>OY997270.1:474103680-474493680 GCA_963921465.1 Triticum timopheevii | reverse complement strand
ACACACACACACATATTTTTTTACTTATTTTCTGTTTTCTAATGTTTAGATGAATTAGAACTATCTAATTTATTTTTAGATTGTTAGAAATGTTATCATCGATGAATTAGAAATATGTTAATGTTTAGTTGAACTAGTTGAATTAATATATAGAACGAACTAGTTTATTTTTAGTAAATGCTTAGTTGAACTAATTGAATTAATATAACTAGTTTATTTTTAGTAAATGCTTAGTTGAACTAGTTGAATTAATATATATAACTAGTTTATTTTTAGTAAATGCTTAGTTGAACTAGTTGAATTAATATAATAACTAGTTTATTTTTAGTAAATATAATGCTTAGTTGAACTAGTTGAATTAATATATAGAACTAGTTTATTTTTAGTAAATGCTTAGTTGAACTTGTTGAATTAATATATAGAACTAGTTTATTTTTAGTAAATACTTAGTTGAACTAGTTGAATTAATATAACTAGTTTATTTTTAATAAATGCTTAGTTGAACTAGTTGAATTAATATACAGAACTAGTTTATTTTTAGTAAATGCTTAGTTCGAACTAGTTGAATTAATATAACTAGTTTATTTTTAGTAAATGTTTAGTTGAACTAGTTGAATTAATATATAGAACTAGTTTATTTTTAGTAATGCTTAGTTGAACTAATTGAGTTAATATAACTAGTTTATTTTAAGTAAATGCTTAGTTGAATTAATAGAAGTAGTTGAATTAATTGAATTAGTAAGTGTTTAATGTTTCGCCTAATATGAACATAGGAAATGTCGTCTGACGACGGAAAAAATTTCATTATGTGCGAATACTGTGAAGACCAGCGCGGCCAGTGCGACAGAAATTTCCTTATTGATGGTAGGCGATTCAGCATCAAGCTGGATGAGACTTTCGAATTTGATACAGTAAGTCACAACGACAAGTCTGTTTTCGTAATTAAGCATGACTTATATATGCTTCATGTGCCTGACTTATAATTTTTAATTTTCACTATTCTAATAGCGCATCCCCTGCCATGCAAGAATTTTTTTCTTGGATAAGATAGGTTTCAAAGATATGGAAACTATGGAGGTAAAGAGAGCTTACCTGAAAACTGAGCATGATGGTTATACTTTCAACGTCAAAGTATACAATACACACACGTACACCTATTTTGAATGCAAAACTAGGCAAGCACTATGCAAGGCTTATGCATTTGAGCCTGGTATGGTTATCACCTTTGATATTCGTCCGGAAGATGATATTGAAGATAATAGAGACATATGGGTCGATGTGCAGACGCCTCCAGTTCTACCATTATGTGAGTTCTTCTCAACTATATTTTTGTCTTTGATATTGCTTATTCAAAAATAACTGACAACTAATTTCTATTGACAGCTTATCTTCATTCAACCAAACATGTCCGGCGCTTGGTAGACAGGACTTACTACTGTCCCGGAGCTGAACTAAACTGTGAGGAGATAAGTCATTATGTTTCATGGCTTGAGGATCTTCATACTGTCAAGACAATTTTTTTTCCTGAACTTAGAAATGTTAGTACTCAAAATGTGCGACCAATAGTGATGGTATTGAACTACGGTCACATCTATTTAGGAATGATAGTAAGATATTTACTATTTGTCCTCAGTGCATATCTTGCATACATATTTTTTTTGCTAAACTTTCATTGCTAAGTATATTAATTAAGTACTATACGATGTTCTTCAACAGGGACTCCCGATGACAGTTGTGCCTCAGGGGATCGAGACTAAAGGTCAGATGTCAATTGTTAGCTTACGGCCAAGATATCCTGCATTGCACATGAATGCATTCAGGATTTCTAGAAGCGATGAATGCTTTAATAGTGAAAGATTGGAGGAAAATTATTAATGATCGCAGAGAAGTACTAGGGGGTAGCAATGAGAAGCGCAGCCCACGATTAGGAGACAGGTTCATCGGCATGCTCCAATATAATCAATTAGGAGAGCTATACATGGTCTATGCCATTTTACCAGAGAGAGAGAGTAGCTAGCAGGAGTGATTTAGCTAGTTCTTCATGCTGCTCTTAATTAGTACTTGTCCCTTCATGTCCGTGTTCTTCGTTCTGAACTTAAGTGATTTGCTTTTGTGATGTTATATATGAACGCTTATAATATCATGACAATCATGTTGAAGTCGATGATTGGTTCTACTAGAAATTCTATATATATATATATATATATATATATATATATATATATATATATATATATATATATATATATATATATATATGCATAACGTGTACAATGTGTAGTATCGTAAAATACCAGCAAACGAAAAAGAATTAAAATGGAAACACAAAATTAAATGAAAAAGAAATCATAAAACTAAAAACCCCCCAAACCTTATAGTACCGGTTGATCTTACCAACCGGTACTAAAGGACTCTAGGCCCCCGGAGCTGGCTCGTGCCACGTGGTTGCCCTTTAGCACCAGTTCGTACTGAACCGGTACTAAAGGGGGGGGGGGCTTTAGTGACCACAATTTAGTGCCGGTTCCGGCACTAAAGGGCCTTACGAACCGGTGCTATTGCCTGGTTCTGCACTAGTGTGAGTAGGCACCAGGAAGTTGTTCGGGGGAGGGAGGGTGGAGATGGGGTTGCAGAGGAGTAGGAGGGCATGCCGGAGGGAAGGGAAGGTCGCGGCGGCGTAGAAGGAAGGTCGCGGCAGACGGGAGGGAAGTTCGCGCCGGAGCAGAGGAAAGCTCGTGCCATAGGGGAAGTTGGGGCGGGGCGGAGGGCGTGTGGCCAACGAGTGGTGGCGACGGATCCGGGCAGGCGCCGGTGGTTGGCAGGGTGTTTGCCGACGCATGGAGGCAACGGATCCGGGCAGGCACTAGTGGTTGGGGCTGAGGGTTTGCCTATTGTGGCGGGGCGGTGTCGGCGAAGCCGATTGTGGGCAGTGTGGGGGGTGGCGGCACGATTGGAGGTCAGGCCTCGGCTGCGGCGCGGTTGGAGGCCGGCCTCGACGACGGCGCGGTTGGAGGCGGGCCTGGCTGCAGCGCGGTTGGTTGCAGGGGCCGGCAGAGGCGGGTTGGAGGCGGGATCCGAGGAGGGAAGGCGGCGGCGGCGGCATCATCCATGGAGGGTGACGGGGGCAGCGGCGCGATCCGGGGAGGGAAGCGGCGGCCGGTTCTCAGGGACGGGGCGGCGCGGCGGCTGTCCGGTGTGTATGATCAGTGGTATGCCGTGTATGTACGTAGGGCATGTTCCGGGTGTGTATAATGAGTGGCCAGAGTGTCAGGCCCAGGTCTCTAGCTTCTCTGGCGGAAGCCAGAAAGGGTTTGATAGCAGAGCGGAAGCCGAAGCTAGTTACTTGAGATTCATGGCACAACAGGGGATTCAGAACCAGCGCTACTGCAAAAACTACTACATAATACCGCTTTTGATCATCATGATCTCTCTTATCTCGTATGTCATAGTTTAGGTAGATGATGAAACATGTGTCTACGGTGGCAATGTAAGAGACATGTGATCATTAACTTGTATCGCTATTTCGAGATGATGATGAGATCAACATCATTTGTGTTGAGACTATGTTGTACCACTTCGATGATGATGATGAGACATTCCTTCTTCATATAGTTTCAGTGTATGTGTATGTTGTAATTGTATAAAACATGTAAAAATATGAATACATCAACATAAAAAAATAGAAAATACTAGCAGTAGCGTGGGGTATTGGAGTAGTAGCAGCGCTGCCTTACCAGTAGCGTTGGTTGCAGGAGCACGCTACTAGTATTAGCAGTAGCGATGGACAGAGGCATGCTACTACTAGTTATAGATAGCAGTAGCGCTGGTTCAAACAAGCGCTACTGCTAAAAAAATAGCTGTAGCACCGTAGCAGTAGCGCGCCTGCCCGCGCTACTAATAGCCAAAAAACCAGCGCTACTGGTAAGGGTTTTCCTAGTTGTGCTTGGTCATCCCCAAGCTTGAACTCTTGCCTCCCCTTATTCTTCTCACATTAGTAACTCCTCGTTCTTCGAACACTTCATCGACAAAAACTTAACAAAAACTTTGTGAGATCCGTTAGGTACTGTTGCAATCACATTCCAATTTCATATTAGCACTTTATCTACTGTATTCCAACTTCACCATGGTTCATACCCCCCGATACTACCTATAGATTCATAAAAATAAGCGATTAACACGTAGAAAACAGAATCTATTAAAAACAGGACAGTCTGTAATAATCTGGAAGTTTAGTAAACTTATGTAACTCAAAAAAATTCTAAAAAATATGACAATTTAAAAAATGTGTACATAAGTAATGTGCAGAAAGTTTCAGACCTATTTGACTTTCTAGTAAAAACTGTAAATTCACGCACTACAACCAAAGTTTCTGTCTTTGTACTACACATAGTAAACAAGCAGTCTAATCATCCTAAAACCAAAGCTTGGGACATCTATCTATCTATTATATAATTAAAACAAGAGACAAACAAGCCATTACGTTTATCCACATATGCTAATATTATTTGCATCGTTGGATCAAAAAAATAATGGTTGAGATTTAGAAATTTTTACGTAACATATAAATATGTGTGTACAAATATATTGGACTGTCAGGTCTTTAAACCGGAAGACAAATAAGTCACAGCTAACCATAGAAATTGACGGCCAAGATTAAAAAATTGATGCAACGTTGTATCGATTTGGAAAAGGAAATACAGAGTACCATTGTCACCGGCTAACCCAAGCTAGAGTCCGAAAAGATTTAAAAAAGGGAGTCCAGACCGATTCAACATTGTCATGGGCCAACAACCCAAGGTAGTAGAGTCCAGCTGGGAGGCTCGGTATTAGCATGCTCCGACTTCTCCTTACTTTTTGTGTCTTTATTTTAAACCGATGTGACTGGGCCTCAATAGTTAATTAATAAGTACATGATGAGAAGCACAGCCGTGTGTAGCACAGTATAAAGTCTGTTACACTGAAGTATCAGTCATATTACTCAGTATTTACTTTGTACAGAACACATACGTAATGTCAAATAATTAGGGTCTTTTTGACTCGCAAGATAAATAAATTTATAATGTCAGATAAAGTAGTTATCAATTTATTGAAATAAAAAAAATCATGCGTGCTATCAACTCAAATTCCAAGTGATTAAATTTATACCTAATTTTGAATGCACAACAACAAAAGTAAGATAGTATTTCTAAGAGATTTGAGTCTGACAGAAAATTACATTTGAAATATAGCAGAAGTGAATTTCTAGGAAAAATGTCATTAAAAATATATTTTCCAAAATTTAGTAAAAGTCCTATGAATCAAACAGTCCCAAGAAAGAGAAGTATAGTGCCCGTCTCAAACAAGCAAACCAAACTGTGGTAGAATACAAAACATAAATAATAAAAAAATAAAAGGCTAAGTCAAGCAAGCAAATCAAAAGACGGTAGCTAGGATATAGAGATATAAAAATTAAAACAAGTACAAACCCTTATGTAGCAAGAATATATTTTTATCCATATAAACTTCTTCTCACCATAATCAGTCATATATGAAAACACATATGCTAAAAATATACTTACACTCCAATGATCTTAAGTGTAATGTCCCCTATTAAAAGATTTAAAAAATACACGCAACAATACACGCGGAGGTACAATGTAGAAGCCTCATCTGACAGGAAAATAACTACACGGAGTCATTCTAGGACATGTATCACGTGTATGGGGATGGATAAGTGAGCAAAAAATCTACGGGTGCGAACTAGGATGGTAAACATGCATGTACGTGCAAAGCCTAGCAGCTGTTAATTTTTTCTTTCATTGGCAAAGGCCAACCAATAAACAGACGGACACCCTTACCACATGACACATGTGGTAACCAATCTAAACAATTCAAAATAGAAAATAGACGGACACGTGTAAGATATAACCACCCCCGGCAAAGAAAATAGCTATATAACACATCAAATATGCCGGCAACTTAGCAATGTCCAGTACAATACAAAGGTGACGACGTCCAGCAAACAAAAACTTAAAGCCATAGACTAACACATGTAATAGGTGAGTTATAAGAAAACATCCTATTACCTGAGTAAAAATACAATATAAATGTATTCACAAATTTAGCAAAAAATCATAGAAATTCAATATGAAGTCAATAAATAACTAAGTTTTTGATGAACTGAAGAAGTGACGTAAAATTGAGAATAATTTAGGAAATTAATTTTCATTTATGATAACTGGGAAGATCATTCAGAAGATAAACATATGACAAGAGTGTTACGGAAGATGTTTTAACATTTTTTATGAACATACACAGACAGTTAGATTGCCTTAGATGAGCAAGTGCCACAAGAAACTAATAACCAAAGATCAACATATTTGACATCGATATTGCTATTTGACATCTTATCTCAACAAATACATTTCTCTCCATCATGCATATCGAGTGACAAGAATAAATATGGGAAAACTACATCATGTGTGATGAAGTCAGAAATTTATATGGACTTCTTTTTTGAACCAGAAGATGGTTTTGCCGTAAAAGGTTATATGTAAAAGTATATTAAATCTAGAGGGACTATATAATCATGTTTGCACAAAGAATGGATAAACCGTGTCAACGTGTACACCAAAATTAGCACTAAAGCTAATTTAAAATATAAAACCGATCTTTATAATCAAAATGCACTACATAGCCTCCACCACCAAGCTAATCAACTCAATGTATTGATATGTTTAAGACCTTGAGCAAAAACAAAAATAGATCCATGTAAATAACTGTGTAGATTCTTTTTCCAGATTTAAAAGAGCACTACAGCAAAAAAATAGTAAAAAATATATATGTAGAAAATGTTGTGAAACTAATCCAAAATTTTAAATAAGTAAAATTCTAGCCGCGCAAATGCGCGGGTCACTCCGCTAGTTATTTTTATAATATAATGGATATATACAAGGAGATAATTATTTTCAGAGAAGCTTCCATGAATTTTTTTACATTGTTTCCATGAGCATGAACACAAGTGCTCAAGGTCGACCCTCACTTCTTCAATGCATAATCTTCCAATCACTTTTCTTATTGAAAAACTTTGTAGGCATGAAAGGCAAGTAAATTTTTTGTATTTTCATTCTTTTAATTTTTTTGTATGTTTCACCCACAACTAAACAGAAACGAAATCTACATAATGAAGAAAGCAAACAAGCACACACGACAATATCAACCCCATGCTATTGCTCCCCGGCAACGGCGCCAGAAAAGAGCTTGATAATCCCCAAGTGCAGGGAATCATCGTAGCAATTACCAAAGGTGGAATTGGTAAGCATGGAGTGTCGAACCCACAAGGAGCTAAAGGTAAGATCAATATGCTCTCAAGTCCTATCTGCCACTGATACGAGTCTACGTACACCGAACATTTGCTTCCAACTAGAAACAAGAAATAAAACTACGTTGTGGGTATGAAGAGGATAACTTTGCATGATATCGGAGAGCTAAAACATAAAAGTAGGTGCTGTTATCATAAAGTTAGAATATATTACTAAATATTATAAATAGCGAGTGTGGAATAATGATGGATCGGTGGTGTGCGGAATTATCCTAGGCAATTGTTAACAAGACCGGTAATAACTATTGCAATTTCATGTGAGGGAGAGGCATAAGCTAACATACTTTCTCTTCTTGAATCATATGCACTTATGATTGGAACTCTAGCAAGCGTCCGCAACTACTAAAGATCATTAAGGTAAACCCAACCATAGCATTAAAGCATCAAGTCCCTTTTATCCCATACGTAACAACCCCCTTACTCGGGTTTATGCTTCTGTCACTCAAGAAACCCACTATAAATGAATCATAAACATATTGCAACACCCTACAGCGGGAATCCCTCACGCTTGCGCGACACGGAGGGCACAATAGGACAACACCAAAATAAAACATACAACTCGTGCCAATCTATATCATCAATCAACCCAAAGACAAAGGATATCTACTCAAAGCATCATAGGATGTCAACACATCATTGGATCATAATATGTGGCATAAAGCACCATGTTCAAGTAGGGATTACAGTAGGGTGCGGGAGAGTGGACCGCGTAAAATAGATAAGGATGGTGATGATGATGGTGATATTGATGAAGACGACCACCGCGGTGATGATTCCCCTCCTGATGGCCCTCCGGCGCCACCGAGAGGGAGGAGGAGAGGTTCTCCCCACTACAAAAAAGACACATCCGTGACATTTTGGGCCGAACGAAAATTTTTTCTGTCATACTTATGAAACTTCTATGACAATAATTGTGACAAGACACGGTATCATCATAGATGTGGTGGGGTCCTACTTCTATGACAATAAATCATGACAGAAAATGGGCTTTTCATCCTGGGCGGCCGGAGACGCAACTGCATGACATTCTTTGGGCCGTCCATGATGGAAAAAACCATGGTAGAAGCGAGGGCGAGGAAAATATCAGGGTGTTCCCAGTTACGATGGGTGGTAGGGGCCGAGCGATGCGCGTTTCTCTTGTACACGCATGCACATGGGTGTGAGGCGTTGGGCTCTAATTGAACCCGAGTGATTGCACTGCAGGCTACGCGTTACTGAACCCGAGCGATCGAACGATGGCTGTTAACTGAACCCGATCGAGCGATTTCTTCGCTACTGCTGCTAACTGAAGCCGATCGATGCTGCCTCTGGATGAACAGTGAGCGTTGCTGGGGGGGGTTGGATGATCAGTTCCCGGTGGGGGTGGATGAATAGGACCCTGTGGTGTTGCCTCTGGATGAACAATGAGCGTTGCTGGGGGGGGGGGGGGGGTGGATGAACAGTTCCCAGTGGGGGTGGATGAACAAGACCCTGTGGTGTTGCCTCTGGATGAACAGGACCCCGATCGATCGAGCCGGTTGGGGCTCAATGAACAGGACCTCGTGGAGGGCTGGATGAACAGTAGACGGTGGAGGGCTAGATGAACAGTAGCTCGTGGAGGGGTGGTTGAACAGGAGCCCGTGGAGAGGCCTGGTTGAACAGTAGCCGGTGGAGTAGCGCGCGGTGGAGGCTGGATGAACAGGAGCCCGTCGATGAACAGTCGCAGGTGGAGGCTGGAGGAGGTCGAGGGTGGATGAACAGTAGCCCGTGGAGGCTGGAGGGGGTCGACAGTGGAGACGAACAGTATCCCGTGGAGTCTCGTTTTGCGGTACGCCACACCCCTCCCGATGAACATGACCCCCGTTTCCACCGTAGCGCTCCAACACAACTCCGTTTCCTCCATTTTGCGGTATGCCACACCCCTCCCTATCAACAAGACCCCTGTTTCCTCCATTTTGCGGTACGCCAGACCCCTCCCGATGAACATGATCCCGTTTCAAACATGGCCGGTCGAACACAAGGCCGTTTCCTCCGTTCTGCGGTACGCCAGGCCTCATTTCCATCGGCTGTTCCGTCCAAGCCGGATGGCTCCCACGCATTCCGTTGCCTCCCGATGAACACGACGCATTCCGTTGCCTCCCCATGAACACGACGACGACGCAGTTTCTCCGTTCCGACACAGCCATGTACACAAGCCTTGGCCGTATGTATGCGCGAGTAGGCGTTCGAGACCCTGCCCGTATGTACGTACGTGGCCGTATTTTCTTTCTTGCACACTGGCCGCTGTACGTACGTGTAAATGCTATATGCACGCCTCATCTATGACACGTGCGCGCTCGACACCGACCAGTATGTACATACACATTCGCGACCAGAATGACAACGCTACGTACGCTTCGACCAGGTTGGTCCCGACTGTCAGGCACTTCCTTGCGTGCGAATATATAGCTAGTGGGTCCCAGCAGTCAGGGGGGCGAATCGTTTTTTCTTCTCGAACGCACTTCCTTGCGCGTGCGATGTTGTAGCTGGTGGGTCCCAGCAGTCAAGGGGGAAACTTTTTTTTCACGAAATACAGTGGCCCGTCCGATGGGTCCCCGCTGTCAGGTACAGGAACAATTATTTTCTGCTTAATAAGGAGGCACTTCCTTGCGGCTGTCGTGGACCCAGCTATCAGCCTCTCCACGTACAGTACTCTTCCAATGGAAGTCGGTCGTTGACCACATTGACCATGCCGCACCGAGAGCACCAAGGCGGTGGATGACGGCGAGGCCTAGGAAGGGGACGACGCGGAGCCAGGGAAGACACGGCAGTGGATGCCCATGTGTAGAGGAGTATGAGGGTTCACTCGTTCGCTGCGGTGTGAGGCTGTCGTCGCCGCAGAATAATAGGGGGTGTGGGTGAGTAGAGGGATAGCCTGGCCAACAGCGGGAGTAGTAGGGGGCGGTGAGTCCTCCGCCACATCGCAGCCGGCCACGGGAGGCAGGAGCACGAGGCACGATCGGCACTGGTTTGGGCGGCTGGAGCAAGAAGACCAGTGGTTGAAGAAGCACTACGGCCGTTGGATGGACATCGTACGATCACTGGAGCTAGAATCATGCATATTGACGAAGTTGACAAAGCCCTCCGTCCCCGTCAACTTAGTAGGGCCACAAGTCAGCCTGCCACTACACTGGGTCCCAGCTAGCAGGGGGAGTATTCATTTTTTTGTGCGTAATAAGGAGGCACTTCCTTCCGGTGGGTCCCATATGTCAGGTGGAGGAATCATTATTTTGCGCGTAATAAGGAGGCATTTCCTTGCGTGCGACCATGGACCCAGTTGTCAGCCTCTCCACGTACAGTACTCTTCCGATGGAAGTCCTTCGTTGACCACATTGACCATGCCGCGCCGAGAGCACCAAGGTGGTGGACGACGGCGAGGCCTAGGAAGGGGACGACGCGGAGCCGGGGAAGACGCGGCAGTGGATGCCCACACAGAGATGAGTACGAGGGTTCACTGGTGCGGCTGCGGTGTGAGACTGTCGTTGCCGCAGAATAATAGGGGGTGTGGGTGAGTGGAGGGATGGCCTGGCCAGCGGTGGGAGTAGTATGGGGGCGGTGAGGCCTCCGCGGCAGCACAACCGGCCACGGGAGGCAGGAGAAGGCTGCACGACCAACGCTGCTTTGGGCGGCTGGAGTAAGAAGACGAGAGGTTGAAGAAGCACTATGACCGTTGGATGGACATCGTACGGTCACTGGAGCTAGAGTCGTTCATATTGACTAAGTTGACAAAGCCCTCTGTCCCCGTCAACTTAGTAGGCCCACAAGTCAGCCACCCACTATGGTGGGTCCCAGCTAGCAGGGGGTATTCATTTTTTGCGCGTCATAAGGACGCACTTCCTTGCGTGCAAAGATATAGCTGGTGGGTCCGACCTGTCAGCGGAGGGAACGTTTTTTTCATGAAATACAGAAGCCCTACCTGTGGGTCCTAGCTGTCAGGTGGAGGAATAATTATTTTAAGCGTAATAAGGAGGCATTTCCTTGTGTGCGGCCCTGGACCCAGCTGTCAGCCTCTCCACGTACAGTCCACTTCTGATGGATGTTGTTCATTGACCACATTGAGGGTGGTGGACGACGGCGAGGCCTAGGAAGGGAACGACACGGAGCCAGGGAAGACTCGGCAGTAGTTTCCCACGCGGAGGAGTTCGAGGGTTTACTGGTTTGTCTGCCGTCCCCGGAGAATAACAACAGGTGTGGGTGAGTAGAGGGATGGCTAGGCCAGCGATGGGAGTACGGTGGGGCGGTGAGGCCTGCGCGGCAGCATAGCCGGCCGCGGGAGGATGGAGCAGGCAGTCCCACCGGCGCTTGTTTGAGCGGCTGGAGCAGGAAAAGCAGAGATTGAAGAAGCATGATAACCGTTGGATCGACTTCCAACAGTCACTGCTCTCCTGTGCATTATTTCTAATAATGTACAGCCCATTTGCTAATTTTTAAGAATTTTTTTGGAGGCCATCTTCTTTTTGTTAGAATTACACCCCATATTGTGGCCACGGTTAAAAAGTATAATTTTTTTTGCATATTTTGGTGCGGTCAACTGTTTTAAATCCCGAAATATTGATTCACATTGAAACTATTTTGAAAATTAATTTATATAAATATAAAATACAAATAATTGTCCACGCATAAAAATCAATAGAATTTAAAATCTTGTAATGAAAAAAAATTGAAACTAATTCCCGGTTTGATGTGTTTTAAAAGTGTACAGCCCATTTCTGGGCAAACCGAATGAAACTCTCCTCGTCTTGAAAGATTTGCAGCCCAGCAGGGCTGATAAAGAAAGTAGGCCTCGTTTGGGTATTTCTTTTAAAAAATAGAACTGGGCTAGACATTTTCAGCAAGAAAAAAACACAACTGGGCTCATGATGTGGTAAACATAAATAAAACCCTGGCTAGATGGGCCACAGCCCCCGCACAGCCCCTTTGTTACCCTGATCCTTCGCTAAAACTAGTATGAATAACAACTACTTGTTCCTCAACAAAAAAACTGCGCGACCTGCTGGGTCCCTGGTGTCAGCCGCTCGTAGTGTAATTCTCTCGTTTATTGACTACGTTGACAATGGCGTGAGCCCCAGATATCCAACCATTAGGAGGAACCATATTTTTGGGCTTGTAATATGGAGGCACTTGCTTGCGTACTGCCATGACGCTGGTGGGTCCCTATTGTCATCCTCTCCACGTACAGTCATCTCCTTGTTCCTCTCGGTTGTTGACGACGTTGACAACGCAAGAGGGCGGTGCACCGGGCACGGCGAGCGAACCAAGGCCGCAAGGCGCAGGACAACGGCGAGGCCTCGGACGGAATGAACAGGAGTCGTGGAAGATGCGTCGGTCCAGTCGCAGGCGGAGGGGAGTACGAGGGTTGACTGGTTCGGGTGCGGGTGCATGTTGGGGCTGACGTCGCCGGAGAATAACAGGACGTGTGGGGGAATAGAGGGAGGGACTGGCCAACGTTGGAGGATCCATATGGTAGGGTGACGGAGGCGCAGCCAGCCATGGGAGGCGGGAGCAGGCAGAGCCGACGGGGTGGTTTGATTTGGGTGGCTGGAGGAATAAGAAGACAAGAGATAGAAGATACACGACAGATGTTGGATGTCAATCCAACTGCTGGTAGACAGAATTGTTTATTGACTGGCTAGTAAGTCGACACAACCTTGTATAGGCTATTTCCTCGCAGGTCCCAAATGTCAGAATCCAAATCTGTCATGGTCATGCATCCTTTCCTATGAATTTTACAGCCCATTTGATGTGCTAGTTCGAAATAAGTTTGTGGGTGCTGGTGGGGGCTAATCACTTGGCTGCTGTAATGCACAGTGAGCTCAAGCAGCCGACGAGAGTGATGCTATTTCCCTTGGATGGGATTTGTTAGTTGTTATAATATTTCACTCTAAATTAAACGACTGGCAAGCCATTTGCCTTGCTTCAAAGAAAATATGACAGTCACAGCCGAGTTGGAAAGGGAAATAACATCTAACTCCAGCTTACAAACTATACAAAAGCATGAGGGTTAATTGTTCATCAGGTTTACAAAAAAACCCAGGTTGAAAAGGGCAACAACATCTAACTCCAGCATTTTTTTCGGCAGTCACAGTCAAATGGATCGGTCAGGTCCATAGAATGAACATCCTGGGTCGTAAAATTTACTAGATTATGACCACAACATGTTGTAAGTAGAAGCCCGACACGTTCAGGAGATCTTTTGCCCACCTGAAACTCCTTTTTTTGCTCTTCCACATACCCATCTGTCAAAACCATGCTGCTGATAAACTTAAGCCTGATGGACAATAGTAACCTCACATTTAGCAAGAAGAATGTGGCAAATCTAGTGTTCGCACGATTGGCTTCATATCGTTCTAGCATTATTGTCTTCAATCGAATCTCATGAGAAGTGAGAAAATCCTGATGCTTACGAATCCACTGATTGGTTATAACTTTCTTACCCCGCCTTGTTGCCTAAATAGACATGAAGATTGAAAACAATTAAGGTCTAAAAAGGAGTGTCGAAAGAGCAACAGCTGAACGGTTATTCTAGTACACTATATGCGGGCTTCCAATGTGCGTGAAATTATCACCTTTATATACAACTTCTCCAGAAATGGAAAGCATTGCAGCAAGCAAATAATCTTGTTCAGATCAAAACTATTCATTTGGATATATAAGATCTTGACAGAATCCAGCACCATTGATAGGCCATCCATGGAGAAACTCTTCATTGAGCATAGAACATAATATTAGTACAAAATGTGTACTCAAAGATGACATATAACTTATGCGCAGAAATTTAAAATGCAGCTTATGGTTACAAGTGTAGATGATAATGTAAAGTACCTGAAGAACTGTGGGGCCAAACACCATATTGAAATGAGCACAGAGATCATGTATTACACCCAAGGTCTCCAGTTTAGGCGTAGAGAGGACGGTTATTTGCAACGGTGAATAACTAGAATCAAGGATCAACCTTTGAAGTGAAGGAGTATCTTGGATAATGAGCTGCCTTCCGTCAAAACAAATTCCAATTCTTACAAGGTTAGGTGAATTTATTTGGAGACAACCTATTCTAACTATGAAAACAAGCACCAAGCACTCCAAGGCAGGGCAACTGGAGTGGATGATGCTGTGCAATGAGGCCTCCGATATACGAACCAGCACAAGTGAAAGTTTCTTGAGAAATGGGAGTCGAAGGTTTAGTACCAGATTGTCTGGTAGGTCGCACAATGCAAAGGTGGCGGTGTGGAGGGAGGAGGAAAACCGCGAGATGGACATCGGTGCTGAGGGCACAGGTAGATGGCGTTCGGTATCTGGTAGGTGATTTCCAGGGAAATAGTAGAACTCAAGCAGCTGTAGTTCCGTGAATTCACGGGATTTCAGCCATGCGTCCACCATGCAGGGCATGGTATGCTTGCTCAGGTAGCATGACGGGATGCAGAGGCTTTGAACGGAGCCCTGGTGGGAGGAGATGATGGCTCTGGGGATTTCAAAATCATTGAAGAGAGATATCTGACGACAGGCGAGAATTAAGGGCGCGACGCGCCATAGAGGGTGCCACCGAATTGAGAGGACTTGGGTGCGGAAGCAATCTTTGGTGGGGAGAAGCGAGATGATCTCCCCAAGGACGGCGTCCGGGAGATCGCTGATGCGGTCCACCTGAGATTCTACGGGTTCCTGGGATCCGATGGGGGCGGGGTTGCCGCTTCTCCCCGCACTGCCGGGTGCGGATCTACAACAGGCGTCGCCGCTTGCGGGAGCCTCATCTTCTTGGCGCTGGGGTCAGCCGACTCCGTTTTCCTCGAGATCGTCGCGTCGCGCTCACGGATTTGAGCAGACTAACGAATGACGAGCCTAGTTGTAGTGCGAGTGAAGAAGAAGGGGAGCTGGGGTTTTCTGTAGTAGTGAGGAAGAAGGGGAGCTAGGGTTTTCTGTAGGAGTGAGGTGAGGAATTTGGGGGTACGAGTGGAGCGAGCTGACATGAGGTGGGTGGGAGTGAGGAGGAAGAAGAACACCCAGGTTTTTTGGGGGGGCTGTGTGCTGGGTGTGGGTAGCGCCTCTCATTCAGTAAATATATGGACTTTTGAATTGATTTACTATTTACTAGGGTGGATGGGCTGTTTTGTCTTGGGCCCAGAGAAACAATTATTACTAGTATAGTGAAGACACTCTATAGCTACCTAGAAAAACAATTACTACTAGTACAGTGGATACAATACCGCTTTTGGCTCCTCCTAGGTCATCGAAACGTCTCCCACTACTGAATGTCGTTATACTTTTGTTCACCGACATGCGGGCCATGCAGCGCACGGGCCCAAATGCCATCCACCAAATTAGAAGGCAGTATGCAGGCGGAGAGTCACCCCAGTCGTAACGCGGCAATAACGAGCCGTCGTATCACAAAATCCGACCTCCCTGCAGTCTAAGTTTGACGGACGAAGAAACCATCATTTCACTCTTCGTTGAATCCCCTTCTCCCCCACCGTCTTCAAGAAAGGCAACAATCGCATCTGCCACTGTTCTTCTCTCCCAACGAAGGGAAGGTAAGCGGATCCGTGATGTTGGTATACTTTCGTTTAGAGAAAAAAAAAAGAACTTTTGCAAGCAGTAACCAATCCTCACTCTCTTTTTTTGTTTCATTGTCATTGCGATTGTGTTTTCCTTTCATTGGTCTCATAGTATTCATTAGTTTCATGATGGACCAAGGAGAACCAGGCAAAGATCTGCCGATATTGGAGCAGACGCGGGAGGCTGATCCCCACAAGACAGAGAGCTCCAAGAAGATGGAGGCATCCACCGAGCCCACCCCAGATACGCTCACGGCCACTATTGAGATGGTCAATGCCCCATTTGAGGTTACAGCCCCCATGGCACTGCAGGAGCAGTTTTCCCCCTTCGAGGATGTGTCCCCCCCCCCCCCCCCCCCCCGCTGATCTGCCCAAGGTAATTTTCATCTTTGCCGATCTCGATTGTGGTTTTTCATCTAAGTATGTGGTGATTTATAATGCAAAATTTTATTAGCTTCGATGCCATGCTATACATAGTGGTTTAAATAACTTGTGTTTCTTATACTAGAAAGTAATTCAGAATTTGTTTCTATTTCAATTAGAGCCCTGATGCAGACAAGGATTGTGTGGTTGTACATGTCACTTGCTATGAGGTGGATGACCTGAATATACGCACTGGGAAAACAGAGTTTTTAGGCTGTTGGATCCTGGAAGCCATTTGCGCTTATACCAATGAAGAGTTGTATTCCAGCCTCACTATTGTCAGGCGTGTTGTCCAGGGTGTACTGAAGCACAAGAATTTCAAAGCTACTCCTTCGTTTGTGAGGCATACTGTTCTTGTCAAGCTTACACAGGAAGATGACGTGGCATGCCTCCACAAACAATTTTATGAGTGGCAAGGCCACAAGGTTGTCTTCATGAAGGTTCACAGGATTGAGCTATTGCCGGACGTCCTCGATGATGTTCATGGCAAGGTCCGTCTTGTGTCTGGCCCAAATTAGATCGAGGCATGAAATACTTGCCCCAGCTAGTGTTTAATAGTAGTTTGGATTCTGTCTAATTATCCGAACCTTGCCTGTTATCGAGCCCTCTGGGGCTAGTACTCTGTTTGAATCTGTCTATGGGAAATGCTGCTACTTTTGTGTGCCCGTGAATCATCATAATTGTTGCCAAAAAAGATGCGTCCTCACTAGTTTTATCATACGAGCAGTGTGTGTTTTGATGAAATAGAGTACTCGTTTGAGAACTGTTCGTCGACGTATACATAAGTACTTGTAAACACTGTTGGTGCTACCCCACTTGTAAGCAGTTGTGCAAAACACAACACATTGGCTCAGCTCGCTTCAACAATAGGCTATCGACCAGCTAACAATCAACAATCTGCTGTCTGACATATAAGAAACTATGTATCTTGTTACAGTGGTTCATGTAGTTAACTGAGGCCATAATGTAAATTCCAAACATTCACACGCTAGTCCAGCGTTCATGTGGAACACTCACATTAAACTCGGCTTCATAAAAAACTTGAAAAGCATAAGTTAAGCAATTTTATACATCTCAATGATTCATAGAACATAACAAACATATACTAGTTCACAGCAAAAGACAAAGTTGTGAGAAGGTTTACAATAAGGAAGAAACAAGCAAGGCTTCTCTGAGCAAAGGGCCTCCCGGCAGGCTTAAATTTCCTGGAGTACACTCTGGTTTTTTCTTGTTGCCACCATCCAGGGTTAGGTTCTCTCATTCTAGAATAACCAATTATAGTTGTGTTCTCAGCTGGAATGCTGAACTGAACAATGTAGTGTACTGACCAACTGAAATTCTTGTGCATTCCACTAAATTTAAGCACCGCTATTTGCAGAAATAAGCTAACCACAATGCCTCTTGTCCGCGCACCTGTCCAAAAAACCGCCGTGCAGCCGTGCCAGCTAGTCCTCGGTCCATGGATGAACTGGTAGAAAGTGCATTCCGGACTAGGATGCAGTTGTTTTCGCTTGTCCCTACACTGCAATCAGGAAGTAAAATGTACGAATCTACTTCTTTTATATTGTGTTGGTCATTCTACCTAGTAACTACCAATGTAGGAATACCTGGCAGACGAGTGCTTAGATGACGGCAACGAGGGATAGCCATCTCATTTTGCGTAGTTCTACTAAAACTGAGGTGTGTGCTTTTGATTGCGCGGATAGAAATGATACGGAGACAGACATCCCGAAACGATAAGGAGACAGACATCCCTGTTTGCGCAAATACGAAATACGGTTATTTAAACAGTGACAAATGTTTGCAGTGGCGTATGATTAACACAGCAGCATCTATTGTGTTACAATTGGCACTAGATTGACAGTATGAAAGTGTCCTTAAGTAAGTAGCATCACATCACATCAACACTGCCACTAGATTAACATGCATAACAATAGCATTAGTATTACTGTCATGAGAGTAGCACATGGTCAGTAAATGTGTAATCAAATTTGTGCAGTTCCACTGGGATGAAGCAATGTTAGTGGTGTGAGATTTAAGTGTAACTACAAAAACACAATTCATGGGAAATAAAGGAAGACGGAAGCACCTCATAAAATGGTGGTGGCATTGCTTCAATTTATTGACGGCACTAGACCATTACTTATAGTGACATTAGGTGGCATTGCTTAATGCTTCATGTGATTTTACATTAACGTTAGCGATATGGGCGTAGGGACAACATGGGCATAAAGTGGTGAGGAAGATGTGGTTGCCGGGAGCGGCAAACACTCACGCAGCATGTCTGCATTTGTCCCATTTTTTATCTCCTCGGCGATATTTTCCTATGTGAGCACAGGAAATCTAGACCTCCTCATTCTCATTTGCGTTGTCCCCCAACACCTGTCACTTTCTGTCCTTTTTCAACCAAGAGAGAGGTCCACTTCCCCCCACCCTTCACCATCCACCATGCTTTCTTCGTCTTTTCAACCAAGAGACCGGTTGAGTAGCCAGTATCTACCACTTTCCCCCGTTTCTTCTCAGAACCAAGTCCTAAATTCATGCTACAACTTTCCCACTTTCTTCCCTGTTTGAACCAACTCTTAGAGTCGACTGTATGAACTAGCTTTACCTCTAATAATAGTAAAAGTCTAGGTGGCTTTGGAACAGCGAACGGAAGTAGAAAAAGATCCACATGAAGCCAAGTGGCGAGCTGGGGCAGTAGAGCAAGGCAGGTTTCGAAGGAATATATACCTGAGGGTCGTCGGCATGTGGCAAAGACGGCGTCGGGAGGCTGCATCTTGGCCACAATACTACAGGGAGGAAGAAGGGGTCGGAGGCCCTCCAGAGCCGGTGCTCTCTCGGAGAGAACGGCACGGCCGCCGATCGGGACGCGCGACCAGCCGTTGGTATGCTCCCTCGTCGCTGCTGGCAGCGTGAACGCTGCACCTACACCCCTACCCCGGTCAAGGTTGTCCGGCCGGAATTGTGACTAGCCGTGAGCTGAGAGAGAGTGTGGCCACCTATGTCTTGCTTAGATCTGGTGAGCATGAGAGAGTGAATGAGAGGAACCCTAGTAAAGCAAGCGCTAAGGCTCCTACTTATATAAATAGTGGAGTGATTTTGTTGTACCAGCTTCAAAAAAATGCGCTCCTACGTGTAGCCGTGAGGGGTGTGTGAGAACTAGTGCGTGCGTGCACCGCTTCTCTTCGTGAGAGTACAATATACTATGCCCAAAGAACGTTCGCCACAAGAGTAATAGTATAAGTGTGTGACGTGTGAGCTAAAATAAAATGTGCGTGACGTTTTTGTTTTTTAGAAGTTCTGAGGGCAGGGTGTGAAGAGCACATATGTGTGTGACGTCTACCTGCAGATAGACGGTGGGTGCGAGAGGACTCGGGAGGGTGCGTGTGCATGAGAGAGAGGGGGGCACGTATCAATGCAATGCATGTGTCCGTAAATCATTGTCCGACAAACGTTCGCCACAAGCCTTTTCCTGACGAACGCCGTAACAACCGTTAGATCGGCATCTGACAGTGTCAGTTTTGCCATGTCATTTAACAGAACAACCACTCCTCCTACACACAAATCTTCCACGTGAGTGTTAGCAACTTCCATATGCTCCCTCCATTCCAAAATGCAATGCATATGGCTTTATTGAAAATTCGAACCTTGCAAACTTTTACCGAGTTTTCATGTACCAAATTGCACATGTAGAATGCCCTGTATATATCATTTCATTCATCTTTGAGAGGTAACTATAAAGATGGGGGAGGAGTCTACAAAGAAAGACCATCGTATCACCTGCAGCAATTTCAACCATCCTTTGGTGTGGAGGAATATCATAGGAACTCTATATGATATGATTTTTATAGGATTTTTTCCTTTAGAGCCAATTGGTTCATAGGAATAGATTCATATACTCCACATTTCAAAGGAGATAAACATGATATCATTTCAATAGCTTTGGAGCCACTTGGTTCATATGAATGGATTCCTATACTCCCATAATTTCAAAGGAAAATAAACATTAGCGTATATTCAATAGAAAAGTTCCTATGATATGAACAAAATCACATCTCTTTTCTAATCCCTCCTCATAGGAATTGAGATACATGGCATCTCTAGATTCGATAGAAAAGTTCCTACGATGTCAACCAAATGACATCTCTTTCCCAATCCCTACTCATAGGAATTGAGATACTCCATGTCATCTCTTTCCCTACAACTTCCATGTATACATCTTCTATTCTTAAATAGCTAGTACAACCCACTAGTAGCTTTTTTCCAAGACATGCAACTATGGAACAAGAACTATATAGTGTGCGAATAACTTGAAATATGGTCGCCGGATGAAGCTAATCCGACAGTGCAGAGATGGCAAATCCGAGCACTACTTGGCCGTTGGATATCATCAACATTCCACCAGATCTGCCACATGTACAATTTAGAAGACTCCATGGTTGAACTTAAGCATAATGCACAAACCTCAAAACACAAGAACTTCTCCTTTGTTCTAGGATCTTCCGTATCATAATTGATTTTTTTTCTAAATGAATTGCCATTATTTGTTTTATACTTTATGCTTTACAATGTACAACCCCATGAATCTTAACATTTTTATAAAACTAATTGATTTTGAATGAGATGAACTATAAGAACTAAACGAACATCTACATCATGCATATATGACTCAAAGCTTTACATGCTATAGTGTGTTTTATTCATAATTTGGTTTCGAAATCTCATGCGATCAATGCATGTGTACCTTACTAGTTTTGAGTAGAGTAGCAAATTTCACGCGGCCCCGGGTATATCAAAATGCAGGGCCCATGCATCATTGCCTTTCGGTCGAACCTACGTCCATAATTTTTTGTACGTACTATATCTCCACTGGTGCCCGAACCCAAAGTGCTACCTCGTTCCCCTAAAACCAAGTGGCTCACACATATTTAAGGCGTCGACTCGAACTCAATCCCTCTCCCGTTTACTACAACGTGGCCCCGCACGCCCTAGCTAGTAGTACTCCTACAAACACTACCGCCACACGCATCATCGGTTTTCTTCAAGAGGGCGAGGGAGAAGCCGATTTGTAGTGGAGGCGCTTTCAAAAAAAGATCTGTAGTGGAGACCCCAACCCTAGGGTGCCCTAGGTAGCTGCCGCATGCATCATTGGTTTTCTCTTTTCTTTATGCTCTTGCACCCTAGAGTGAAATGATGGTTGCTTCGACCGTCCAGCCTAATAGGGGGAAAGGTGGGGCTTTGTGATTTGACCCCTCATCGCTCATTTTCTACTACTGCGGCGCTACGACCGGGGTACCTCCAATTCCAACCGCTGCTCCGGACTGTAATTTGGTGCATCGGACGTGGAACAAGATGGTGGATGAGCCACATGTCAGCGAAAGGGGTCCTATTAAGTGTTTCAACATTTCGTGTGCGGACTGACCCTGCTTGAGTCGCCACGCCAACACGACAAATGCAGCCTACCACTTGGTTTTGCTCCTTGGTGAATCCCGACTATATTGATCTAAAAAGATATGTACTGAACTACCCTCTCTATCTCGTTTTTTAGACGTCTCGGTTTATAGGGCGTGCACATAGTTCTAGGTCATACATTTGACTAACTAATTCTGAGTTACTATGTCACAAAAAGTATATCATTGGATTATTAAGCGGATGTAGTTTCTAAACATATATTGTTCATCACATATATAGCCAGTTAATTTCTCAACCTAGAACGATGTGCATGCCATGTAAACCGATACAGAGGAAGTATAGTAGTAAAAATGAGGTGATTTTACCGAGCGATCGGCGGGGGAGCATGGCCTGTCATGCGGTCCCACATGTCATGATGTACCAAAGCGATGCGCGTGTCCCTCTTGAGGCAGAAGCAATACTACATGGTTTGAGATGATGGCGAACCGAAGTGTGAAATAATGGTTGCTTCGTCCGTGTGGGAAGGTGCGGCATTGTGATTTGACGTCTCATTGCTCATTACTACTACTAGTGGGGCGGTACGACTGGGGTGCGTCCCCCCTACTGTTCTGCACTGTTATTTGGTGCTTGACACATCGACCCGGTTGCTATATGTCCCACATGTCGGCGACAGGAAGTACAGAATTCATGAAAGCGAGCGTCGACGGAGGAGTACAAGACACGGCTTGGGTTTTTGCTGCTTCGCACGGTCCATCGATACAAACCCGGACTAAAAAGGCGAGGGCGGGTCTTTTCCCGTGCGGCAGGCAGGGGAGTTTGGCATAGTCTGTTCAAGGCAAGGAGGCAGGAAGGGAAACAAGAAATAAAGGTTGAGCGACTTAGTTTTGGGAAAATCTGATTTTTATGGAGTACGTACCCACTAGGGTTTATAGGGCTCATCTAAAAAACATTCGTTTCTCCATTTTATAATTCTCAATTCTACTAGTAGTAGTACCATCACATGTTTGATTTCGAGGTGCGTTAGATCACCCGATGCAAGCAGTGTCAAGAGAAAACTCACCAATGCATGTAGAAGTTCATGGAAATTTAGTGGTCATTCATGCATTCGTTCTAATTAATGCATCGGTAAATATAACTTCTTGAGAAAAACGAGCATACTAATTACTTGTGCAAACTAGGAGTACGAAATTAATTCGACCACTCACCATCTACCTTGGTTGGAGAGATTTTGAAATTGAGCCATAAACTGGAAAGGAGGGAGTAGTAACTTTTGTCTCGATTACTATTTGTGGCCTTGTATAGATGCAAAATGTATTTTTTATAGTGGCCTTGTATAAGTAAATGGAGGGAGTACTAAAGGACATACATATTTCAAACAATATGATAATCTCTCTAACCAAGGTAGTAGGGACGAGGAGTAAACGGAGGGAGTAGTAAAAATTTCTCCTCGTCCTGCGAGCCACCGCGCGCGTGGGCGAGGGAGCGGGCGTAAGGCGTACAGTACTACTACTAGTAAGAAAGCTTCACCTCATCATGCGAGCCACCGCGCCCGTGGGCGGGGGAGATGGCGTACTAAGCAAGCTTCTCCTCATTCTGCGAGTTGACGGGACACATCGAAAGTACTCCAGAGTATAGAGCCTTGCCTCTAAGGTAGGCCCCACATGGTTTGCCTCTTTTTTAACATAACGCGTTAGGTCGCAATTTGTTTGTTCACCCATGGTAGACGATCCTCTCTCCACCAAGTGGACAACCAGTACACGGTCAAATTACCACTTGGGCTGCCTTTTCGTACAGAAATGAGCTCCACCGTGTACCCGCGCGGGTGTGGTTGGGAAAGAGACGAGAGTACGGCACCGTGCGTGCACATCTTCCCTTCGTGCACGTCCCCCAACTACTCTTCGTAAGCCATTGTAAGAGTGGACAAAATGGTGAAGGAGGAGATAGGGGAGCGGCGGAGGTGTGCGATTCTTGGTCGGCGTTTGGCCTCGTTTAAATAGGAGATTAAATAGACGGTGGACGGGAGGAGCTCAGCCGACGTTGCGTTTAATGCTGGCCCGGTCATGAACGGACGTGTGTCCGAAGTGGGTTTCTTGGCTTCCACATGGGCGGGTTTCATGGAGGCGTTTGAACACGGCAAGGAGGCGTGTTCAGTCGGGCGTGCAACGAGTGGCGCCCTTGACTCTGACGTAGGACACCGCGTCATTCTTCCACTGATGTCTGGGCTCTTTGGGTACATGGCCTGCATGTTAGTGACCCAATGCAGGCAGCGTACAGCAGAGGAACCTTTGATGGGCCAGTGCGGTCAGAAGCGGGCATTTCATAAACCGATGATTGTTCATTGAGTGTGACGTCATCCTTTTCATGTAGATAAGCCTACTATGTTGATAGTCCGTCCGATACGTTGTGATTCATAAAGACCGCTGCAAACATCAATGTTCTGCTTATCACAAATAAGATTGATTAATACCCGTAACAATCCATGTCCTTAACAAAGGGTGCATGCACGTATAGGTTGAGCGTGTGTCTTGTGTCGTGTGCTTTGTGCATGCAGGCGTGCGAGTGTTGCGTGCGTGCAAGGGTACGTTTCAGTGTTGCATGCATGTGTGCGTACGTGTGTGTGTTCGTGAGTGCATGTGTACGTGTCCGTGTTGCACGCCTGCATGCGTGGCGTGTGTTTGTTATGTGTGCGTGTCAGTGTTGCACGCCTGCATGCGTGCGTGTCTTGCGTGCGTGCATGTGTACGTGCGGGGTGTGGCCACACGTCAGTCGACTGACTTTTTCATCTCTGGTCATTAGATTTTCCAGTCGTTGGATACGAAATCAAGGGCCTGCGGTTTATCATCAAACTCCACCCCCCTGAGCCGCTAGCCACCAACGGCCGAACCGCCGGCTCCGCCGCCCACGGCCGGTCCGCGCCGCGACGCCGCCCCGCTTGCCCCGAAACCACTCCCCACCGCCGGTCCGCCGCCGCACCAGCCATCCCTCTAGCCCCCCCCCCCCCCCGCGCCGAGCTTTTTCTCCGGTGATCCCCACCCAACCGCTCAATCAACGCGCCCCCCACCGCCGACGAGTGCCAACCAGAGGTCTCACGACTTTGAGTACCCACCGACCACTAATTTATTACCATTTCTGTCCTTCATATACGCACTGACGGGTGGGCCCTATGGTAATGTGCGTTGCTGAATGTTGACCTTTTTGACTAGTCAATTGATCGTGTCATCAACAAATTACGGAGCTGTATGGTGAGCCAGTGACCATATGATCACCCTAAAATGTATTTTATTAACACAGTACAGACTCAAACAACCATTTCTTTCTTTCATATATGGGCTGGCAGGTGGGCCCCACGGTTACGCGCCCCGATGGTGCAACACTAGTTGCACCATGTGGAACGTTTGACTGGTCAATTGATTGTGTCACCAACAAAATATAGAGTTGTACGAGTGAGCCAGTGACCGTATGATCATGACATCTATTTTTTTAACACGGTACAGACGCAAGGGCTCATATATACGCGCAAGCACTCACCGCTATAAGCGCACACACGCACGCCCTACCCCTATAGCACCTTCGAGAGAGTGAGCCAACATATGATCTTGAGATTTTATGAAGTCACCATAGGTGCCTCGTAGTCGAGTGGAACGTCTCCTCCCACTGAACTCACATCGCCGGAAAATACTAAAATTAACCCAAGATAAATGCGAGCACCGGGACTTTAACCCTGGTGGGCTCAAGAAACCACTGTCCTCCTAACCATCCAACCACATGTTGGTTAGCACGACATAATGTATGTGGTGACCGTGATGAGCTTATTCTGAAGTCCAGTGACCATATTGTGCTTTCGCTTCAAATACAATGAACGTAAGTGTCGTCAACAAAATACGGAGCACGCATCAAATGCAAAGTCCATTAGTGTCATCAAGAAAATACGGAGACGTATCGTGAGCTATATACCATATGATCACCACGAGAATGTATACGGTGACCGTAATGAGCATATTCTGAACTCCAGTGACCATATAGTGCTTTAGCTTGAAATACAGTGACCGTCATGCGTGAATGTGTCATGGGCATGCATATTTTTAGAGGGCCGAGAGATAGTTTGTGTGCGTACGTGAAAGTGGTGTAGAAAGAGGGGATGTCCGGTAGAGACAAGGAGAGATATGCTCTTCGTTTCTCTTTCCCGTGACTAATATTTTAGGAGAATATATAAACATTCACAATGCAGAACAAATATTTTTGGATGCACCATGCAATTAATTTTCATGTATAACATTGTACTATTCTATATGCTTATTTTCTTAGTGGCCGATTGCGTGTGTGGTGTGGTGGGCACATCATTTCTAGTTGTGGTGGTTCAACATTAGGACTCATGGGTTGGTTCCATCCTATGCCACATAGGTTCAATCGAGACGCGTTATACGAAGACCCATGTGGAGGACTCGGCGTACAACACGAAGCTAGCTACCAGAGTCGCGGAGGACTCTATCCCCACTGGTGACAAGCCGACTATATATGATTTGTAACCCTAGCCCCCCAATATGTTATAGAAGCTTGGGGGCTAGTTCGTCGATAGTATACACACACGCACAATGCCTGGTATTCACGTGTACTTTGTACACACCCCTATCACTAATATACAGTAGCAGGAGTAGGCTTTTTCCTCAACTACAAGGGTCCGAACTAGGGTAAAACTTTGCCTCATATTACCATCCAGCCTAGCAGTCAGGGATATCCTACCGAATGATATGATGGAATCATATCTGCCAACTACTAAGAGAGAGGTGTGTCTGGGGGGGGGGGCAATGTGTGTGAGAGAGGCCTAAAGATATAATGTGCGTGCAGGAGACACATAGGCACATATATATGTGCGTATAGAGGGCTAATGGAGACCATGCGTGTGTATATATGCATGTGAGAGAAATAGTAGTGTTTTCCAACTGAGATTAGTGAAAAGAGTGGTACATAGTAGTCAGAAAGAGAGAGGGAGAGAGAGAGGAGAGAGAGAGAGAGAGAGAGAGAGAGAGAGAGAGAGGTACAGAGAGAGCATGTGTGTGATACTCCCCGACACCCCGAGAGAGATTGTGAGCATGTGTGAAAGAGAAATGCCGATGCATATAAAGTGTGTGCACTTATGCGGTAGATAGAGAGATATATAGCGCATTTTTTAGAACGGGCCGAGGCATAGTGCATCTACGTGTAAAAGGAGGTTCTACGCATTAAATTAAAATATAAATGGCATTATTATTTTTGGATGAGATCATGAATTTTGCAAATTGCATATGGACGAAAATCGGTCTGTTAGACACCCATACTCTATTGAATTCTAGCATGTGCATGTGTTTATTTCATATTATCGATCCATAGAGTGCGAGCGGTTTGAAATACATGCAATGTATGCTTTTGCAATTCATATATAAACATTAATTAGTGCACTCCATGTTGTTAGTGTGAAGCACTTTATACATTTGTCACTTGCATGGATACATTCCAAATTGCTAGCTACGAAATAGAATACATGTCGAATTCAACACAAAGAGGGTTTCAAATATTCGAATTCATAGGAAGTGCATTCATCTATTTGAACCCGAGATAATGGCATTTGTAAATCAGATGTAAAAGGGGCCATCAATCTTTGTTGTGCGTTTGAACATGCTATATATATTCATATGCATGTCTAACTTTTTTTTGCAACCAAGGAGATTATATCTGGAACCATGCATGAACTAAGGTAAGTTGCATATTATTTAATATATACTCATGTACAATGTATATTCAAGTGTACCACCTCCATTCCAAAATAATCGTAGCTTTAGGATTTTCAAGAGTAAAGATTTGTGAAGTTTGACAAATCCTGAATTCAAGATTACCGAAAACTTTAATGCTTCTGCTCTCGAATATTAAACGAAGCGCCAAATAGGCCTATGGTCACCCGAAACCGCGCGAGACTAATGTTTGGTGGTAGGAAATTACTGTCGGCCTATCGGCCTGATGTCCAAAGGTCTAAACCGGGGTAGGTTTTGTAACTTCACCAAGACGCCAGTCTCAACCGCCTCCGAGAGGCATTCATGCGCCGCGCCTAAACACCCATGTCTCGGCCGAAATCTATCCCTCCCACATTTGGGACACCTGAGATTACTGTCCTACCCCCAACCCACAATATGTTCGAAATTTTAGATGGGTGCAAAGTTTGTAACTTTCCCCAAATTTCAAACAAGTGCGTCCCAAACCGAAACATTGTCCCCCCTTAGTTCCCCGCCTCCCTCTGTTTCCCCATTCATACTCCATGGGCGCCAAAACACCCTCTCCACCAGCCGCGAAACCCTAGCCTCCTCCGTCCTCCACCCCATAGCGTCCAATCCATCGCCACCCTCCTCCATCACGCCGGAGCCGGTACCCCGACGTCGTTGTCCAACGCAACCGCAACCGCAATGCCCTCAAGGACTTAGCAGCTGAAGCCAAGGTAGAGCTTCCTCCACGACACCGACGCCGACGTGCGTCGTACCAGAACTACTCCGACCACGCTGTCCTGCGCCTCACCGCTGCCGCTCCACTGTCGCAACCGTCCACCGCACCAGAGTTGTTCCCGCTACGCCGTTGTTCGCCGCCTCGGATCTACTTCACCGCCGCTGACATACGGCCAACCACACTCAACAACTTGGCCATGGGTTCTCCCAAGGCTGCACCGTCCTCCACACACTACTAGGGAAAACCTTATACACATAATCTTAGCAGCAGCGCGGCTCAAAAAGAGGCGCTACTGCTAATTATCAGTAGCGTGTGCGTACAAAACTCGCTACTGAAACGGAGTTAGCAGTAGCGTGCTTGGAGCAACCCGCGCTGCTACAAATATCGACCGACAGTGTCCACCAATCTACATTTAGCAGCAGCGCATTGTCGTGACCCGCGCTACTGCTAAAGCGGTAGTAGCTGCTAAAGCGGTAGCAGTAGCAGCGCGCTTTTTCTGAGGTTGTTGCTGCTAATTTTCAAATTGGGCACATTGTTGGTCCCAGTTAGCAGTAGCGCTTGTGTGGGAAGCACGCTGCTGCTAATTTCTTACCAGCAGCGCATTTTACGACCCATGCTACTACTAAGCCGCACCAGCCCACCACCTTTCCCCACTCGTCGTCCCCTCCCCCATCTCCTCTCTTCCCTTTCCCCTACCTCCCACATCCTCCCTCTCTCACTCTTCTTCTTCCTCAATACTTCTCCCCCATTACTCTCCCTCTCCTACCTACCTTTCGCTCTCTTCATTACTCCTAGCTAACTACACCACCTCCATTAATGCATCTCCTTTCTCTTTTTCCTTCCCCACCACTAGTTGAAGTTGTCTCCTCCCAAATTAGCTAGCTAGGTATATGTAGCCTTTAGTTAAGTGACCTATTTGCCCCCTAACTAGATCTATCTTTGTCAAGAAGAGCTTTGTGCACTTTTGATCTCCCTACATCATCATCTCCACCGTGTGCTCGATCTCGAGATAGAGGTGATTAAAATTTCATGCTTTTGTAAAATGGAAATATGTCTAGGTGTGTGTGATATGATAATTGCGAGATATGATGGAAATTGTGTGTGTGGCATGAGTTGTCGCCAAATTGTGCTTTTAAGTTGCCTATGTTTTGCCGAAATGTCGATTTATTTCCGTTTTGGCGAATTCCGGGCAAACTCTAGATCTATATATGTCCTATTTTTAGGGAAGGTCATGCCAAATTTTTGTATGACTTTGATGCATGCACGCATTTTTATAATAAATTTGTTTATTATTACCGTGCAAAGTTCACGATGGTCAGTGGAACAATGGTGGACAGGTGGTTGCGGTCGGCAGTGCAGGACATGAAAGAAAATAACCGAAGAGAGGTTTTATGTCCGTGTCAAAAATGCAAATGAATAGTTTGGCTCGACCCCCATGACGATGGTCGTGTCGAAGCGCACCTGCTCATGACTGGTTTTATGGATGGCTATACTCGGTGGATAATTGAAGATGAGGATGACGATGTTGAGGACGCCGACGGGGTAGGCAATGATGACACGGGGCAAGACGAAGAGATGATTGATAATGGCGGCGGTGAAGATGCTGGACATGGCGGCGGAGAAGGGGCCGGACATGGCGGAGGAGAAGGGGCCGGACATGGCGGCAGGGTGAACGACATGGACTCCACACAGCAGAGTTCGTCGGTACTAAGTTCAATCATGCGGGACCCTCATGTTCAAGCATTGCTTCGCAAGGACACGAGTACTGAGAGAGCTGCTTCTAGAGAGGAGGCTAAGCTGGAGCAACTGGTGGTAGACTAACACTCCATTGTATGATGGTTGCAATCCTGAGGTGACCCGCTTGAGTTTCACGCTCCAACTCCTGAAGATGAAGGCTAAAAACAAATGGACGAACACTAGCCTCGATGAGCATATCAAGTACCTAAAGGATGTTCTTCCCACGGGGGATCTATCTCCTGCTAGTGTTGATGAGGCCAAGAAGATCGTGTGCCCTCTTGATCTGCCACACGTTAGATACCATGCATGCATCAATGATTGCATAATTTATCAGAAGGAGCACGCAGAAAAACAAGCTGTCCGGTGTGCAATGCTTCTCGATACAAGAAGGCCGGGAAGAAATGACCCTAGAAAGTTCTATGGTACTTACCGATCACTCCCCGTCTCCAGCGGTATTTTGTAGATCCCAAGGAAGCAAAGCTAATGCGCTGGCACGCGGAGAGGAAGAAGCCCGACGATGGAGATGATCCGAAGCTGAGACACGTCTAGGATGGAAGCCAGTGGAGAGTGTTGAACAACATCTATCGGTATTTCGAATGTGATGCAAGGAACATCGTGCTCGGCGCGTGTACCGATGGCATGAATTCGTTTGGCAACCAGAACACCAACCATAGCACATGGCCTGTGTTTGTATGGATGTACAACCTCCCCCCTGGTTGTGCATGAAGTCAAAGTACATTCACATGAGCATGCTTATTCAAGGGCCGAAATAACCAGGAAATAATATTAATTTGTATCTGGGGCTACTTCAAGAGGAGTTAGACACATTATGGAAAACACCGGCCAAGATATGGGACGCCAGCAAAGGCGAGTATTTCTACATGAGAACCGCGCTGATCACGACGGTGCACGACTATCTCAATTAAGGATATGTCGCAGGCGAGGTGTGCCATGGATATTGCGGATGCACGCGGTGCATGGATGATACGATGTCTCGGCAGCTAACGTCAAGGGAAGACGGCGGGTCTGGGAAAATCGTGTACATGGGGCATCGAAGATGGCTTGAACAGGACGACCCGTGGAGAAACTGTGGAGATCTATTAAATGGTCAAGCTGAGCATCGAGGACCTCCACGTAAGCGGACGGTGCCAAAATGGATGAGCTGTTGAAAACCTGGAAGGAGTGCTCCGCGCCGGGAAAGACGATGAGAAAGGCGCCAGAGCCACTGCTGAAGGTATGGAAGACGAGGTCTATGTTCTGGGACTTGGAGTACTGGCACAAACTCAATACACCTCATTGCCGTGATCAAATGCATATCTATAAGAATGTCCTTGAGAGCTTGCTCGCAACACTGATGAACATGCTGGATAAGACCAAGGATGGGCCGAAGGCAAGAAAAGACTTGCAAGATTTGAAAATCAGGGAAGATCTACACATGCCGCCCCGTAAAATGTCAGACGAGACAGAGGCGGAGACAGAGGCATGGGAGAAGAAGGGCAAGAAAATAAAGAAAGAGGATTATTGCCCCCCTTCTTGCTTCACCTTAAGTCAGGCTGAGATCGATCAATTCTTTAAGTGCTGAAAGTGCGTTATATCGACTAGAGGGGGGTGAATAGGCGATTTTTATGAATTTTTCATTGAGGAATTTGATGGTGAGGAAATTCCTTAGCGAAGAACTACTTGCAGCGGAATAAGTACTCAGAAGTAAGCATAATAGAAGACATGCACAGTCATCATGATGAAATGAAGACAATCACAGAGTACAGAAAGCGTAAACACAGGATAACACAAGACGAAGACAAACAGACTGAAGAAATTGAACTGAGGAAATTGAGAAAGTCTTCAGTCAAAGTCTTCAAACACAAATATGAACAACTACTCAACACAGTACTGAGGAAATGAAAGAGTTGAGGAAATAGAACCAGTAAGGTTGGTGAAGACAATGATTTGGTAGACCAGTTCCAACTGCTGTCTCAGTTGTACGTCTGGTTGGAGGGGCTGAGTATTTAAAGTCGAGGACACACAGTCCCGGACACCCAGTCACTGAGCACGCAGCTCAGGACACCAAGTCCTCACCGTATTCTCCTTGAAGTAAGGTCACACAGACCCCGTCCAATCACTCGTGGTAAGTCTTCAGGCGACTTCCAAACCTTCACAGACTTTGGTCACTCGGCGATCCACAATTCCTCTTGGATGCTCTAGACCATGACGCCTAACCGTCTGGAAGAAGCACAGTCTTCAAAGGTAACAAGCGTCGGATCAACGCAGGATCAATCTCTTCAGTGATGCTCAATCACTTTGGGTTTGTGGGTGTTTGGGTCTGGATTTTCCTCACTCGATGATTTTCACTCAAAGTCCTCGGAGGATGGGTTGCTCTCAAATGACAAGTGTCAGTTTCTCTCGGAGCAGCCAACCAGCTAGGGGTTGTAGGGGGCGGCAATTTATAGCCTAGGGAGCAGCCCCACATGATAAGACATAAATGCCCTTCAATGATATGATCGTTAGGTGGATAAGATATTTGGGACAGCTGGCGCGTAGCACAGCAACGGTCGGAAATTTTACTCTCAAATTCCTCAGGGCTATCATGTTCCTCACTGTGTAGGCAATCCGCACTGGCGAATTCCTAACTCCTCAGTCAGAACAAATTCCTTAGCGACCAGAAGAACTTCGTCTCTGTCATTGAAGAAATTGACTGAACTGTATGAGATTTCCAATGGCTTCACTCGAAGGGATTGGTAGGTGTAGGATTTTGAGTTGAGCATCACATGGAAATTTTTCCTTAGTATTTCCTTGACCCCCTTTAACAGTACGGTGTTTCCTATGACTCAAGAAAGAGAAAAACAAAACTATGAAAACGAAAGTCTTCAAGCTTCATGTTCCTCGCATGAATATCAAGTCTTCACGGACATCTTCACTTTTAAAGTCTTCAGGAATACCAAAATCTTCAGTCGAAGATATTCATTTTTAGGGGTCGACTTTCTCTGTAAATATCAAACTCCTCATAGACTTATAGACCTGTGTACACTCATAAACACATTAGTCCCTTAACCTATAAGTCTTCAATACACCAAAATCACTAAGGGGCACTAGATGCACTTACAATCTCCCCCTTTTTGGTGATTGATGACAATATAGGTTAAGTTTTCAACGGGGATAAACATATGAAGTGTAAGTACTGATATTGAGGAATTTGATTGCAAGATATAGAAGAACTCCCCCTGAAGCTGTGCATAGTGAGGAATTTGCTTTTGAAGCAATGCACACTTGAAGAGTTGAATCATGAAGATCTCCCCCTATATCTTGTAATTCATACATGCATTTGACATATAATATGAAGAATTTGAAATGCATGATGAAATATGGTGCCTGAAGAGATTCAGCATGCGAGCAATAATATTAATGAGGAACAAGCATGCAGAGTCACACATCAAAAGCATCAGAGCACAGTGCATAAAAAGTATCAGAGCACCATCGGTTTTAAGATTTACAACTCAATCCAATAAAAGTTTCAGAAGAGCGAGAGTTGTAACTTAAAAAAATGCCCATATAATAGACTCGCTTGAAGACTAACTCAGATTTCTCCCCCTTAGTCATCAAATGACAAAAAGGATTGAAACTGAGGACTAACGCCCCTGAAGATTATCAAGTTGATGGAGGAGCGCCAGCGTTGTCGGGGTTGGCTGTCGTAGTAGGGCCTGCCGCAGTGTCGTCCAAGTCTTCATTTTCATCAGTGGCGCGCGATGAAGAATAGGAGCTGGCTTCCAAGGAAGGAACCTTGACCTTCTTGAATTTCTTCGGTGGAGGTGCAGACCAGTCAAATTCTTTCTTGAGACCTGTCGGTGTCAAAACCGGCGGATCTCGGGTAGGGGGTCCCGAACTGTGCGTCTAGGTGGATGGTAACAGGAGACAAGGGAAACGATGTTTTACCCAGGTTCGGGCCCTCTTGATGGAGGTAAAACCCTACGTCCTGCTTGATTAATATTGATGATATGGGTAGTACAAGAGTGGATCTACCACGAGATCAAGGAGGCTAAACCCTAAAGCTAGCCTATGGTATGATTGTTGTAATGTATGTTGTGTCCTACAGACTAAAGCCCTACGGTTTATATAGACACCGGAGAAGGCTAGGGTTACACAGAGTCGGTTACAATGGTAGGAGATCTACATATCCGTATCGCCAAGCTTGCCTTCCACGCCAAGGAAAGTCCCATCCGGACACGGGACGGAGTCTTCAATCTTGCATCTTCGTAGTCTTGGAGTCTGGCGGGCGATGATAGTCCGGCTGTCCAGACACCCCCTAGTCCAGGACTCCCTCAGTAGCCCCTGAACCAGGCTTCAATGACGATAAGTACGGCGCGCATAATGCTCGGCATTGCAAGGCAGGTTCCTCCTTTAAATAATCCGGAGAAGATCAGGAACACCAGGACAGTGTCCAGCTCTGCAAAATAAATTCCACATTCCACCGTAGAGAGAATAAAATGTACACGAGTTCAATCTGCTGACGTATTTTGCGGCATGTCGTCACGCCACTACCAAGCCTTTACTTGAATCATTTTTTATTATACCACCTCAGCACGTTTAGCGAAGCGGTTTCCTTGGCACGTCTTGTCGAAGCAGAGATCGTGTTCCCCTTATTCTGGGATTCTCATCAGTACGGACGTGGGTAACCCAACTGCGCCATTGATGGTGGCGCTTGGGAGATAAGCGAGTTTTACCAGGCTTGTGGGGGACGCATAGTCTTCGCCCGCCTATATATAAGGGATAAGGATTCACCTTTTCAACCACGCCTTCTTCCTCCTTTGCTTATCCACCTCCGCGCACTCAAGCTCCAACACCCAAGCTCGTGCATCTCATCTTAACCTTCCCCGACCATGTCCGGAGGGGGAGGCAAATGGTTGGCTTCCACCGTTAAGGAGGAGCACATAACCAAGCTGCGCAGCGCCGGATACCTTTCCGGCGATATCGCGCACCGGCTGCCCGATTAGGGGCAGCTCATCCCTACCCCCGGGCCCCATGAGAGGGTCATTTTCCTTCCCCACTTCCTCCGCGGACTGGGCTTTCCACTTCACCCCTTTGTCCGGGGGCTCATGTTCTACTACGGCCTGGATTTCCACGATCTGGCGCCGAACTTCATCCTCAACATCTCGGCATTTATCGTCGTGTGCGAGGCCCTCCTCTGCATCCGGCCCCACTTCGGCTTGTGGCTCAAGACCTTCAACGTCAAGCCGAAGGTAGTGAAGGGCACGCAGGTGGAGTGCGGAGGCGCCATGTTGGGCAAGATGCCCAACGTCCTCTGGTTCGAAGGGGCCTTCGTGGACTCCGTCAAGGGGTGGCAATCGGGGTGGTTCTAGATCACCGAGCCGCGCGACCCTACGTGGGTGGCGGCCCCCGAGTTTAGATCTGGTATCCCTACGCAGCTCACCTCCTGGAAAGAGAAGGGCTTGCTGTGGGGTAATCCGAAGGAGCTGACGGGACTCCGAGCCTGTATCCAGAAGCTGGTGAACAAGAAGCTCAGGCTCGTCGACGTGGTCCAAGTCATGCTCGTCCGCCGGATCCTCCCATGCCAAGAACGGGCATTCAATCTATGGGAGCTCGATCCGGAACAGCACCAGGCGTTGAGCAGGCTATTCGACACGACGTACGAAGGCGCCTGGAGGGTGCTGTTTAAGGGCGCCGAAGCCCCCGCATCCACGACGGTAGATCGCGGATTTCACTCGCAGCATCCGGCTGACGAGGTAAGTGATTCTATCCCTTTACGAGACACTTGTTGTAAATAGATTGATTCTAAGAGGGTTTCAATCTCCCTTTTCCTTTGACAGGAATGGATGAAGAAGGCCGAGCAGCTCATCTGCCCGGCTCCCATGCTAGAAGACCCAGTGGATGCCCGTCTAGCGGGGCTGCTGGTTCCGGCACCACACGTGGTGCCGGAGAAGAAGGCCAAGAAGGTGGCCACGGGCACTCGAAAGAGTTCCCGTAATCAGGCGTCCGACGACAAGGTGGACTCCTCCCCCGAAGATGAGGAGGAGGAAGAAGACTCTCTCCCGGAGGGAGGGGGGAGAGGAAGAGGAAGGCTTCCCCAACAGGGAAGGCCGAAGGGTCCAAGAGGGGGAGAACTATTCCCCCGGACAGCTCCGCCAACTCCGACGTTGGCGACGAGGAGTGGCCTTCAAGGGCCAGGCCTCCGGCGAGATCGTAAGTATCCGGATCCCTGATATGCAATTTCTTTCGTGTCACATAGTGTCCTACTAATGCCGCATACTGCCCACAGTCCGGCTGATGATGATTTCCCCGCTTCATCGAGCGGGTCGTTGGCCCCGTCGGATGTGGATTCACTTCCGACTGCCTCTACCCCCCCGCACCGATGAGGACGCCGAGGTGGGATCCCAGAAAGGGACCCACTAGGAGGAGGCTCCGGAGGCGCCGCAAGGCAGCCTCCCGGACTTTGCGCCGGACTCTACGTCGGAACCTGCAGTGGTTCCAGAGTCCGGCAGGCGGCCCCTTCGAAAGAAGGGCAAGACCGTGACACCGGCGGCCTCCGTCCAACCGGAGGCGCCGGACAACTTGGTGGAGGCGCTGAAAGGCGCTTCCATCGAGGAAGAACACCGCACTGTTATGAGTGCGGTGATTCAGAAGGTTCAGCTTGCCAAGAGCGGGCTGACCGAAGCCTGCAGTAGCCTTCTAACAGGCTTTGAGGTAAGAAGTTAAAATTATGAAATGTAATACCGCATAGACAGTAGCCCCTGATGCTCGGTTCGGTGTTCGGAAAGAAAAGCCGGACTGAGGATCTAAAAAGATATTCGCAGGTTGCTAATAAATTATGTCAATATGGATTTGCAGGCTGTGCTGCTGACCTCTGCCGCACTGACTGCGGAGGTTGGTACATTAAAGCAAGATCTTGAGCGGTCCGAGCGAGAGCTCGGCCATGCCAAGAGGCAGCTCGAGGACAAAGAAGGTGAGTAGCACCACTTTGAATTTTTACCTTACAGAAAAGGATTTTGGTCGCAATAAAATTAACAAGGATAATATGGGTATTGCAGGGGCCACAAACGAGGTGGCAACCCTGAAGGAGTCTGTGTCCGCGGCCGAACGCAGTGCGGCCGCGGAACAGGTAGAGCGAGAAAAGCAGGAGGCACAGGTGGCGGCAGTGCGGCAAGAGCTCCAGGCTCTCATGGAGAAGCATGAGAGCTTGGAGCGCGACTCCAAGACTCGAGAGTCCGAGCTCGCCTCGGCTCTCGAAAGTGCCAAGTCCGCCAAGGCCGAGGCCCGTAAGGCCCTTCAGGAGGTTGAAGATGTGAAGAAGATAGCGGCGGGTAAGGCATTTTTCATGCAAAGCAAGCATGTTAATGTAAACTACCTGACACTTACCCGCATTCGGAGCTCTCCAGGGGCGTTTGCAGATCTATCGCGTAGTGTGTCCGATGACACCGCATTCTACCATGGCGAGGAGGGGAGCTCAACGGAGAAGGTCTTCTGGTCTTAGTACGCTGAGGCCGGCCATCCGGTGCCCCCAAGCGACGAGCTGAAGCAGCTGGTCGAACTCCACAAGGTAGCTGAGGAGGCCATGAAGGGCCTTATAGTCCGGCTGTGGCCTGGACAGGCCATGCCTGGGAGCTACTTCGGCCTCGTGCGGCGGCTGGTGGATGCGTGCCCCTGGGTGGGGGTCATCAAGCGCTCCGCCTGTATTGAAGGTGCTCGTCGGGCCCTTGCCCGCAGAAAGGTGCACTGGGGCAGGCTGGATGCGGAGAGGCTTCTTACTGACCCGCCGCCACCGGTCAAGGAGTATCGTATGCCCGAAATGTATTATAAAACTGTCCTGAAGGGAGCCATCGATATTGCGGATGAACACCCTAGATATGTAATTTTTGAGTAAACTCTCTATGTATTATCCTGTGCGCTGAAAACTTTGTTCATGTGCGCTTTAAGCAACGCTTGTTTAATTTAAAATATTACCTTCTGTGCGGCCGTTTATGAAATCTGAGAGATGGCAAGTCGTTGGCTTCAGCCCCAAAGCCGCAAGTGCTGGGGTGTTCGGGATAACTTGAGCACTCTTGTTCCCATTTTTGGGTCCATCTAGGGAGGCGCTCAACACAACGAACAAGGCAACCGGACTTATAATGCTTGAACACTCTCACTTAGCCATAGAATTCTATAATTTTAAATTTCGGCGAAGCCCCTAGTGTTCGGAAGACTGAATTCGGGGCGCTATCCACTCCTTCGTCGGAAATTATCCGGAACTTCGCTCGAAGCGGCGTGAGTCTTTAAGGACCCGAAAAGACCTCTCGAACAGTGACCAGTCTCTCGCCTTATCATGCCGGTCAGTTTTAGCTTTCTCCACTGAGGCGCTCGCCCAGCTCAACCGGGGCGCAATCGCAGTGATTCTCCCAGTGCCACCTTAGCCGATGGAACGGAACGTAAGGCACCAAAACGTGGGAGCCGGGCAAACCCAACTATTGACCCAAGACATGATTCGGATCCGATTCATATAATGCTATAAGTTCGGGGTGCCGCACTTGTGAAAGTGTTCGGACTTATCACACCATAATGTGGGGAACATAAGCCCCTGGTGTATTAGGCCGTACCAAAATATACGGGTGCAAGATGTCATGTAATGAACATATATATGCAATAATAGGCAAAAAAGTGCTGCATTATTTATTAAAGGAAGTCTGCTATGAGTGCGGACTGATACAAATAGTGCGGTAAGCAAGGGTTTTGGACTAGTTAAACATGTCCCCCTCCAGGGATGGGCTGTGGACTTGGTGTATATAATCAAATTTAATGCTCGTAATTGAGACCACCTGAGTGTTCGTCGCCGCATTCTTTCTTCCCCGGCTGTTGCATCATGAGTTCGGCAGGTTCACCGCCGGACAGGGCCTCTAGCTAACGGAGTCCTGTGTATACAAAGAAGGAAAATAATAATAAGAAAGAGTGGCACACTTGCGAGCCCCTGGTGTGGTCGAGCCGCACTCTGGGTCTATTGTGGTCGTGCCCCTTCCCCTACGCCCATGGTATCTCCAAAGCGTAATGATGTACGCGGAGGGTTGTTCTTGCGATCATGCGAGGGCGGGGGTTAGGGCCGCATTGCTACGCGTGCTCGGATCGTGCCAGGTGGTCTTGGTTGGTGTTGCTTCGGGCGCGTTTGGCTGTATCCGGCCGTTTAACGGCCGGACTCGAAAATTGCCTTAAAAGGCTGCTCTGTACTTCTGCCGCGAGAGCCGCTGTATGTTCCTCCGTTCGGAGGGAGCGTTCCGTATTTCCGTTGATCGTGATGACTCCACGAGGGCCTGGCATCTTGAGCTTGAGGTATGCATAATGCGGCACCGCGTTGAACTTTGCAAACGCGGTTCATCCGAGCAGAGCGTGATAGCCGCTGCGAAATGGGACTATGTCGAAGATTAACTCCTCGCTCCGGAAATTATCCGGGGATCCGAAGACCACTTCCAGTGTGACTGAGCCTGTAAAATTGGCCTCCACACCTGGTATGACGCCTTTAAAGGTTGTCTTTGTAGGTTTAATCCTTGAGGGGTCTATGCCCATCTTGCGCACTGTATCCTGATAAAGCAGGTTTAGGCTACTGCCGCCATCCATCAGGACTCTCGTGAGGTGAAATCCATCGACGATTGGGTCTAAAACCAACGCGGTGAATCCGCCATGGCGGATGCTGGTCGGATGGTCTCTTCGATCGAAAGTGATCGGACAAGAGGACCATGGATTGAACTTCGGGGCGACTGGCTCCATCGCGTATACATGCCTTAGTGCATGCTTCCGCTCCCTCTTGGGTATATGGGTTGCGTAAATCATGTTCACCGTCCGCACTTGTGGGGGGGAAACCCTTCTGTCCTCTGTTGTTCGGCGGTCGGGTCTCTTCCTCGTCGTCGCTGTTTAGCCCCTTGTCATTGTTTTCGGCAATTAACTTGCCTGCCTGCTTGAACACCCAGCAATCTCTGTTGGTGTGATTAGCTGGCTTTTCAGGGGTGCCATGTATCTGGCATAAGCGGTCGAGTATTCGGTCCAAATTGGACGGACCCGGAGTGGTTCTTTTGAATGGCTTCTTCCGCTGACCGGGTTTAGAGCCTCGGAATCCGGCGTTGACTGCCGTATCCTCCTTGTCGTCGCCGTTAATGTGGCGTTTATTTTTGCTTCGACGTGACCTGCCATTGTGGTCCTTAGTATCCGGACTGCCAGAATTTTTACTGAGGTTGTTGCTGCGAGCTAGCCAGCTATCCTCTCCCGCGCAAAAGCGGGTCATTAATGATGCGAGGGCTGCCATGGATTTCGGCTTTTCCTGTCCCAGGTGTCGGGCTAGCCACTCGTCGCGGATGTTATGTTTGAAGGCTGCGAGGGCCTCTGCATCTGGACAGTCGACGATTTGGTTTTTCTTTGTCAAGAACCGTGTCCAGAATTGTCTGGCCGATTCGTCTGGCTGCTGAATTATGTGGCTTAGGTAATCGGCGTCTGGTGGCCGCACATACGTGCCCTGGAAGTTGTCGAGGAATGCGGCTTCCAGGTCTTCCCAACACCCAATTGACTCTGCGGGCAAGCTGTTAGGCCAATGCCGAGCTGGTCCTTTAAGCTTGAGTGGGAGATACTTGATGGCATGGAGATCGTCGCCGCGGGCCATATGGATGTGAAGGAGATAATCTTCGATCCAAACCGCGGGGTCTGTTGTGCCATCGTAGGAATCGATGTTTACGGGTTTAAACCCTTCAGGGATTTGATGATCCATTACTTCGTCAGTGAAGCATAGCGGGTGTGCGGCGCCTCTATATTGAGCAATATCACGACGTAGCTCAAGAGAGCATTGTCTGCTGTGTTCGGCCCGGCCGGAGTTATTGTATCTGGCGCGACGGTATTCGTCGTGGGTCGTGGGGCGCCCTCGTGATCCGTAGATGGATCTGGATTGCCTTGCTTTGTCCTCCAATACATCTCGCAAGTCCGGCGCGTTCCCTCTTGGCTTCGTACTTTTGGAGCGATGCCAGGGTACGGTCTTGGTGGAGGGCCTAGATGCCTCTCTGTCGCGACCGCGGGGTGGTAGGTCGGCCATATCGTGCGCTGGTGATGAAGGTATGTATGCTTCCTCCTCTAATCGGGGGAGCAACTTGCGTCTTGGGTAGCTTTTGGAGGGGCGTTCGAGTTTATACTCTTCGGCCGCGAGGACCTCGATCCATCGATCGGCCAGTAGGTCCTGATCAGCTTGAAGCTGCTGCTGCTTTTTCTTTAGGCTATTTGCCATGGCGATAAGCCTGCGTTTAAAACGCTCTTGTTCGACGGGATCCTCGGGCACAACGAATTCGTCGTCGTTGAGGCTTGCCTCGTCTTCGGAGGGAGGTATATAGTTATAGTCCTCGACCTCTTCGTCTGCCGCCCTCTCGTGAGGGCTTGCTTCTGCATCCTCCTGCACTGAGTCTTGCTGGAGGGGATTATCTTCGGCACTCTCTGGGGTATTATTATCTCCTGTGCCGGAATCTCCATTCTTGCTGTGGCGGGATTTACAGCGGCGCCGCTGACGCCGGCGCTTGGGCTGTTTCTTTAAGGAATCTGCCTCCGCTGCTTCTTCGCCGTCCCCATCTTTTGGGGCGTCCACCATGTATATGTCGTATGACGAGGTGGTCTTCCAGTGCCCTGTAGGCGCTGGTTCCTGTTCGTCTCCGGCATCGTCGTCCATAGCGTCAATGTCTTCGGAGTCGTAGTCTAGCATGTCGGTTAGATCGTCGACAGTGGCTACAAAGTGGGTGGTGGGTGGGCTCTGAATTTCTTCGTCGTCCGTATCCCAACCATCCTGGCCATAATCCGGCCAGGACTCTCCGGATAGCAAGAGATGCTTTAGCGAATTTAGGATGTCGCCAAAGGGCGAGTGTTGGAAGATGTCCGCGGCGGTGAATTCCATAACCGGCGCCCAATCAGATTCGATTAGCAGGGCGTGGGAGGTCCGGAGTCCGGCAAGGAGTCCGGCACCTCGGAGTCACGAGCTTCACGAGGGACAAGGTTAGTGTTCGGCTCCATCGCCGTGGAAGTTGAAGCCCCCGAGGCGGTGTCCAACCACCGGTCCTCGATCTGGGCGATCGGCTCCGGACCAAGGGCCGGAGCGGATTCTTGTGCGGCCACCAAGGCATTGTTCGGCTGTAGAGCTAGATCATGCCCATCGTAACAGTGCGGCACGCTTAGCTGTGGATCGAGCCCGTCGAAGATCAAGTACCCGCGGATGTGGGCCGTGAAGTTTAGGCTTCTGAATCTGACCTGACGGCCAGGGGCGTAGCTTTCGATCTGCTCCAGATGGCCAAGTGAATTAGCCCGCAGTGCGAAGCCGCCGAATACAAAGATCTGTCCGGGGAGAAAAGTCTCACCCTAGACAACGTTGTTGATTGAAGAAGCCATCGAGCCTATTGGTGACGACACAGAGGAACTCTCAATGAAAGCACCAATGTCGGTGTCAAAACCGGCGGATCTCGTGTAGGGGGTCCCGAACTGTGCGTCTAGGCGGATGGTAACAGGAGACAAGGGACATGATGTTTTACCCAGGTTCGGGCCCTCTTGATGGAGGTAAAACCCTACGTCCTGCTTGATTAATATTGATGATATGGGTAGTACAAGAGTGGATCTACCACGAGATCAAGGAGGCTAAACCCTAAAGCTAGCCTATGGTATGATTGTTGTAATGTATGTTGTGTCCTACGGACTAAAGCCCTCCAATTTATATAGACACAGGAGAATGCTAGGGTTACAAAGAGTCGGTTACAATGGTAGGAGATCTACATATCCGTATCGCCAAGCTTGCCTTCCATGCCAAGGAAAGTCCCATCCGGACACGGGATGGAGTCTTCAATCTTGCATCTTCGTAGTCTTGGAGTCCGGCGGACGATGATAGTCCGGCTTTCCGGACACCCCCTAGTCCAGGACTCCCTCAAGACCCATGCTCTTCAGATCATCAGCGCTGTAGATGTGAGATAGCACAGCCCAGGTACGGTTGAAGGTTTCATGGAGGTAGTATTGGTTTTTCCTCACTGCATTGTGGGTTGAGGTCATGTTGTGAAGAATTGAACCAAACTGACGCTTGACCCATTTATGATTGCGATCAACCTTCTGATGAAGACTGAGGAGTAACTCACGATTAGTCATCACCCTGGGAGCTGTGGCTTGAGGAATTTGCTTCGCAGAGGTGTTGGCGGCAGAATCATGTGTGGCAGAGTCATCATTGGTGGAGTAAGATGCAGCCTTGCGAAATTGACCATCCAATGGACGAGTGCCTTCATCTATCACAGCAGTTGCCTTGCCTTTGTCATTAGTTGAGGAATATGTCCTTTTGAGGACTTCAATTGGAGGCTAGAAACTGCCATGGTTCAGAGTATCAGCCTTATAGTTGAGTGAAGACGTTGTCCTGATGAATTTCATAATCCATGGTGCATAAGGCTTCAGCTCAAACGGTGACATAGCAATATTGGCCAGAGTCCTCATGAAGAAATCATGGAAGTTTATGGGAACGCCATGAATGATATTGAAAAGCATAATCTTCATGATGCCAATGACTTCTTCATCATTTGAGTCGTGGCCTTTGATAGGACTCATTGTCTTCGTCAGAATGCGATAGACAGTCCGAGGCACATACAGTAATTCCTTAACAAGGAATTTGGTTCTTGGGGCCTGCCCTGGCTTCAAGGGCTTCATCAGCACTTGCATGTAATGATTTTTAAGCTCAGGTTCATTGTAGATGCAACGAGCACCATCAAGGGGAGGACTGAGTGGGAGGACACGAAGCAGTTCAGTTGTTGGTGCCTTGTAGTGAGTGTTTTCAGACATCCAGTCCAGCACCCAAGTGTTCACATCTTCAAAATTTCCTGTGATGTGCAGCATCGCATAGAATTGAAGAATGAGTTCTTCATTCCAATCACATATGTCAGTGCTGAAATTCAGTAATCCAGCATCGTGGAGAACACTGACGACTGGCTCGAAGCATGGCAGAGATTCCATGTCCACGTGAGGAATGTGTGCATGCTCGAAGACTTTGTCTTTGTCAAAAAGCACAGAGGAATAGAAATTTGCTTGACTAGCAGTCCAGAAACGCCTCTTCCTTATGCGAGCAGAATCATATGGATTATAGTCAGTGAAGAACACATGCTCGTTGAAGAAATCAACAGCCTTGAACTTTTGCTTCTTTGAGAAAGGACCCTTTGGCTTGGGCACAGGAGTGTCAGTGATTTGCAACACAACCTCAGGAATCACAATGTCATGTTCTTCAGGCTGAGGAATTTCTAGTTCCTCTTCAGTGGCAGTCTGCATGTTCAAGTTATCAGCAGTAACAGTTTCTTCAGCACTAGTGGCTGGAATTTCTTCATGCACAGATGAGGTGGGATGAGTTTCTTCAGAGCCCATTTGAATAGTTGGTGCAGGGGACTGAGGTATTTGCTGTAGAGGGGTGAAGTGTGGAGAATTGGGATGCTGACTTTCCCAAAAGTCATCATTCATCACATGCGTGGTGCATCCAATGTCCACGTCTTCATCTTCAAGTTCTTCAACGCCAGCCTCTTCAGCTGTGAACTGAGGCATGGGCGAGGAAGCAGCAGGTGTTGAAGGGATCGCATCCACTTCAATTTATTCATCAATCTGCTCTGACGAAGAAACAGAATGATGTTCTTCATCAGATCCGCTAGGGATCACATATTCTTCACCATAAGGAACAAGTTCCTTTGAAGTCATGGTGGAAATCGGAACAGCATCAATAGGATTCTCAAAAGAGCTGGTCATAGTCTTCATTTTCTTCGGAGCTGAAGAATCTGAAGCCGATGATGCTTTCCTTTTCTTCACTGCAGCTTTCTCTGCAGCCTTGGTGAGGGAGTCCTGGACTAGGGAGTGTCTGGATAGCCGGACTATCATCATCGGCCGGACTCCAAGACTATGAAGATACAAGATTGAAGACTTCGTCCCGTGTCCGGATGGGACTTTCCTTGGCGTGGAAGGCAAGCTTGGCGATACGGATATGTAGATCTCCTACCATTGTAACCGACTCTGTGTAACCCTAGCCCTCTCTGGTATCTATATAAACCGGAGGGTTTTAGTCCGTAGGACACCCAACCATTACAACAATCATACCATAGGATAGCTTCCAGGGTTTAGCCTCCTTGATCTCGTGGTAGATACACTCTTGTACCACCCATATCATCAATATCAATCAAGAAGGAGTAGGGTTTTACCTCCATCGAGAGGGCCCGATCCTGGGTAAAAACATCGTGTCCCTTGTCTCCTGTTACCATCCGCCTAGACGCACAGTTCGGGACCCCCTACCCGAGATCCGCCGGTTTTGACACCGACATTGGTGCTTTCATTGAGAGTTCCTCTGTGTTGTCACCAATAGGCTTGATGGCTTCTTCAATCAACAACAACGCAGTCCAGGGTGAGAATTTTCCTCCCGGACAGATCTTCGTGTTCGGCGGCTTTGCACTGCGGGCCAATTCACTTGGCCACCTGGAGCAGATCGAAAGCTACGCCCCTGGCCATCAGGTCAGATTTGAAAGCCTAAACTTCACGGCTGACATCCGCGGAGACTTGATCTTCGATGGATTCGAGCCACAGCCGAGCGTGCCGCACTGTCACGATGGGCATGTTTAGCTCTGCCGCCGGACAGTACCTTGGAGGCCGCACACGAATCTGCTCCGACCCATAGTTCGGAGCCGACCGTGCAGATCGAGGACCGGTGGCTGGACACCGCCTCGGGAGCTGCAACTGCTACGGCGATGGAGCCGAATACCGACCTTGTCCTTTGCAAAGCTCATGACTCCGAGGTGCCGGACTCCGAACCTCCTGCGCCCCTGCCAACCGAATCTGATTGGGCGCCGATCATGGAATTCACCACTGCGGACATCTTTCAGCACTCGCCCTTTGGCGACATCCTGAACTCGCTAAAGTATCTCTCGTTATCAGGAGAACCCTGGCCGGACTGCGGTCAGGATGGTTGGGATGCGGACGACGAAGAAATTCAAAACCCACCCACCACCCACTTTGTAGCCACTGTCGACGATCTAACCGACATGCTAGACTACGACTCCGAAGACATCGACGGTATGGACGACGATGCCGGAGACGATCAAGAACCAGCGCCTACAGGGCACTGGAAGACCACCTCGTCATACGACATATACATGGTGGACACCCCAAAGGATGGGGACAGCGAGGAAGCAGCGGAGGCAGATTCCTCTAAGAAACAGCCCAAGCGCCGACGTCAGCGGCGCCGCTCTAAATCCCGCCACAGCAAGAATGGAGATTCCGGCACCGGAGATAATAACACCCCAGAGAGTGCCGAAGACAACCCCCTCCAGCAAGATTCAGCATAGGAGGATGGGGAAGCCAGCCCTCAAGAGAGAGCGGCAGACGAGGAGGATGAAAATTACATGCCTCCCTCCGGAGACGAGGCAAGCCTCAACGACGACGAATTCATCGTGCCCGAGGATCCCGTCGAACAAGAGCGTTTTAAACGCAGGCTAATGGCCACGGCGAACAGCCTAAAGAAAAAGCAGCAACAACTTTGAGCTGATCAAGACCTGCTGGCCGACAGATGGACCGAGGTCCTCGCGGCCGAAGAGTATGAACTCGAACGCCCCTCCAAAAGCTACCCAAAACGCAAGTTGCTCCCCCGATTAGAGGAGGAGGCATATAAACCTTCATCACCAGCGCACAATACAGCAGACCGACCACCCCATGGCCGCAACAGAGAGGCATCAAGGCCCTCCATCAGGACCGTACCCCGTCATCGCTCGAAAAGTACGAAGCCATGAGGGAATGCGCCGGACTTGCGAGACATATTGGAGGACAAGGCAAAACAATCAAGATCTATCCACGGATCACGTGGGTGCACCACGACCCATGACGACTACCGTCGTGCCGGATACAGCAACTCCGGCTCGGCCGAACACAGCAGACAAAGCTCTCTTGAGCTACGTCGTGATATAGCTCAATATAGAGGCACCACACACCCACTATGCTTCACAGATGAAGTAATGGATCATCAAATCCCTGAAGGGTTTAAACCCGTGAACATTGAATCCTACGATGGCACAACAGACCCTGCGGTTTGGATCGAAGAATAGCTCCTTCACATCCATATGGCCCGTGGTGACGATCTCCACGGCATCAAATATCTCCCACTCAAGCTTAAAGGACCAGCTCGGCATTGGCTTAACAGCTTGCCAACAGAATCAATTCGGTGTTGGGAGGACCTGGAAGCCGCATTCCTTGACAACTTCCAGGGCACATATGTGCGACCACCAGACGCCGATGACCTAAGCCACATAATTCAGCAGCCAGACGAATCGGCTAGACAATTCTGGACACGGTTCCTCACAAAGAAAAATCAAATCGTCGACTGTCCGGATGCAAAGGCCCTCGCAGCCTTCAAACATAACATCCGCGACGAGTGGCTGGCCCGGCACCTAGGACAGGAAAAGCCGAAATCCATGGCAGCCCTCACATCACTGATGACCCGCTTCTGTGTGGGAGAGGACAGCTGGCTAGCTCGCAGTAACAACCTCAGCAAAAATTCTGGCAGTCCAGACAGCAAGGACCGCAATGGCAGGTCGCGTCGCAACAAAAACAAACACCGCGTTAACGGCGATAACACTGAGGATATGGCAGTCAACGCCAGATTCAGAGGCTCTAAACCCGGTCAGCGGAAGAAGCCATTCAAAAGAACCACTCCGGGTCTGTCCAATTTGGACCGAATACTCGACCGCTCTTGCCAGATACATGGCACCCCCGAAAAGCCAGCTAAAACCACACCAATAGGGATTGTTGAGTATTCAAGCCGGCAGGCAAGTTAATTGCCGAAAACAATGACAAGGGGCTGCACAGCGATGACGAGGAGGAGACTCGGCCGCCGAACAGTAGAGGACAGAAGGGTTTCCCCCCACAAGTGTGGACGGTAAACATGATATACGCAACCCACATACCCAAGAGGGGGCGCAAGCGTGCACTTAGGGACGTATATGCGATGGAGCCAGTCGCCCCGAAGTTCAATCCATGGTCCTCTTGCCCGATCACTTTCGATCGAAGGGACCACCCCACCAGTATCCGCCATGGTGGATTCGCCGCATTGGTTTTAGACCCAATCGTCGATGGATTTCACCTCACTAGAGTCCTGATGGACGGCGGCAGCAGCCTGAACCTGCTTTATCAGGATACAGTGCGCAAGATGGGCATAGACCCCTCAAGGATTAAACCTACAAAGACGACTTTCAAGGGCGTCATACCAGGTGTTGAGGCCAATTGCACAGGCTCAGTCACACTGGAAGTGGTCTTCGGATCCCCGGATAATTTCCGAAGCGAGGAGTTAATCTCGACATAGTCCCGTTCCGCAGCGGCTATCACGCTCTACTCGGACGAACCGCGTTTGCAAAGTTCAACGCGGTGCCGCATTATGCATACCTCAAGCTCAAGATGCCAGGCCCTCGTGGAGTCATCACGGTCAACGGAAACACTGAATGCTCCCTCCGAACGGAGGAACACACAGCGGCTCTCGCGGCAGAAGTACAGAGCAGCCTCTTAAGGCAATTCTCGAGTCCGGCCGTTAAACGACCGGACATGACTAAACGCGCCTGGAGTAACTTATATCAAGACCACCTGGCACGTTCCGAGCACGCGTAGCAATGCGGCCCCAACCCCAGCCCTTGCACGATTGCAAGACGAGCTCTTCGCGTACATCATTACGCTCTGAAGATACCATGGGCATAGGGGGAGGGGCACGACCACGATAGGCCCAGAGTGTGGCTCAACCACACCAAGGGCTCCCACGTGTGTCACTTTCTTTTTTTTCTTTTTTTCCATAGGACTTTGCTTACCAGAGGCCCTGTCCGGCAGTAGATGTGCCAAATTCACGATGCAACAGCCTGGGAGGGACAATGGCTACGACGAACACTCAGGTGGTCTCCATTATGAGCATTAAATCTGTTTAATACACCATTCCGCAGCCTACCCCTGGAGGGGGACATGTCTAATAGTCCAAACCCTTGCTTACCGCACTATTTCTATCGTTCTGCACTCATAGCAGTATTCCTTGAATAAACAATACATCACTTTTTGTTTATAATTGCATTCCTTTTTTATATATATGTTCATTTATGACATCTTGCATCTGTACACTTTGGTACGGCCGAATACACCAGGGGCTTATGTTCCCGCATTATGGTGTGATAAGTCCGAACACTTTCACAAGTGCGGCACCCCGAACTTATAGCATTATATGCATCGGCTCCGAATCATGTCTTGGGTCAATAGTTGGGTTTGCCCGGCTCCCATGTTTTGGTACCTTACGTTCCGTTCTATCGGCTAAGGTAGCACTAGGAGAACCACTGCAATCGCGCCCCGGTTGAGCTGGGCGAGCGCCTCAGTGGAGAAAGCTAAAACTGACCGTCATGACAAGGCGAGAGCTGGTCGCTGTTCGAGAGGTCTTTTCGAGTCCCTAAATACTTACGCCGCTTAGAGCGAGGAACCGGCTGTGTCCGGCCCAGGCGTGGATAGCGCCCCGAATTCGGTCTTCCGAACACTAGGGGCTTCGCCAAAATTTAAAATTATAGAATTCTAGGGCTAAGTGAGAGTGTTCAAGCACTATAAGTCCGGTTGCCTTGTTCGTTGTGTTGAGCACCTCCCTAGATGGACCCAAAAATGGGAACAAGAGCGCTCAAGTTTATCCCGAACACCCCAGCACTCGTGGCATGGGGGCTGAAGCCGATGACTTTCCATCTCTCAGATTTGATAAACGGCCGCACAGAAGGTAATATTTTAAATTAATAAGCGTTGCTTAGCACATATGAACAAAGTTTTCAGCGCACAGGATAACACATTGCGAGTCTACTCAAATATTACATCTTTGGGGCACTCATCCGCAATCTTGCGGGCACCCTTCAGGACACTTTTATAATACATTTCGGGTGTACGATACTCCTAGCCCGCCGGCGGCGCGTCCGTTATAAGCCTCTCAGCATCCAGCCTGCCCCAGTACACCTTTGCGCGGGCAAGGGCCCGACGGGCACCTTCAATGCAGGCGGAGCGCTTGAGGACTTCCACCCAGGGGCACGCATCCACCAGCCGCTGCACGAGGCCGAAGTAGCTCCCAGGCATGGCCTCTTCAGGCCACAGCCGGACTATGAGGCCCTTCATGGCCTGCTCGGCTACCTTGTGGAGCTCGACCAGCTGCTTCAGCTGGTCGCTAAGGGGCACCGGATGTCCGGCCTCAGCATACTGAGACCAGAAGACCTTCTCCGTTGAGCTCCCCTCCTCGGTCCGGTAGAATACAGAGGCATCAGACACGCTGCGAGGCAGATCTGCAAACGCCCTTGGAGAGCTCCGAATTCGGGTAAGTAACAGGTAATTCACATTCACATGCTTGCTTTGCATGAAAAATGTCTTACCCGCCACTATTTTCTTCACCGCCTCAATCTCTTGGAGGGCCTTATGGGCCTCGGCCTTAGCGGCTTTGGCACTTTCAAGAGCCGAGGCAAGCTCGGACTCTCGAGTCTTTGAGCCGCGCTCCAAACTCTCATGCTTTTCCACGAGAGCCTGGAGCTCTTGCCGCACCTCCGCCACCCGCGCCTCCTGCTTCTCTCGCTCCACTCGTTCCGCGGCCGCATTATGTTCGGCCGCAAACACGGCCTTCTTCAGGGTCGCCACCTCGTTCGTGGCCCCTGCAGTACCCACGCTATCCTTGTTATTTCTATTGCAACCAAAATCCTTTTCTGTAAGGTACAAATTTAATGTGGTGTTACTCACCTTCTTTGTCCCCGAGTTGCTTCTTGGCAAGGCCGAGCTCGTTCTCGGACCGCTCGAGGTCCTGCTTCAAAGCACCGACCTCCATAGTCAGTGCGGCAGAGGTCAGTAGCGCAGCCTGCAATCCCATATTGACATAATTTTTAGAACTCCTGCGTATATCTTTTTAGATCCTCAGTCCGGCTTTTCTTTCCGAACACTGAACCGAGCATCAGGGGCTATTGTCTATGCGGTATTACATTGCATATTTTAAAACTTCTTACCTCAAAGCCTGTTAGAAGGCTATTGCAGGCTTCGGTCAGCCTGCTCTTGGTGAGCTGAACCTTCTGAATCACCGCACTCATGATAGTGCGGTGTTCTTCCTCGATGGAAGCGCCGTTGAGCGCCTCCAACAAGTTGTCCGGCGCCTTCAGTTGGACGGAGGCTGCCGGTGTCATGGTCTTGCCCTTCTTACGAAGGGGCCGCCTGCCGGACTCCGGAACCACTGCGGGTTCCAGTGCGGAGTCCGGCACGAAGTCCGGGAGGTTGCCCTGTGGCACCTCCGGAGCCTCCCCCTCCTGGCGGGTCCCCTCCTGGGATCCCAACTCGGCGTCCTCAGCATCGTGAGGGGTGGAGGCGGTCGGAATGGAATCTACATCCGATGGAGCCAAGGACCCGCTTGATGAAGCGGGAAGATCATCCTCAGCCGGACTACAGGTAGTGTGCAGCATTAGAAGGACACTATCTGGCACCAAAGAGAAATTATAAATCATTCAGGAATACGGATACTTACGATCTTGCCGGAGGCTTGGCCCTTGAGGGCTACCCTTCATCACGAATGTTGGCATTGGCGGAGCTGTCCGGAGGAAGGGTCCTTCCCCTCTTTTAACCCTTCGGCCTCCCCCGTTGAGGAAGCCTTCCTCTTCCTCTCTCCCCCCTCCTGGGGAGAGTCCTCTTTCTCCTCCTCGTCTTTGGGGGAGGAGTCCGCCTCGGAGCCATCGGACGACGAGTCCGATACCACCTAGCGCCGGGAACTCCTTCGGGTTCCCGTGGCCTTCTTCTTGGCCTTCTTCTCCGGCACCACAGAAAGTGTCGGGACTAGCGGCCCCGTTAAACGGGTATCCACTGGGTCTTCGGGGAGGGGAGCCGGACAGTTAACCTGTCTGGACGTCCTCTGCCAGTCCTGTTAAAGGCATTGGGAATTTCAGATCCCTCAATAGAATCAAACTATGAAAGAAATAAATGTCCCATAAAGGATAACATATCCTACCACACCGGTCGGGCGTTTCGTGCTGAATCCGCGATCTTCAGTTGCGGATGCGGGGGCTTCTCCGCCCTTGAACAGCACCCTCCAGGCAGCTTCGTACGTTGTGTCGAAGAGCCCGCTAAGGGTCCGATGCTGTGCCGGATCAAACCCCACAGATTGAAGGCCCGTTGTTGGCAGGGGAGAATCCGGCGGACGAGCATGACCTGGATCACTTTGACAAGCTTGAGCTTCTTGTTCACCAAGGTCTGGAGACAGGACTGGAGTCCGGTCAGCTCCTCCGAACTGCCCCATAGCAAGCCCTTCTCTTTCCAGGAGGTGAGCTGCATGGGGGTACCAGATCTGAACTCGGGGGCCGCTGCCCATTTAGGGTCCCGCGGCTCGGTGATATAGAACCACCCCGATTGCCACCCTTTGATGGTTTCCACGAAGGCGCCCTCGAGCCAGAGGACGTTGGGCATTTTGCCCACCATCGCGCCTCCGCACTCTGCTTGGACGCCCTTCACTACCTTCGGCTTGACATTGAAGGTTTTTAGCCACAAGCCGAAGTGGGGCTGGATGCAGAGGAAAGCCTCACACACGACGATAAACGCCGAGATGTTGAGGATGAAGTTTGGCGCCAGATCATGCAAGTCCAGGCCGTAGTAGTACATGAGTCCCCGGACGAAGGGATGAAGTGGGAAGCCCAGTCCGCGGAGGAAGTGGGGAAGGAATATGACCCTCTCATGGGGCCTGGGGTGGGGATGAGCTGCCCCTTGTCGGGCAGCCGGTGTGCGATGTCGCTGGCCAGGTATCCGGCGCCGCACAGTTTTTCGATGTGCCCCTCCATAACGGAGGAAGCCATCCACTTGCCTCCCGCTTCGGAGATGGCTGGAGAAGGTTGAGGCGAGATGTGCGAACTTGGGCGCTGGAGCTCGAGTGCGCGGAGATGGATAAGCAAAGGAGGAAGAAGGCGTAGGTAAAAAAGGTGGATCCTTATCCCCTTATATATGGGCGGACGAAGACTATGCGTCCCCACCGGCCTGGTAAAACTCGCTTATCTCCCAAGCGCCACCATCGGTGGCGCGGTTGGGTTACCCACTTCCGTATTGATGGGAATCCCAGAATAAGGGGAACACGAACTCTGCTTCGACAAGACGTGCCAAGGAAACCGCTTCGCTAAACGTGCTGAGGTGGTATAATAAAAAACGATTCAAGTAAAGGCTTGGTGGTGGCATGAAGTCATGCCACAAAATACGTCAGCAGATTGAACTTGTGTACATATTATTCTCTCTATGGTGGAATGTGGAATTTATTTTGCAGAGCCGGACACTATCCTGGTGTTCATGATCTTCTATGAATTATTCAGAGGAGGAACCCGCCTTGCAATGCCGAACAATATGCGCGCCGGACTCATCGTCATTGAAGCCTGGTTCAGGGGCTACTGAGGGAGTCCTGGACTAGGGGGTGTCCGGATAGCCGGACTATCATCATCGGCCGGACTCCAAGACTATGAAGATACAAGATTGAAGACTTTGTCCCGTGTCCGGATGGGACTTTCCTTGGCGTGGAAGGCAAGCTTGGCGATACGGATATGTAGATCTCCTACTATTGTAACCGACTCTGTGTAACCCTAGCCCTTTCGGGTATCTATATAAACCGGAGGGTTTTAGTCCGTAGGACACCCAACCATTACAACAATCATACCATAGGCTAGCTTCTAGGGTTTAGCCTCCTTGATCTCGTGGTAGATCCACTCTTGTACTACCCATATCATCAATATCAATCAAGCAGGAGTAGGGTTTTACCTCCATCGAGAGGGCCCGAACCTGGGTAAAAACATCGTGTCCCTTGTCTCCTATTACCATCCGCCTAGACGCACAGTTCGGGACCCCCTACCCGAGATCTGCCGGTTTTGACACCGACACTTGGTCTTCCTCACGTCTGATGTAGATGGAAGGGTAGGAGTTGGTGTAGGCGCAGGAGGAGCTGAGGAATATGGTTGAATTTCCTCAGGCGCAACTGATGCAGTTGCCCTGACTTCTTTAGTTCTTCAGGCGCGCCACTAGTGGATGCCCTGGCAGTTTCTATAGCAGCTGGAATGGAGTCATCAGCTCTGGAACTAGCATTTTCTTCAGCAGGCTGAAAAGCATCAGTGGTGCTGGCATGTTCTTTAATTTTCTGAGCAGAGGCTTCAGCTTGAGGAATTTCTTGTTGCGATGGGGCTGCAACATTGGTGAACTTCTCAGTTAGTTTAACAAACTTGACTTTGGCTCCTTGCCAATCAGCATAATAGGAATTGAAATTGTCGCTGAGGGTTCTGATCTCAGACTGGATCTTGAGGAGTTCATCAGGTGTCATTTTGACAACATTGTTCTTCAGGAACTTCTCTTTCCTGAACTGAGCCTTCTTGATCTACCTGGCCTTCTCAAATTTCCACTTTTCTTCATTTATGAAGTAGGTCAGCACGTGACTTTGGCCAGGTGTCAGATGAAAATCAGGCATAGGAGTGTTTGGGTCCTTGTGCCAGAGATCAATGTAGTCGAGGATCACCTTAGGATCCAAAAGCAGTGGCACATTTCTGCCTTTGGCTCTAGCGGCCCTTTCCTGCCTATCTCTGATGATATCTGCAAGTTCTTCATCATCAGCTTCATCGTCAAATAGCACATGGAAGGCAACCTGTTTCTTTTTCGGACTAGGCCGAGGACCTCGTCCAGCAGTGGCCTTTGTCTTCAGCAGAGTGGGGCCAGATGAAGAATTTGGTGCAGCTGAGGAACTTGCTGAGACACCAGAGGCAATGGAGATGCCTGTAGTCCTTTGGCATGTGGCCAAATGTACCGGTGTTGAGGACTTTTGAGGAGCTGGAGCAGCGTGAGGAATTTGCCGTGAGGGCTTTGAAGATACTGGCCGTGAGGGCGTTGAAGATTCTGGCCGTGAGGGCATTGCTGAGGAACTTGGCTTGTGAGCGGGCTTTTTTGCCATAGATTTCCTAGGCTTGTCAGAGGACTTTGTGGCAGCAGCAGCAGCAGAGTCTTCATTTAATTTCCTCACTGCTTCTTTGGCTTATCTAGCCAACTTGGCTTGGCGCTTGGCCCATTCATCAGGAAAATCCTCACCATGCTTGATGCTGGTGGGATCAGCTACTTGGCCAGGTGCCAATGGAGCTCTTGGGCATGGAGGATTTAGAGCAAATTTCTTCATATACTTTGGAGTTACATATCTGTACTCCCTCCATTCTCTTGCCATCTCCTTTCAATCCTCTGTATGCGCACCTTGCGCTGATTTTTGTTCTCTTTGCCGAACTTGGCCTCATCAGGTGTGCAATAGTCCTTATAGATGTCATCAGGGATCTCAAAGGCAGTCATGACCTCAGGCTTCTTTCCTCCTTTCTGTGGTTTCTTACCTTCAGCCATATTCCTCAGATGAGGAATTTGAACAATTGAACACTCTGAAGAAGTATGCAGTTTTTCTTCAAGGAACGCTGCAAATGAGTTAAGTTGATGAGAACCTAGTGATTCAGCAGCGGACATGAGTACCTGTGAACAGAGTATAGTTGCGAGGAATTTGAAGAGGTTATATGCGTTCTTAGAAGGTTTTCAAAAAGAACAAGTTTGAGGAATTTGACCAGATGAGTCTTGAAGAATTTCACTAAGCGTACTTTGTCTTAGGTTCCAGAGTTGTATAGATCGACTATCCACACAATTGAGGAATCTTGAAGAAAATGATGCTTAGAGAAACGAATCAAGAACAGATGACTAGTGAGGTGTTTCGTGTGTGAGGATTTGAAGAATAAAACACCTTTGAAGATTTTGTAGTAAAAATGTGAATCAAAGAGGGCAGTAAAAGTAATTTTTAATTACCCTGGTTGAAGAACACGACGAACTGAGAAGAGTAGATTTGAAGCTCGTCAGTTCAGATCTTCCGCGCCCTAACTTGGCGGAGGAAGACAGCTACGGCGGCGGCGGAGTGAAGATTTCCGCGGCCGGCGCGAGTACGACGGCAACGAGGTCGAGGCAGTGAAGCTCTTCCTCACCGGCAACGATGGAGTAGCGGCGGCGCTAGGGTTTGAGAAGCTCGAGTGCGGGAGAGAGCGGTTGAGCGGAGTAAAGGAAGTGAGGAAGGGTGAGGGGGTATTTATAGTCGCAGTGAAAAACTGTTCGCCCGAAGATTTAGGACGAACATGCCCCTGGCCCTTCTCATTAGCTTGACATGTGTCACCCACATACTGAATAGTGGAGATCGTGTTAGATCGTGGGTGAATAGATAAGTCTATCGTGGGAAACCGGATGGTTTGAGCGGCAAAACCGAAAAATTTGGATAAGATAGGTTTTAAAGTTTCGTTCGCAATTTCTTCAGCTGACAAGGACACAGTGAAGATTTTGAACAAGTTTTAAATAGAACGCACATGAAGAATTTGTGAATAGATTGGGTTGAGTATAGCATAGAGGGGGAAGGGTCCGATCACATTCACTTAGCAGAAAATGCAACTTGAAGAAATAGACATAAGTGAATGCTATAGAGGACATAGACCCATATACATATATAGCCAATGAAGAAAGACGACGGAAACAGTGAAGATTTTGCAAAGTTGAAGAATTTGAAAAACTGAGGAATTTCAAAACTGAGGAAAAACTCAAATTGAAGATTTTCAACCTTTTTTTTGTGGTGGCGTGACCCACCGTATAAGAATGATGATTTCAAACACCGCGTACAATTGTCGTAGGGTTCTGAGAATCAAATTCTTCATTAATTTCTTCACACTTAGAGTGTAATTCTTCATTGATTGAAGAAAAACGTTTCTTCATGTGTTGCACATCTAAGTCATCAATTTTGCATAAGTGTTAGGATGTGTGTCCTTTTCAAAGAACATTCGAAGACTCTAAGATATTTAGCTCACACTGCAACTTGCTAAATTTCTTCTCATCCAAGGGCTTTCTGAAGATATCGGCTAGCTATTCTTCAGTCTTCACATGTTCAATAGCAATGTCGCCCTTCAACACATGATCACGAAGAAAATGATGACGGATCTGAATGTGCTTTGTCTTCGAGTGCTGAACTGGGTTATGAGCAATCTTGATGGCACTCTCATTGTCACAATAGAGAGGCACGTTCTTCATGTTGATGTCGTAGTCCTTGAGAGTTTGCTTCATCCATAGCAATTGAGCACAACAAGAACCAGCAGCAATATACTCAGCTTCAGCAGTAGATAGTGATACGTAGTTCTGTTTCTTCGAGGACCAACAGACCAGAGATCGTCCGAGGAAATGACAAGTACCGGATGTTGACTTGCGGTCCAAACGATCACCAGCATAGTCAGAGTCAGAATATCCAATGAGATCAAAGGTAGAGCCCTTGGGGTACCATAGTCCTAGTGTTGGTGTGTGAGCTAGATATCGAAGAATATGCTTCACAGCCTTATAGTGTGATTCCTCGGTGAAGCTTGAAATCGGGCACACATGCAAACACGAAGCATTATATCTGGCCTAGATGCACATAAGTACAATAAAGAACCAATCATGGAGTGGTATACCTTGTGATCGAAGTCAATACCATTTTCATCAGTGCATAGATGGCCATTTGTGGGCATAGGAATTTTGACTCCTTTACAATCTTGCATGCCGAATTTCCTCAGAACATCCTTGAGGTATTTCTCCTGAGATATGAATATTCCATTGTGCTGTTGACGAATTTGAAGACCTAAGAAGAATTTCAACTCTCCCATCATAGACATTTGATATTATTCACTCATCATATAGGCAAATTCATCACTATAACGTTGGTCAGTACAGCTAAAGATAATATCATCAACGTATATTTGGCACACAAACAGTTCACCATCATAAGATTTAGTAAAGAGAGTAGGGTCGAGTGAACCGGGTGTGAAGCCATTCTTCACGAAGAATTCTTTCAAAGTATCATACCATGCCCGAGGGGCCTGCTTGAGGCCATAGAGGGCCTTGTTGAGTCTGAAGACTTTGTCAGGATTCTTAGGATCTTCAAAACCTGGGGGTTAAGCAACATATACTTCTTCCTCAAGCTTACCATTGAGGAATGCACTTTTCACATCCATTTGATATAAAGTGATATTATGATGGTTAGCATAAGCAAGTAATATGCGAATAGCCTCAAGTCTAGCAACAGGTGCAAAGGTTTCATCAAAATCAATTCCTTCAACCTGTGTGTAGCCTTGAGCTACAAGTCGTGCCTTATTCCTCACCACAAGGCCATTTTCATCTTGCTTGTTGCGGTAGATCCACTTTTTGCCGATGATATTATGCTTGCGAGGATCTGGACGTTTGACCAGTTCCCAGACATTATTGAGCTCAAACTGATGTAATTCTTCTTGCATAGCCTGAAATCACTCAGGCTCCAGAAATGCTTCATCTACCTTAGTGGGCTCTGTGATAGAGACAAAAGTATAGTGCCCACAAAAGTTAGATAAATGTGAAGCTTTTGAGCGTGTGAGAGGACCTGGTGCTTCAATGTCATTGATGATCTTTTCAACTTGCACTTCTTTTGCAAGGCGAGGATGAGCTGGTTTTCGTCGAGGAATTTGATCAGCATTTTCTTCAGCACCATTTTCTTCAGCATTATCCTCAGGTACATAAGTTGGACGGTCTTCGCGTTCGGGAATGAATTCTTCAGTAGATTCTTCAGTAGGAATAACATCCTCAGTAGCCTTAAGCTTGATAGAATCTTCAGGTGCTGGTTCATCTATCACAGAAGGTAGTTGCTCTCTTTGCGAGCCATTAGTTTCATCGAACCGCACATCTACAGTTTCAACAATCTTGTGAAGAGTGATGTTGAAGACTCTGTAGGTGTGCGAGTCCTTTCCGTAACCAAGCATAAAACCTTCATGTGCTTTCGGTGCAAATTTAGCATTGTGATGAGGATCTCTAATCCAACATTTAGCACCGAAGACTTTGAAATAACTCACATTGGGTTTCTTGTCAGTGAGGAGTTCATAGGCAGTCTTCTTAAAGAATTTGTGAAGATATACTCTGTTGATGATGTTGCACACGGTATCAATTGCATCAATCCAAAACCGATGAGGGGTTTTGTATTCATCAAGCATAGTGCGAGCCATCTCAACAAGAGTTCTGTTCTTGCGCTCCACGACGCCATTTTGCTGAGGAGTATAAGGAGCAGATAATTCATGAGTAATACCAAGTTCATCAAGATAGCCATCAAGACCGTAATTCTTGAACTCAGTTCCATTGTCACTCCTGATGTGCTTGATCTTCACACCGAAGTTGGTTGAAGCCCTCGAGGAAAATCGTTTGAAGACTTCCCGCACTTCATGTTTGTAAGTAACAATGTGTACCCATGTATAACGAGAGTAATCATCAACAATAACAAAGACATATAGAGATGCATCATTAGTCACAGCAGAATAATGATTAGGACCAAAGAGATCCATGTGAAGCAATTCAAATGGTCGAGTGGTGGTTATGATAGTCTTCGCTGGATGCTTGGCCTTGGTCATTTTTCCAGCTTCACAGGCACCACACAGGTGATCCTTGAGGAATTTGACATTCTCAATGACAATGACATGCTTCTTCTTCGCGAGCGTGTGCAGATTCCTCATGCCACCATGACCAAGTCGTCGATGCCATAGCCGGCCTTCTGAAGCTTTTGCAAGTAAGCACACGGCAGGTTGTGGTCCTGTAGAGAAATCAACAATGTACAAGTCTCCTCTCCTAAAGCCTTCGAAGACTTTGGAATTGTCATCTTCCATGATCACAATACAACGATACTTGCCAAAGACAACAACCATATCAAGATCACAAAGCATTGAGGCAGTCATGAGGTTGTATCCTAAGGACTCGACAAGCATGACTTTGTCCATGTGTCGATCCTTAGAGATCGCAACCTTACCTAGACCCAATACCTGACTTTTGCCTTTGTCAGCGAAGATGATATGCTTCAGATGTGACAGTGTTAATGGAGCATCCATCAATAGATTCTTGTCAACAGTCATGTGATTTGTACAACCACTATCGAGGACCCACTCGTTTGCTTTGGGTTGATCATCCTGCTGATGAATTAGTGCAGCTTACATACTCATATACTTCATCAGTGAAGAATATGACATCAGTATCATCAGTTCAATTTCATCAAGCAATAGCACAGATAAGCAATATTGAGGACGTGTGAAATGAAGGTTCATTTCATCATGATTAGCCTGTGTCCTTTCAGGCAATTTGTCAGGCCCTCGGCAAATTCTTCAGACGTTAACGCACGTCTGGAGACCTGACCCTACATAAGAGATTAGTTCTTTTTCTTCACCACCCACATTTGGAGGGGTGGCAAAGAGTTATGAGAAAGGTGGCAAAGATGCCAAACCATTTCGTTTCACATAAGAGGGGTTAGGGTAAGCATATGAATAAGCAGAGAAATTCTTCGAGGACTTATGAACATAATGATTTGAAGAATAATGCACATATTCATAGCCCTTAGCTCTACCCTGCGAAACAGAGTTGTTAGCACGATGATGTTCATATGAGTACTTTGATCCTTTTGAGAAATTTGATCCATGTGAGGAATTTGGTCCGTATGAGGACTTGGATCCATATGAAGAATTTGGTCCATATAAAGAATTTGATCTGGGGTTCCTGTTCTTCACTGGTGGTGTCAAGAGGACATTCACCTGAAGACTTTCAACATAACTTTTGGGAACCCAGATTTTCTTCATAGGGGAACCGTTCCTGCAGTTAGTGCCAACATATCTAGCAAATACTTCACCATTCTGATTTTTGAACAGTTTATAGTTGGAGTCAAATGACTCATCAGAAGAATGAGGAGATTCACATGTAAAGCCAGATAAGTTAGATGGATCAACTAGAGGTCCCTTTGCAGCAACCCATGAGGTTTTGGGGTATTGCTCAGGCTTCCAATATGTTCCATCAGCATTGAGTTTCCTCTCAAAGGCAATACCCTCTTTCCTAGGGTTTCTATTGAGGATCTGCTTTTTAAGCACATCACAAAGAGTCTGATGCCCTTTGAGGCTTTTGTACAAGCCTGTCATGTACAATTCCTTCAGCCCTGCATTGTCAGTGATACTAGCAATGTCCTCAGATGAGGAATTAGTGATAGCAGAGGCAGATGAAGAATTTGTAACATTTGAAGCATTTGAACATTCAGGTGAAGAATTAGCAGATTCACGTTCAATGCACTTTAAGCATGGAGGATCAAATTGTTCCTGAGTGGCGCTGATTTGTTGAGCAAGTAATGAATCGCGCCCCTTCTGAAGATCTTCATAACTCACTCTTAACTTCTCAAGATCTTGCTTTCTTTGAAGAAATTCATAAGAAAGCTTTTCATGATCAGTTAAGAGTGTTTTATGATGACTCTGAAGGTTGTCAAACTTAGACTGAAGTTTCTGAAGATTTTCAGTTAAGTCTTTAGTGCGGTCCATTTCATCACCCAACATATCATCACTTTTGTTTAGCATGTTTTGAAGTTTTTCAGTAGCCTTTTGTTGTTTCACAGCAATCTTAGCAAGTTTAGAGTAGCTAGGCTTAAGATTTTCATCAAATTCATCCTCACTTGATTCAGAGGAGGGGTATTTAGTTACCTTAGCAGCCTTAGCCATGAAGCAATAGGTGGGGGCATAGTCATCATTGCCTTCATCAGCATTGTTGGTGTTGCCATTTTCTTCAGAGTTGAAGATAGACTTGCTGACAAATGCGGTAGAAAGAGCTAGACTCGCCACACCTGACTCAGACTCCTCGGATTCCTCTTCTTCCTCATTATCCTCAGAATCCATTTCCTTGCCAATGAATGCCCGAGCCTTCTTGGAGCTGCTCTTCTTGTGGGATGAAGACTTCGAGGATTTTGATGATGAGGACTTTGAAGATTTCTTCTTCTTCTTGGCATCATCAGAACTGTAATCCTTGTATTTCTTCTTCTTTAGTTCCTTGTCCATTGAGGACAATATTGAATGTAGTGACCAGGCTTCTTACATTTGTGGCATAGCCTTCTCTTATAGTCACTTGATGAGGAATCACTGCTCCTTGAAGATTTTCCAAAACGACCACGTCTTGAGAATTTCTGAAACTTCTTCACGAGCAGTGCTCGCTCCTGGCTCAATTCTTCAGGGTCACCAAGGCTACTACCAGAATCTTCACACTCAGATTCAGACACTGCCTTGGCCTTCAGGGCACGTGGTTTGCCATAGCTTGAACCATAGAGATCTCTCTTTTCAGCAAGCTGGAACTCATGAGTATTTAGCCTCTCGAGGATATCAGCGGGATCTAGTTACTTGTAATCAGCACGCTCTTGAATCATCAGTCTCAACCGCCAGTCTCAACCGGGGTAGGTTTGTAACTTCACCAAGACGCCAGTCTCAACCGCCTCCGAGAGGCATTCATGCGCCGCGCCTAAACACCCATGTCTCGGCCGAAATCTTTCCCTCCCACATTTGGGACACCTGAGATTACTGTCCTACCCCCAGCCCGCAATATGTTCGAAATTTTAGATGGGGGCAAAGTTTGTAACTTTCCCCAAATTTCAAACAAGCGCGTCCCAAATCGAAACATTGTCCCCCCTTAGTTCCCCGCCTCCCTCCGTTTCCCCATTCATACTCCATGGGCGCCAAAACGCCCTCTCCACCAGCCGCGAAACCCCAGCCTCCTCCGTCCTCCACCCCATAGCGCCCAATCCACCGCCGCCCTCCTCCATCACGCCGGAGCCGGTACCCCGATGTCGTTGTCCAACGCAACCGCAACCGCAATGCCCTCAAGGACTTAGCAACTGAAGCGAAGGTAGAGCTGCCTCCACGATGCCGACGCCGACGTGCATCGTACCAGAACTACTCCGACCACGCCGTCCCGCGCCTCACTACTGCCGCTCCACTATCGGAACTGTCCACCGCACCGGAGCTGTTCCCGCTACACCGTTGTTCGCCGCCTCGGATCTGCTTCCCCGCCGCCGACATACGGCCACCGCACCACACTCAACAACTTGGCCATGGGTTCTCCCAAGGCTGCACCGTCCTCCACACACTACTAGGGAAAACCTTATACACATAATCTTAGCAGCAGCGCAGCTCAAAAAGAGGCGCTACTGCTAATTATCAGTAGCGCGTGCGTGAAAAACTCGCTACTGAAACGGAGTTAGCAGTAGCGTGCTTGGAGCAACCCGCGCTGCTACAAATATCGACCGACAGTGTCCACCAACCTACATTTAGCAGCAGCGCATTGTCGCGACCCGCGCTACTGCCAAAGCGGTAGTAGCAGCGCGCTTTTTCTGAGGTCGTTGCTACCAATTTTCAAATTGGGCACATTGTTGGTCCCAGTTAGCAGTAGCGCTTGTGTGGGAAGCACGCTGCTGCTAATTTCTTACCAGCAGCGCATTTTACGACCCGCGCTACTGCTAAGCTGCATCAGCCCACCACCTTTCCCCACCCGTCCACCCCTCCCCCATCTCCTCTCTTCCCTTTCCCCTACCTCCCACATCCTCCCTCTCTCACTCTTCTTCTTCCTCAATACTTCTCCCCCATTACTCTCCCTCTCCTACCTACCTTTCGCTCTCTTCATTACTCCTAGCTAACTACACCACCTCCATTAATGCATCTCCTTTCTCTTTTTCCTTCCCCCACCACTAGTTGAAGTTGTCTCCTCCCAAATTAGCTAGCTAAGTATATGTAGCCTTTAGTTAAGTGACCTATTTGCCCCCTAACTAGATCTATCTTTGTCAAGAAGAGCTTTGTGCACTTTTGATCTCCCTACATCATCATCTCCACCGTGTGCTCGATCTCGAGATAGAGGTGATTAAAACTTCATGCTTTTGCAAAATGGAAATATGTTTATGTGTGTGTGATATGATAATTGCGAGATATGATGGAAATTGTGTGTGTGGCATGAGTTGTCGCCAAATTGTGCTTTTGAGTTGCCTATGTTTTGCCGAAATGTCGATTTATTTCCGTTTCGGCGAATTCCGGGCGAACTCTAGATCTATATATGTCCTATTTTTAGGGAAGGTCATGCCGAATTTTTGTATGACTTTGATGCATGCACGCATTTTTATAATCAATTTGTTTATTATTACCGTGCAGAGTTCATGATGGTCAGTGGAACGATGGTGGACAGGTGGTTGCGGTCGGCGGTGCAGGACATGAAAGAAAGTAACCGAAGAGAGGTTTTATGTCCGTGTAGAAAATGCAAAGGAATAGTTTGGCTCGACCCCCATGATGATGGTCGTGTCGAAGCGCACCTGCTCATGACTAGTTTTATGGATGGCTATACTCAGTGGATAATTGAAGATGAGGATGACGATGTTGAGGACGACGACGGGGTAGGAAATGATGACACGGGGCAAGACGAAGAGATGATCGATAATGGCGGCGGTGAAGAGGCTGGACATGGCGGCGGAGAAGGGGCCGGACATGGAGGAGGAGAAGGGGTCGGACATGGCGGCGGGGAGAACGACTTGGACTCCACGCAGCAGAGTTCGTCGGTACTAAGTTCAATCGTGCGGGACCCTCATGTTCAAGCATTGCGTCGCAAGGAGATGAGTACTGAGAGAGCTGCTTCTAGAGAGGAGGCTAAACTGGAGCAACTGGTGGTAGACTCGAACACTCCATTGTATGATGGTTGCAATCCTGAGGTGACCCGCTTGTGTTTCACGCTCCAACGCCTGAAGATGAAGGCTAAAAACAAATAGACTGACACTAGCCTCGATGAGCATCTCAAGTACCTAAAGGATGCTCTTCCCGCGGGGGATCTATCTCCTACTAGTGTTGATGAGGCCAAGAAGATCGTGTGCCCTCTTGATCTGCCACACGTTAGATACCATGCATGCATCAATGATTGCATAATTTATCAGAAGGAGCACGCAGAAAAAACAAGCTGTCCGGTGTGCAATGCTTCTCGATACAAGAAGGCCGGGAAGAAATGTCCCTAGAAAGTTCTATGGTACTTACCGATCACTCCCTGTCTCCAGCGGAATTTTGTAGATCCCAAGGAAGCAAAGCTAATGCGCTGGCACGCGGAGAGGAAGAAGCCCGACGATGGAGATGATCCGAAGCTGAGACACGTCTAGGATGGAAGCCAGTGGAGAGTGTTGAACAGATTCTATCGGTATTTCAAATGTGATGCAAGGAACATCGTGCTCGGCGCGTGTACCGATGGCATGAATTCATTTGGCAACCAGAACACCAACCATAGCACATGGCCTGTGTTTGTATGGATGTACAACCTCCCCCCTGGTTGTGCATGTAGTCGAAGTACATTCACATGAGCATGCTTATTCAAGGGCCGAAACAACCAGGAAATAATATTAATTTGTATCTGGGGCTACTTCAAGAGGAGTTAGACACGTTACGGAAAACACCAGCCAAGATATGGGATGCCAGCAAAGGCGAGTATTTCTAGATGAGAACTGCGCTGATCACGACGGTGCACGACTATCTCGGTTACGGATATGTCGCAGGCCAGGTGTGCCATGGATATTGCGGATGCACACGGTGCATGGATGATACGATGTCCCAGCAGCTAACGTCAAGGAAAGATGGCGGGTCTGGGAAAATCATGTACGTGGGGCATCGAAGATGGCTTGAACAGGACGACCCGTGGAGAAACCGTGGAGATCTATTCAATGGTCAAGCTGAGCATCGAGGACCTCCACGTAAGCGGACGGTGCCGAAATCGATGAGCTGTTGAAAACTGGAAGGAGTGCTCCGCGCCGGGAAAGACGTTGAGAAAGGTGCCAGAGCCGCTGCTGAAGGTATGGAAGACGAGGTCTGTGTTCTGGGACTTGGAGTACTAGCACAAACTCGATACACCTCATTGTCGTGATCAAATGCATATCTGTAAGAATGTCCTTGAGAGCGTGCTCGCAACACTGATGAACATGTCGGATAAGACCAAGCATGGGCCGAAGGCAAGAAAAGACTTGCAAGATTTGAAAATCAGGGAAGATCTACACATGCCGCCCCGTAAAATGTCAGACGAGACAGAGACGGAGACAGAGGCACGGGAGAAGAAGGGCAAGAAAATAAAGAAAGAGGATTATTGCCCCCCTTCTTGCTTCACCTTAAGTCAGGCTGAGATCGATCAATTCTTTAAGTGCTGAAAGTGCGTTATATCGACTAGAGGGGGGTGAATAGGCGATTTTTATGAATTCTTCACTGAGGAATTTGATGGTGAGGAAATTCCTTAGCGAAGAACTACTTGCAGCGGAATAAGTACTCAGAAGTAAGCATAACATAAGACATGCACAGTCATCATGATGAAATGAAGACAATCACAGAGTACAGAAAGCGTAAACAAAGGATAACACAAGATGAAGAAAAATAGACTGAAGAAATTGAACTGAGGAAATTGAGAAAGTCTTCAATCAAAGTCTTCAAACACAGATATGAACAACTACTCAACACAGTAATGAGGAAATGAAAGAGTTGAGGAAATAGAACTAGTAAGGTTGGTGAAGACAATGATTTGGTAGACCAGTTCCAACTGTTGCCTCAGTTGTACGTCTGGTTGGAGCGGCTGAGTATTTAAACTCGAGGACACACAGTCCCGGACACCCAGTCACTAAGCATGCAGCTCAGGACACCAAGTCCTCACCGTATTCTCCTTGAACTAAGGTCATACAGACCCCGTCCAATCACTCGTGGTAAGTCTTCAGGCGACTTCCAAACCTTCACAGACTTTGGTCACTCGGCGATCCACAATTCCTCTTGAATGCTCTATACCATGACGCCTAACCGTCTGGAAGAAGCACAGTCTTCAAAGGTAACAAGCGTCGGATCCACGCAGGATCAATCTCTTCAGTGATGCTCAATCACTTTGGGTTTGTGGGTGTTTGGGTTTGGATTTTCCTCACTCGATGATTTTCATTCAAACTCCACGGAGGATGGGTTGCTCTCAAATGACAAGTGTCAGTTTCTCTCGGAGCAGCCAACCAGCTAGGGGTTGTAGGGGGAGGCTATTTATAGCCTAGGGAGCAGCCCGACATGATAAGACATAAATGCCCTTCAATGATATGACCGTTAGGTGGATAAGATATTTGGGACAGCTGGCGCGTAGCATAGCAACGGTCGGAAATTTGACTCTCAAATTCCTCAGGGCTATCATGCTCCTCACTGTGTAGGCAATCCGCACCGGCGAATTCCTAACTCCTCAGTCAGAACAAATTCCTCAGCGACCAGAAGAACTTCGTCTCTGTCACTGAAGAAATTGACTCAACTGTATGAGATTTCCAATGGCTTCACTCGAAGTGATTGGTAGGTGTAGGATTTTGAGTTGAGCATCACATGGAAATTTTTCCTTAATATTTCCTCGACCCCCTTTAATAGTACGGTGTTTCCTATGACTCAAGTAAGAGAAAAACAAAACTATGAAAACGAAAGTCTTCAAGCTTCATGTTCCTCGCATGAATATCAAGTGTTCACGGACACACCAATTTCTTCACTTTTAAAGTCTTCATGAAAGTCTTCAGGAATACCCAAATCTTCAGTCAAAGATATTCATTTTTTGGGGTCGACTTTCTCTGTAAATATCAAACTCCTCATAGACTTATAGACCTGGGTACACTCATAAACACATTAGTCCCTTAACCTATAAGTCTTCAATACACCAAAATCACTAAGGGGCACTAGATGCACTTACAAGTGCCTTACCAGAGTCAAAGTTAGTTCCGATTACTATGGCAAGATAAGCAAATATCTAGACATGGACAAGAAAAGGTTCCGCGGGATGAAGTCCCATGACTGTCATGTGATGATGACGCAGATACTACCTGTTGCCCTTAGAGGGATAGTGGACAAGCACATTCGTGACACGCTTATTGGTCTCTGCAACTTTTTCGACGTCATCTCTCGAAAGTTGATCAGTGTGAAGCAGCTCCGAAGGCTACATGAAGAGATCATTGTGATACTGAATGATCTTGAGATGTACTTCCCGCCCTCGTTCTTTGACGTGATGGTGCATCTGTGTGTCCATATGGTGGATGACATAATAGACCTGGGGCCGTCATTCCTGCACAACATGATGCCGTTTGAGAGGATGAATGGGATCATCAAAGGATTCGTTCGTAACATGTCCCGTCCGGATGGAAGCATCGTCCAGGGCTATGGGACACAAGAGTGCATCTCTCTCTGCGAGAATTTTCTATATGGCGCAGACCAGCCGCCTGGTGTTAGTGTTGGTTTGCCCGTTAACAAGCACGATGGGAGGCTCAAAGGAGAAGGTCACTGCAACGGTCGCAAGGAACTGCACGTGGCATACTCAGATCGATGCAGTGACTTTGACAGAGAAAACTCGGTAGTGCTACAACACCTAGACGAGGTAGATCCTTTCATGGCATTGCACAAAGAAATTATCGCAAAGAAGTATCGTGACCGGGGGGTATGCAGGACGGACGCCGAAGTTACTAGAGAGCACAACTCCACTTTCCTGCATTGGTTTAAAGAGCATATTATTGCTAATCCCCCGGAGGAGGGCTCTAAGGACGGATTGCTCATATACGCCTTAGCACATGGCCCCTCGCCCAACCTCGTAACCTATCAGGCATATGATATCAACGGATACACGTTCTACACGGAGGCCAAAGAAATGGACAGTGATGATCAGAACTCAGGGGTGACGATCGAATGCATGACCGGCAGCGACAACAGCGCAACTAAACGATTTTATGGAAGGGTCGAGGAGATCTGGGAGCTTGACTACTCTGGACTGCACAACACGCGATGTTCCGTGTCAGATGGGCTAAGAATGTCGAAAGAGAAAGCCGGATTTTCACTACCATGACTATACCCGACGCCAAGAGCGCCACCGTGAACGCTATCGCAAAAAACGAGCCATGGGTACATGCTAAGCACGTGACACAATGCTTCTTCATAACTGACCCGCGCAATCCCAGCCGTGTTGTCGTGAGGAGAGGCAAAAGGTACATCATTGGAATGGATGGAGTCGCCAACGAGGAAGACTATGATCCGTACGGCAACCCAATGAGGGAAGATGATGATGATGATGAAGTATACGTCAAAATAAGAATCAATACTACATTACCTAAGAAAAATCGTACTCCATGGAAAAGGCAAATTCACAATGAGGGGCTCAATTATTCTTCGACGAACAAGAAGGGAAAGAAGCTGACTCAAAAATGAAAACGTCAACGCTGAGGAACCGTATGTTATCGGTCAAATGATGTAATATATATATATATATATATATATATATATATATATATATATATGTATGTATGTATGTATATGTTCCTATTTTGTATACATATTTAACCGTCAAATGATGCAATATATATCACCTTCCATTCGTTCACTGCTCTTGGAAAAAAAGTGAGAGAAAATAAAGGAAGGAAAACTGGTTATAGTAGTAGCGGTTTACTAAAAAAGAGCTACAGCTAGTCAAGGTAGCAGTAGCGTTTTTCGTAAAAACCGCTATAGCTACCTGTATTATTAGTAGCGCGTTTAGTCTAAATGCGCTACTGCTACGTCCACTTAACCCAAAATCCTCCCTCTCTCTGCTTCATCCCGCCTCTGTTCCACACAAATCCCCACTCTCTCTTCCCCCGTCGCACCGCCGCGCCCTACCGCTCGCCCCCGACCCCGGCGCTCGCCCCCGACCCGGCCCTCGCCCCCGACCCCGGCGCTCACCCCCGACCCGGCGCTCGCCCCTGACCCCGACGCGCCACGCCTCCCTCCTCTGCTTCCTCCCCTCCCAACCTCGGCCGTCGTCGGGCCTGCCTCCTCGCCCCTGCACCCTCTGTAACCCCCGCTCTCTCTCTCTCTGCTAGCTAGGGTTCTTCGGTTAATTTACTTAGGTTTTAGTTAGGGTAGTAGGTTAATTAGGTTTTCTATTTAGTGAATTTAGCTAGGTTGAATTTATATGCAAATTTAAGTAGGCTGAATTTATATGCAAATTTGAACTGGACATGTGATATGTGGACATGTCATGTTTTGGACATGTCATGTTTGGAATTTGGACATGTCATTTGGACATGTGATGTTTTTGTTCAATTTTGGTAAATGATCCAAGTGGCCTATGTTACACTGGAATGTTGATTCATTTCCGTTTCGGTGAATTTCAGGCGCTCGATATGTCCATTTTTTTAGGAAAGGTCATGCCGAAATTTTCCGTGAATTTTGGCATGATTTGTGCTAGATACTAGGCATATCGAGTGCTGGCACATAGATTTCTTTTTTATGTCATTTCTCATTTTTTCATAGTTTTAGAAATAAATGAGGAGACTTAATCATAGGAAACATGTCGAACAACGAAGAAACTGGTCCTTCTGACCAAGATGTAGACGAGATGGATTATGAGGGTGAACAAGAGTACCTCGACTATTTGACTGCTAAGCAAGGTTTGTAGGTCGGCCTCGATGTTGGTACTGACGCCGACGGGGAAGGTACCGGCGGCGAAGACACGGGCAGGGAAGGTACCGGCGCCGATGCCGCTACCGAAAAGAAGAATCATAAGAAGCAGAGGATACGAAAACCTAACAAGCTAGGGATTGGACGACTAGTGATCACAAAGATGGCACTTGACAAGTTTGAGCCATTAGAGCCGGAAGAACCTCGCAAGTGCTATGGGAACCAAGTATGATGCATCCTACGGGAATGTGCGAGCATCAACGACGATGACTTAAGGAGTAAAGAACATTTGACGCAGTTGCTCCTAACGAAGTTGCACAAGAGATTCAAGTTCCCCGATCAGGATGATAACAAAGAACAACCGTGGGATGATCCGAAGATGAAAAAGATTAACAATCACACCATGGGCATGTTCAGTAATGATTTGGCCTCCTGGAAAGGGAGGGTGAAACGAGCTATTGAGGCTGAGGAACCCCTGTCCAAGATTTTGGAGGAAAATCCAACACTTACGGAAGAGGAGTTCGAAAAGTTCAAGGACACTTGCGCTACCGAGGCAACCAAGGCTAAGGCTGCGAAATTCAAGAGCCTTCGGCAAAGGAACACAGGGAAGCATCGCCTCGGAAGCCGTTGCTACCTCGGTAAAAGGCCCATATGGGATAAGGAGGACGCGGAACGTGAAGCCGCGGGTCTCCAAGACCCCTTCGCGAAGTTCACCAACCCCTTGGAGCATGACTTCATCAGGGCCCACTACAAGTGGGACAAGGAAAAAAAGGTTTTTTACACGGACTAGATCACGAGGAAATTGATTAGACTACTGGTAATTATTCTTTTAGCACCTTACATTTAGCTCCATATCTAGTCGACTACACATTCCTAAATGGTTCACGCTCCTTCTGCAGGAGAAGCAACACCAGCTTGCAGCCGAAAGCCCTACTTCTCCGATGAGGCCCAAGTGGGACACCCCTCTCAACCGGGCCTTGAACGAAATTAAGGGACTCCCTTTGGGCCAGCGGCCGCAATATGGTCGTGTGCACGGCGCTGGAGATGGCGCCATGTGGAGGGTGTTTTACAACGAGGGCCCGGAGGCCAAGAAACAGAAAAAGAAGTTTAGTCAGGCGGACATCGACACGAAGGTGAAGCTTGCGGTCAAGAAAAAAGGAGCTGAGAACGCGGAAAAAACAGCCGAGGAGAAAAATGAGTTGCTACAGCATGCAGTCAATGCAGCTGTAACTGCCTGCAGAAATGATTTTGCTACTAACTTGGTTCCAGCTATCATCAACTGGACGAAGGAAAATCCAGATAAAACGGTACATGATTTCCCGATGCCCAGTTTCATCGGGAGCAACTCCATGAACAACAACAACACCGCACCATCACTTGCTCACGCAACCGGGCCTCCTCTCACAGTCGCTCCCGCTCATAGCAGCCCGTTCTCAATCTCTGGCGCGCTAGGTGGGCCTTCATCTTTGGCTGAGCTCGACGTCGTCACGGTAATTACATGTCTCACCAACATATATATATATATAGAATATTCCATTTTCGTTACCTTTCGGATGCTTTACGCCACAGACATATGTGTTTGCAGGGCGAAGAAACCCCGTGCACCATACTCTACTTGATCAAAGGCCAGAAGGTGGACGTGGGAAAGGGGATGATATTGAACCCCTTGAAACCACCATTCCACAACCAGCCGATCCCCGCTGGGCACTTCAGGGTTAGCTTGTCCAGTGTGAACTTGGGGCACGAGGCTTTGCCTCCTCCAGTACAACATGTGGGAGAGGACGACGAGACCCTGCCGCGGATTGAAAGCTGCAAGGGTTGGGTGCTGCTATGGCCGAAGAATCTTATTCGTCTGGAGCAGGCCGAGAGCACACCAATAACCACACATCAACAAGCATGTGCGGAGACCACCACCCCGCCTACGCAATTACCAGCTCCTGTAGTGCCAGGTGAGAGCGGTGGACGACGTGATGAAGGGGGTGCAATAGTACTGGCTGATGTAATCGGTCCTGTAGAACAGAGAATGGATGATGAGACGGAGGTCGACCCTATGGGTTTCCTCAATACAAACGCGTATGACTGTGACATAGATATGATGAGTCAACCATATGAAAAATCGGGCTATCAGCATGCTAATGAGGATATGGATGATATGCCCGGGCAGGAAGGTCGCTGGAAGGATTGCAAAAAGTCTCTCTTCACGAATTCCTCACAGGACACGCCTGAAGATGCTGCCTCAACACAGGCTCAACTAGCCGGGGGTCGTATAGTGCTTAGCTCGGGAACCCTGGGGCTGGGGTTAAGGAAGGGTCTGGAAGGTGTGCCCAAGAAAAAGGAGAGGAAGAGATCGGGGAAGATAACTGCCTCCAAACAAGCCAGAGCACATAATAGCCACACGATGGATTCTGAAGAGCGTGTACTCGTGAAAGGTGCGGCCATGTTCCATCTCATGGGCGAGCTGACCGCCGAAACCGTTGGTGGCACTATCAGGGGATCTCAGGAGACTGCACGACCACGTGCTGTCGACTGAGAAAAGCCTACTAGCCTCAAAGGATCTAGAATATCCAACATACGCGGCTCGTGTGCCTGAGGGGAAGTGCTACATCGACACACGGCCCGCGGAGGTGTTTTTCCTGCGGTTTGACCATATCTTTGAGATGTTTCTGACAAGGCGGCTTGATTTTACAATCGTCCACCATTTTGCGCTACATATGAGCTCCGTCATGAAGAGTGAAGAAGTCTCACAAATCTGTGTGGCGGATCTGTACTACATGCACGAGTCTTTCTTGAGTCTCAGCAACTTTGAGCATGAAACTGCTAGGGACTACCTCCAAAACTTCATGGTACAGAATAAGGACCACGAAATTTTCCTCGTGCCTTATCATCCAAAGTAAGTGAGTTCTGGACAACCCTTTCGTACATTTCAAACATTCCTTCTCGCTCATATGGAGAATAATTTGAGGTGTCTTTTCCCCATAGCAACGGGCGCGCCGTCCTTATCGTTCTTTACCCACAAGTCTCCCACGCCGTGTATCTTGACCCTTCCAGAGACTACGAGAAAAAGGACTACACCCACATAATGAATATTCTAGATGATGCTCTCCAAAGCTTCGGCATTAGAGGTGGCTACATGCAGACCAGGAAACAAAGGAACAAGAATATGGGTTTCGCGCATAAAACTAACTTCTCCTGCATCCATGTCCCAAAACCAAGCAAGAAGGATGGATTCTACATCGTCCATCTCATGATTCAGTTCAACATGGATCACCAAAAGCTTCGCATGACAAGCAAAAATGATGATCATATCCATAAGTGGCTAGAATCTCGTGGAGAACCAGATTATAAACTTAGAGATGACTTCTTTCGCATCCAAAGGGACATTGCGACGATCATCACGAAAGAAGTCGTTGATGAGAAGGGGATGTTCCACCACGGCCCTATATCACGAGCTGATGTCCGAAGTCGCATAGGCATGCAACGTCTAGACCTCACGCCGTTCAAGAAGCTAGGGTCCATCCTTGATGATATGGAAGGATGGAACTTCTAGTGATTTATGATGCAGATGATGATGATATGTGTCGGTTCAACTTGTATAATTTTTGTAGCGATGAAACTTTGTGATGTCCATAGTCCCTGCCAAACTTGCGTAACGCTACTTTGTTAGTTTGCATACGATGACCTGCGTACCTCTAGTTAATTAGTTTGCTTACTGTATGTTGCATCTAGTTGCTAACCCTTTCTTTTTCGTGTTGCTCTTGTATATTTTGTTGCATATGATTGTACATCCTATTCATGAAGATGCATCTCTAACAGGTACCTAGTTTCTTGATGGCTAGATGGCAGTGCTATCTCGTGTACAAAGGGAAGGTTGCGGGGGTGTACAACGAGTGGCATGAGTGTCAGGCGCAAGTGAATGGGTTCTCGGGTGCCAGCCATAAAGGCTTCAAAAGAAGATGAGAAGGAGAAGCTAGTTACTTGAGGTTCACGCTAGCGTGAGAGATGACTCGTAACCGCCACCTCATGTACTGCATAGTTCCGCTCTCACTCATAGTGATAGCTCTTCTCGCGTATACCTTTGTTTAGATGGTTGACGTTGTAGTTGCAAGTATTCGGGACTTGCATGTATCGCTATATTCGAGATGATGACAAGATACCACTTTGTGTTGGATGATGATTATGATGAGACTATTTGTATGTATATGCTATGATTACATTTGTGGTCTCGCAGGCATTTGTATGTGTATCATGATGACATTTGTATGTGCTAAAGATTCTTCCATAAAGCATGTTCAAATACAAAACAAATATGCAGAAAAAACAAAAAACTACTAAAATTAGTAGTAGCAAGTGGAGAAAAGTTAGCAGCAGCGCGATAGTAGCAGTAACGCGCATAGGAGTAGCGCGCTCTAGCTATTAGCAGTAGCGATCTCGGTAAGAACGCTGTTGCTACACTTGTATATCAGTAGCGCGGGCACGCACGCACTGCTGCTATGAGTTAGCTGTAGCGCCTTATTAGTAGCGCCGCCTCCCCCGCTACTGATATACCTAGAACCCGCACTGCTGCTAGGCTTTTCCCTAGTAGTGACAACTTCTCATGTCAAGCGAACCACAAGAAGATCATTGGAAAAACAGAAGGAGGACACAACACTACCTGCAGAAAGAGGTACTCCTCTTCCCTTATTCGTGCAAACCTTATGTCTCTGCTCACACCGTATTCATCCCATGAAAGAAACTAGTTGAGCGCTTCTCACTGCATCTTCTTCGTGATACTAAATGCACAAGGTTTCCTCCCTTTACCATTTCACCTTTGCTAGGGGTCAGTAGCCCGCCTGGATTTCAATTCAGGGTCACTCGAACCGCAATTAAAAGAAGCAGCACCCACTTAGGCGCGCGGAGCACCTAGTCCGCTTGTTCGCCGAGGAAGCGGCGCATCAGTGTCTATCATAGGGGTGTGGGGCGCAGGAGCTGCTTGCACCCGATCTAGAGGTCGGCGGGGCTTGAATGGATGGCCGGGGCGGTGCCAAGCACGGCGGTGCGGTGAGGTCGAGGGGAGGGCGCAGGCAGGGGACTGGACTGGTGATCGCTACCGTTTCAAGGAAGATCGTCAACACTGACTGGCTGGAGGTAGATGAAGGCGATCTGCCCATTCTTTGTACATCGGACGGTGCAGAAAAAATGGACTGACCTATTTGTTTTCAGTCGAATGTTATTTTCATAAAATCCTGTAGTAATTTAGTGTGCCATGCATGTTGTAGAGCTATAATATGTTTCCCGTCATTTATTTCTCACCGACCTACTATCTGCTACCTTAATACTGTACTAATTGTGCACACACTTCACCCATACTCACACTATTGTTTTTTATGCATGAGTATTTCAGACTCTGACGCAGTGTTCATGAATGCTGAAAAGAAAAGACAGAAGTCACTCCAGTGTAATTCGAAGATAAGCACTAAGCTTTTCAGTGCTCTAAAGGATGCAGTGTTAGGAGTTGGAGACAGTAAACGTAGCTCTGCAGTTGATGATCTCAATTGCCACACACAACCATCCCAGGTGCGTGCTTTAACTTCGCGCTGTCAAATGTGGTTGCATGTTGCATATGGTGTCTAGCTTGTATTGCTTCCAATTTGGTTAAATTGCATCTGCTTACTTTACACATTATACCTTTGATAATGACATGCCTTCCTGTTTTTGATACATACTACATATGTCTATTAACCATGTTCGTACATCAAACTAATGCTCTTTTGTAACCCTCGTCAATCACTTATGATGAGACAGTCACCCGAGTGGGTTACTGTGAGACGCCATACTCGTTTAAAGAGTGCAGTGTCATCCTCCCCACATGATTGTCAAGAAACAACAAGGCAAAATGAAGATAGTCAACGTAGCTCTCTTGTTGATGACCGCAATTCCCCCACACCACCATCACAGGTGCTTGCTCTAACTTTGTAGTGTGATATGTGGTTGCATGTTGCATACGGTGTCTAGCTTGTAATGCTTCTAATTAGGGTAAATTGCATCTGCTTAGTTTACACATTATACCTGTGAATATGACATGCCTTCCTATTTTTGGTACACACTACATCTATGTGTTAACCTTGTTCTTACATGAAACTACCTCTCTTCTGTATCCTGCATCAATCACTTACGATGAGTCACCTTTATTCGTTGCATATTGCATATTATTTCAAGCATGTTGCCATGTATTGCTTCTAATTTGGTCAAATACATTTGTTAGGGCACCCTTTTAATTTGGTAGAGTGATATTGGTTTCATCTTTCATATGGTTTCTAGCTTGCATTGATTCTAACAAGTTCAAGCACCTTGTGCTTAGTTTACACTTTAAACATCATACATGTCAATATGTGAAGCCGTCATGTTTTTCATACATATTCCATCCTCCTATCATGCGGCTACCTTACATGAAAGTAGTGTTCGTCAGTATCATGCATCAATGAGTTCTGAAGAGCAAATTTTATTCCTTTTTCTTATGGGTTTGACTTGACAAGGCAAAATCAAGAAATAGGAAGGAAAAGAGTAAGGAAGGCGATGATGGTGGTCCTCTGCAGCAACGTAAATGGAGCATCTGTACGATTCTCCTTGTACTGATAGTGGATTACAAGGTCCAAGTCTCTGCTCCCCTACTACACCATCCAAGGTGCTTGCTCTAACTTGGCAGTGTGATATATGGTTGCATGTTCCATATGTTGTCTAGCTTCTATTGCTCTTAATTAATGTAAACTGCATCTGCTTAGCTTACACATGATACGTGTGAATATGACACGCTTTCCTGTTTTTGGTACATACTATATCTGTCTATCACACCATGTTCTTACATGAAACTACTCTTCTTGTGTATCCTGCATCAATCACTTATGATGGAACACCTTTAAGTTGGCAGTGTGATATTGGTTTGTGTCTTGAATATGATTTCTAGCATGTATTGCTTCTAGTTTAATGAACGCCACCTATGACGAGATAGTTTTAACTTGGCAGAGTGATATTGATTGCACCTTTCATATGGTGTCTAGTTTGCAGTGCTTCTAATTTGTTGAAGTGCCTTCTGCTTAGTTACCACATCATAGGTGTGAATATGCCAAGCCGTCCATTTTTTCGTACATATTCCATCCTCGTATCATTACTTTGCCTTTCATCAGAGTAGTGTTCGTCAGTATCATGCATCAATGAGTTATGAAGAGCAAATTTTATTCCTTTTTCTTGTGGCTTTTACTTGACAAGGCAAAATCAAGAAAGAGGAAGGAAAAGAGTAAGGAAGGGGATGACAGTGGTCCTCTGCAGCAACGTAAATGGAGCATCTGTACCGATTCTCCTTGTACTAATAGTGCATTACAAGGTCCAAGTCTCCGCTCCCCTACTCCACCATCCAAGGTGCTTGCTCTAACTTGGCAGTGTGATATCTAGTTGCATGTTGCATATGGTGTCTAGCTTGTATTGCTCCTAATTAGTGTAAACTGCATCTGCTTAGCTTACACATGATACATGTGAATATGACACGATTTCCTGTTTTTGGTACATACTATATATGTCTATCACACCATGTTCTTACATGAAACTACTCTTCTTGTGTATCCTGCATTAGTAACTTATGATGGAACACCTTTAAGTTGGCAGTGTGATATTGGTTTGCGTCTTGAATATGATTTCTAGCATGTATTGCTTCTAGTTTGATGAATGCCACCTATGATGAGACAGTTTTAACTTGGCAGAGTGATATTGATTGCACCTTTCATATGGTGTCTAGTTTGCAGTGCTTCTAATTTGTTGAAGTGCCTTCTGCTTAGTTACCACACCATAGGTGTGAATATGTCAAGCTGTCCATTTTTTCGTACATATTCCATCCTCTTATCATGACTTTGCCTTTCATCAGAGTAGTGTTCGTCAGTATCATGCATGAATGAGTTTTGAAGAGCGAATTATATTCCTTTTTCTTGTCGGTTTGACCTCACAATGCAAAATCAATAAAGCTGAAGGAAATTGGCAAGGCATTGGATGATGGTGGTCCTTCTGAGCAACTAAAAATGGAGGTTCTCTACAGATTCTACTCCGCCATCCTCCCAACAAGATTCGCAAGACAACGCAAGGCTAGACAGTCAATGTAGTTGTGTAGATGATGAGCACATCTCCCCTACTCGACCATCACAGGTGCTTGATCTAACTTGCCACTATTATATGTGGTTGCATGTTGCGTATGATGTCTACCTTGTATTTCTTCTAACTTTGTTGAATTGCATCTACTTACTTTACACATAATGCCTGAATATGACACGTGTTCCTGTTTCTAGAACATACATGTACATGATGAGAACATATCCCCTACTCCACCATCACAGGTGCTTGCTCTAACTTGCACTACTATATGTGGTTGCATGTTGCATATGATGTCTAGCTTGTATTGCTTATAACTTTGTTGAATTGCATCTGCTTACTTTACAAATAATGCATGTGAATATGACACGTGTTCCGGTTTCTAGAACATACGTGTACATGATGAGCACATCTCCCCTACTCCACCATCACAGGTGCTTGCTCTAACTTGGAACTGTTATATGTGGTTGCGTTTTCCGTATGATGTCTAGTTTGTATTGCTTCTAATTTTTTGAATTGCATCTGCGTAGCTTACAACTTATACCTGCAACGATCATTTACCCATAAGACACATTTAACTTGGGACTGTGATGTAGGTTGCATCTTGCATTGTCTTCTAGCTTGTACTGCTTCTAATTTTTTGAAATGGCACTTACGACGAGACACTTTTTACCTGATAGAGTGATATTGGTTGCATGTTCATATGGTGCCTAGCTTTCATTTCTTCTAATTTTGTTGAAATGCCTCCCGCTTACTGTTTTTTTATACATATTCCATCCTCCTATCATACGTGTGAATATGAAACGCTGTCTTTTTTTGTATATATTCCATCCTCCTATCATGCGCTTGCCTTACATCAAAGTAGAGTTCATCTGTATCATGCTTCAACTAGTTATGCAGAGCTAATTTTATTCATCTTCTTGCGGTTTTGACTTCATAAAGCAATATCAAAAAATAGGAAGGAAAAGAGTAAGTTAGGGGATGTTGGTGGTCCTCCACACCGACGCAAACAGAGACTCTCTAGATTTGCCACTGCTACTGCTAATGAAGTTGAAGTCCCAAGTCTACATGATGAGTTCATCTCCCATACTCCACCATCGCAGGTTCTTGCTCTAAGTTGATAGTGTGATAATTGGTTTCATGTTGCATATGTTGTCTAGCCTGTATTTCTTCTATTTTGATTAAATTGCACCTGCTGAGTTCATACGTTGTACATGTGCATATGACATGGCGTTCTGTGTCTAGAATACACTCCATCTATCTATCATACCATGTTCTTACATCAAAGTATTGTTGTTGTGTATCCCGCATCAGTCACTCATGATTGGACACTTTTAACATGGCAGTTTGATAGTGGTTGCATCTTGCATTGATTTCTATGTTGTACTGCTTCTAATTTTTCGAATTGCCACTTATGACATGACACTTTTAACTTGGCAGAGTAATATTGGTTGCATCTTTCATATGGTGTATAGCTTGCATTACTTCTATTTTCTTGAAAATCCTTCTGCTTAGTTTACACATCGTAGCTGTGAATATGTCATGCCATACTGTTTTTCTTACATATTCCATCCTCATACGGTTGTCTTACATCAAAGTATTGTTTGTCTGTATCATGCATCAATCAGTTCTGAAGAGCGATTTTATTCTTTTGTGTTGTGGGTACGGCTTGGCATGGCAAAGTCAAAAAAGAGCAAGGAAAATAATATAGTAGGGAGTGGTGTTACTCGTCGGGTGAAACGAAAAAGGATCTGCCGTCCAGATTCTGCTGGTACTTATAGTGCAGTAGAAGGTCCAAGTCCACCGGCTAAATCTACAAACACAGTATCACCTGCTCCACCAGCTGCAGCATCCGCTTCAACTGTACCAGCATCTCAACGAGTTACTCGTTCCTTTGCTCCGGAACTGGCCAGTTCCCAAGCTTTCTTCACACCTAACACTACTTCTGAAGCACTGCTGACACAATAGGACTTGGCAAGATCAGACGAACCTCATGAGCATCAACACCAAGATGGTACCTGACCGAGTCAAGTTGCAGTTGCATGCTCCTTTATATGTACTCTTATAGTTTGATGTACACTAACACTTCCCATATTCATTGTTGAACTAGCACCACGACGCAAGAGGAAACAGACATCAGGGATAATGCTTAACAGATTAACAAAATCTAAAGGAGGAAGAATGGAGATCCATTTTGAGGCAGGTTTAAAAAGGCCACGTGATGCTACAGAGTCAGCCAAGTTAGTATCAGAGGCAGCCGTTGTCGTTAGATGTCATGCATGTAACCTCCCAACGTGGATCCAGTACAGGAATGAGAAAGACAATACCCAGTTTAACACCTTCCTTGACCATTTATCCGTAAGTAATGTTATTCATCACAATTAGTAATATTGTCTTGCTCTGTCCCATACTTTCTAGCTTCCTCCTAATAAGACTCACATTCTTTTTTCAACAGATGAGGTTCAAGTTGGATTCGAAAGATGATGCAACTAAACAAGCATGCACTTATGTTTTTCAGTCTGCTCTGCGAAAGTATCGGTACCACCTTAGAAAATCGCACTTTGAAGGCAAGGCTAACAATGAAATCGCCCAAACATCTCTAGTGGAATATATTACAGATGAAGACTGGAGAGCCCTCGTTAAACACTGGTCTGATCCAAAGTATCTGGTAGCCTATATGTATTTGATCAGACCACATATTGAACGTGTATTTATGTATGTGCCTTACAAATGTATCTTCTTCTAGGCTAACTGTTTCAAGAACAAGACCAACCGTTTTAAAGTGAAATTCCAACAAACAACAGGATCTCGTAGCTATATTGCACACTACGAGGCTCTTGTAAATAGCTGCTACTTCCTTCTTTTGTCGGTGCCATATTATCATATCTATATTGACTTGTTCCAAATACAGAGGAAAGCCTGTGCGGACCAAAAAGAACCTGAACCGAATGGAGTGCAAATCTTCAAGGATTGCCACACCAGCAAGATGAAGGGCATGAGCACACCAGTTCAAGCCGCTATGTAAGTCCTTACTCCTCCTGCCTTTGAACTGATTGGTACTGTGATGTGTTCATTTAACTACTTGGTTGGAAGCCAATGTCGGTTACTCTGTTCACTTTTATACACAGTTTTGTTACCGTATCATTTCACCTTACATGGTTTAAGAGAGATGAAGGATATTCTTTTGGTCTTGATCTGTATTCTAGTTGTTATGTTCATGTGCGCACACAATGATAAAATAGCCTGTTTGTTTTATATCTGTTTGCCCATGATATGAATGATGTCATACTATGTTCATCCTACTTTAAACCATGTCTCTTTATCCTTAGATGTCAACGAATGTGAGGAAATAGACAATACAATAGGCATGCTACATGGACATATGTTCCGAAATTGATTTTATTATGTAGTTGGCACTACATACATGCTAATGTATTACAGTAGTTCACCAAAATAAGTAATGTATAAACGTGTAACCTACTTTGTTTGTTTTTGTCTCATTAGTAACTTATCTGGTACACTAATCTACAAGTTCAAACTTTCAGGAAGCTATGGAAAAAATGATTGAACAGCCACAGCCACCTGAAGGTGACGAGGCTACTACAGGCACAATGTCACCTCTTGCTGCAGTGCGTCAGTATCTCTCCACTAATAGTGCAAAAAGCACCTTCCTGCGTAATTCTGGGTTGGTTGTCAAGGTAACCTCATCCAAATTGCCTACTGAACAAAATCTTCCTGCTAGACAGAGTGATATATCTATGCTCCCGACACAAGTTCAATCCCTAATGGACGTCGTTTTGGAAACAAGAATAGTGGTTGACAAATGTCGTCAAGATATGAATGGTTTTGAAACCAGACTATCATACATTCGCTTCGTTGTTCAAGAGCAATGACGGAAAAAGGTGAAGATCGTGCTGCTGCATCAGATTCTACAGCCTGAAACATTAGCACTCAGGTCAAATGATCTGTGCTTCTATACATCTGATGGTGCTTTTATCTGCAAGGACTGTAAACTTTATGCCAACGGGCCTTTTGTTGTACGGTTGGAATTTATTTTGTTGTGATACAACATTTATGATGCTGCCAAAGGCTGCAATAATTACGATGCTATTTTTGTATGGTGTAGGTTTATCTTAGTAATGTATTTAGCCAAAAGCTTAGTAGGAGCCCAACATGCTAACATTCGTCGGGCCCATTCCAATTGGGCTAAAAACGATTATGGGCCGAAATTTGCATGTAGCCCACTAGAATTATCTGGGCCTAAATCAGCATAAGATTTGATATTTTTCTGGTAGGCCTGTGCCCATGCTGGGCCTTTAACAGGACTAAACATAATTTGGGCCCTCAGTAACAATAGGCCGTTTACAGGTGTAAATATCTCGAGCCAATAAAAAACATGGGCCTTTAAAAGACCGAAAGTGAGATTGGGCCCTGATTGTGCCAAATAACCCACTGGTCTTAGTAGGCCAAAATGGTGGCCCATTTACGAGGCGGATCTTTCACAGGCCGAAATTCGGACGGGACGTAATTGCGCCGACCTAATACACGGGCCTTTAACATTGCCGGAAGTTCGGTCAGGCTAGATTATCGTCATTTTTATATGGGTCGTTAATGGGCCTGATGTTACGTTGGGCCACATATGGCCCTTGGATTTCATCCGACGTTAACAGGCCGAAAATCACAACAGGCCGAAAGTGGCCCAAATCTATAGTGGGCGTCTAACAGGCCGAATGTCAGACATGGACGAATATGACCCAAATCCTTCACGGTCGTTTATGGGCCGAAAGTTTCAATGGCCTGTAAATGGGCCCAAATGAAGCAAGACCTTTAACAGGCCGGAAATACACCGGGCCGTAATTCGGCCCATGTACTTAGCGGTCTGTTAACGGGCTAGAAGTGACCATGGGCCGCGATGATGACAAGTTTAGGACAGGCCGTTGACGGGCTGATTTGACACTAGTCATACGGGCCTTAACTAAGAATGTTGGGCCTTTAGCTGGGTGGCCCATTATGGCCCGCAAAATCTCGTGGGCCTTTAGCTGGGCCGGCTCATTATGATACGCAAAATCTCGTGGGCCTTTTGCTGGGCCGGACCATTATGGACCGCAAAATCTTATGGGCCTTTAGTTGGGCTGGCTCATTTAAACTTTATGGGCCACTTTTGGGTGGGTCCACGTGTCAACATATCATAGGAGCATCTCGCCCATTGGATGAGTGACACCTGTGCTAACGCAGAGCTGACACGTGTTTCCGTCAACCAACAGAATTTTACACGTGGAAAATCCCCATTGGTCCGGGCTGTTAACTGGTTAGCGGATCCAAAACCGGACCCGATAGCTTAACGATGATCCGTTACAGTGGATGCCACGTGTCGGTCACCCTTGACGAAAGGACTTCTGTGACACGCGATTTATCGTCATGGAAGTGGACACTTCCGGGATGATAATTTTGGTAATGTCATGGAACACTTCTATGATAGCACAAGTATGACTATCTTGATTCTGTCATAAATTTGTCATGGATGTACATGCGTGACAGAAAACGTGACCTACTATGACAAACACGTATCATCACGGAATTTTTTTTTGTAGTGCCCCCTTGTGCTTCCTCCTCCATGGCCTCTCCCCTAGATGGGGGGAGGTTCTCCCTCTGGTCCTTGGCCTTCATGGCGATGATGGCCCCTCCGGGATCCTCCTCCATGTCCTCCGGTGATGATGGCCCTCTCCGGCAGGGTGCCAGAGAGGGCCTAGATTGATTTTTCGTAGCTATAGAGGCTTGCGGCGGCGGAACTTCCGATCTAGGTTAATTTCTGGAGGTTTGGGTATTTATAGGAGAGGTTGGTGTCGAGAACAAGTCAGGGGCCCCATGGGTAGTCCACGAGGCACAGGGGCGCGCCCCCCACCCTCATGGGGCCCACGGGACTCCCCTCCGGTAGATTTTTGTTCCAGTATTTTTTTATGTTTTTTTAAAAAAATTCTCCGTTAATTTCCAGCACATTCCGAGAATTTTTATTTCTGCACAAAAACAACACCACAGTAGTTCTGCTGAAAACAGCGTCAGTCCGGGTTAGTTCTAATCAAATCATACCAAAATCATATAGAACAATAGTAAACATGGCATGAATACTTCATAAATTATCGATACGTTGGAGAAGTATCATAGACATTGACTACTGTTCTTTGTGCGGAGCGAGGGACACATGGCGACATGCTCTCATGAAATGTGCATTGTCCAGGAGCGTATGGGCCGTTGTGCCTGAGGAATTGGTCGAGAAGATTATTGAACATCAAGAGGACAGTTCAAAAGATTGGCTCTTCGCCCTGCATGAAAAATTAGACGCCCAAGAGTTCACCCGTGTGGTGGTCACCGTTTGGGCCATATGGGGAGCCAGGAGAAAGGCTACTCATGAGGACATCTTTCAGTCTCCGCATGCTATTGATGCTTTCATTCGGAGTTACCTGACAGAGCTAGAAACAATCAATAGAAGAAGCCAACATCAAGGTGGACAACGAGCGGATTGAACCTCGTCTTGGTTGCCTCCGGTGTTGGGAAGTGCTAAAATTAATGTCGATGGTGCAGTATCGAAGAGGGGAAGGTTTGGGGCAGCAGGAGCGATTTGCAGAGACCAGAATGGCGTCTTACTGGGAGCCTCGGCGGTGGTCTTCAACCATATAACAGATCCTTCAACGCTATAAGCTTTCGCTCCGAGGGAAGCTCTTGCATTAGCTGATGATCTCTATGTTCCATGTATCCATATTGCCTCACTGCAAGGTGGTAGTCGACGACATGAAGCGGGGTGGCCCCACTTCTTATGTTGCAGTATTAAGAGAGGTTTTAGATAGATCGTCTTCTTATATTTCTTATGATATAGTTCATGAATTTAGGAGCTCAAACTTTGAAGCTCACAACCTAGCGAAACATGCTCTTTCTCTTAGGACTGGTTGCCATGTTTGATTAGGCCATCTGGGAGATCTTTTCTTCGTCTCTTTAAACATTGTGACGTGTTAATAAAGTTTCGCTGAGGTTGTCTAACAAAAAGCTCAGCTGGCCGACCTTATGGTTTGTGGAGGAGCCTAATTTGAATTGCATTCACTAAATGACTAGAAATTCTGTAAATGGTTTACATATAACAAACAGATCAAAAAATGTCAAATTTTGACATGGAACATGCAATGGTTTATCTTCAATGTATACGAATATGCATGGACAATGGATCAAGCAACTTGCACTTTGCCTTCAAACCTGGCCCGTTCCCTTTCGAAACTACGACTATTTATCAAAAAATGCACTAAATGACTAAGAGGAAATAAAGTGAGTAGAAGAAAATAAATCTAAAAAAAAATAACATACGAAAGAACCAATAACTCCAACAAAAAATGTGCAAAAGAAGGGAAGAAATTAAAAAATGTGGTTGCCTGGTGATACGTGGCACAAACTCGACAAGCATGTCTTTAACGAGTGTGACAGAAACTCAGCAAAGCATGTGTTTGCCAAGTGCCTACGTGGCAGGAACTCGGCTAAAACATGTGATTTGCCAACACTCATCATTTTCCCTACTGTTTTTTTCGTGGAATACTCGATAAAGGTAATGTTTACCTCCACAAACAACCTGGCACTAGGCAAAGTTACAGATTCAGTAGTGCTAACCGTAGCTCTTCCCTTGATTTAATGATTAATCCCACGGCGTAGAAGTAGTTCGATTGCGTCGATCTAGGGCTTCCTTCTTTCGCGGCGAGGAAAGGCTGAGGAATTGACTGCGCAAAAATCTGGCAGTTAGAAACGGGGATAGGGATTAAGAGGAGCATTTTCCTTTGTGCGGTGTTATATGAGGGGTATCTGGCCGTGGGATTGAAACATGATTTTCGCGGACCATAGGTTTCGGATCAGAACAAATTGTTACGTAGATAGAAATACTCTACATATGGACGAGAGCGCTTTTGGTGGCGATCTATGAATAAACTTCACTTTGGGAGCACCATTCGTGGCGATCTGTGAACAAACTTTGGGATATATATCCCTAACGACGGATAGATACCCTCCGAACTCAAGCGTTCTCCTAATCTACCATGTTGACCAACGTGGACAGCGTCTCCGCCTCCGCCATCACCACCACGGCGACCAAGTGCCATTCCCACATCCTCACAATCCAAGGGTACTCGCAGACCAAATTGTTCGCCGATGGCACGTCGGTGGAATCCAAAACGTTCGAGGCGGGTGGTTGCACCTGGTACATCTTGTTCTACCCCAACGGGGCATCCGCCGCCGCCGCCGACCGCATCTGCCTCGGCCTCGCCCTCGCCGACAGCTGCGACCGCCCTGTCTGTGTCCATGCCCAGTTCACTATCGTCCCTCACCACGGCCGGCCCGCTCCGGCGACAACGTACTGCAACAGCTGCCGGCTGACCTTTCGTCGAATCGGTGACAATCGTCGTGGTCCGCCCAGTCCATTGATCACGAGGGCAGAGCTCGAAGAATCGGAGTACCTCGTGGATGACGGTTTCGCCGTCCGGTGTGATGTCACCGTTGTCACCGCACGGTGGCGTAGCGATGGGGTCGTGCAGTCCCGTGACCTAGAGAGGGCGGGAATAGCCTGCAGCTGCAAGGACCAACTCTGCAAACGTCGCCACGCATCAAGCTGGGAATCATCCATGTCCGAGACGACGCAGACACCGCCGCCGCGTCGACGCCGTACGGGGATTAAAGCGGCGTGGTTTTGGCTTGTCAGGCGCACACTGCCATGATGCCCGTATCGTACGTACGTGTTTTGGGTCGACATATTGTGCGTCTCTCGCTTCCGCATATGTATTACCGAGTGATATTGGAATACTTCTAGTACCTAGCTAGATCTCCATTACTATGTATGCTTTGGATTTTCACTTTCTTCGCTGAGTTATATTTCTGTTGCTTTCAGAAAATAAGATATATTGGACCAATTTATGTTGATCCGTGCGACACAGGTAGTTTCATTTTGAATTGAAGTGTGAATTCTTTTAGTGCCACATATATGCATGCATATTTGATAATGCATTATATATATGGTGCAACGGGAGTCGAAAGTTTTCACGTTCGATATTTGGCAAACCAGCTCGTGGCACTCTGCCCGGGTTCTTACCTTTGCCCAGTCAAATGTTCGGAGGCGCTTAGGCATATTTGTTCTTCCTAAACTGGGTTCTTGGTTTCCAAACAAAAACATAAAACCATTATGTCTCATTGTGAATGAAAGACATTTTTGATAATAGAGCCGGAGTGGGATAATCTAATACATGCTATTTGCAGAAATGCTGTTTGGAGGTCGGGCTACACGGAGCCTGATATCCCGGTTGCTCATACTAGGGGTAGTGCGCGGCAGCACGCCTTGCCACATAGATTTAAGCTATTTAGTTTTTCTAAATATTTGGTAAGTCGTCCCGGAACTTGATCGCAGCAAAGTAGATCATACAAGGATATGGTACATCTAGTTGATACATGCATAGGTGATCACGAAAGGGTACATCTAGTTGGTACATGCATAGGTGATCTACAACACGTAGTGATAGTGAATACTGGATGCAAAATTGTGAATCTCTTGTTCTCTTCTTATACCTGAGATGTTGATCCTCCAGCTGGGTTTATCTCTGCAATAGATGAAATTGGTTCTTTTGCTCTTGTTCTTGGTGATTTGTTTGATGCGTAGACAATGTTGAAGTTGCTACTGGCCGGATGCAGGTCCTACCTCTTGACCGTTTGACAAATTATCTTGAAATTGGAGAAAAAACTTTTTGAGGATCCTTGTTCGCCTCACATCCATTTATCTAACAAATAATTAAGGACAGAGGAAGTATCAAATTTTCTCAAATGGTTGCCGCATCCTAGAAGCAAGTTACACCTGAAAATATATATGCATCAGTATTCCATACCGATTAATTCCCATCCAGAATGCTCTAGATTATCTCTATGCTCTAAATATTGCAAAGGAAAACCAAAGTACTACAATGTACTCCCTCTATAAATTAATACTCCGCAACTAAAGTAGTGATCTTTTCCGCTCCAATATTGTGTTGTTGAGTAACTACTGAACATTGTCTTGAGCTCATCATGATTGTGGTCGTAGATGACTATACCATGATGTGTGCAAAGTTGATGACGAGTAGCTTCAGCAACCTTTTACTTCTGAAAGCTATTGATCACAAAATTAGTAATGCCAATTTAACCTCAGAAAGAACATGCCAACATGGAACCTTCTCTGAATCACAGAAGTTGATGTGCTTGATTAATAAGAGAGAACCCATAGATCTCATGCCAACAATACTAAACATTTAAGCTACTTATAACTTGATTTTCCATGAGAAAAGACCATATTGATAAATCATATTTAAAATATTATGCAGTCATGAAAACATAGAAGCATCAGAATTTTCCACTGAAGACACCATGTGAGTGCACCAAAAAATAGGTCAAGAGAAGTGAAAGGAAAAAAAATCAAGTAAATAAATTTGGAAGGAGATCTACAGGAAGTAATTATTCTCTCGTACGTATCAAGTTATTTTTAAGAAAGGATAAGAAGGGCATAAATAGGGGAGCTCGAAGAATGGGCGACCATCGTCGTGGCCCACCCAGTCCATTGATCACGAGGGCAGAGCTCGAAGAATCGGAGTACCTCGTGGACGATGGTTTCGCCGTCCGGTGTGATGTCACCATTGTCAACGCGCGGTGGCATAGTGATTGGCCGTGCAGCCACGTGACCTAGAAAGGAACAATTCCGACACCGCCACCGCGTCGCCGCCTCGTCGGGCGCGCACTGCCATGATCCCCGTACGTACGTTTTTCCGATCGACATACTTTACGCTCTTGGTACCTGGTTAGATCTCCCTTACTATATATGGTTTCGATTGTACACTTTCTTCGCTGATTTATATTTCTGTTGCTTTCAGAAAATATGACATATTCGATCAATTTATGTTGATCCGCGTGACACTGGTAGTTTCATTTTGAATTGAAGAGGATTCCGAATTCTTTGAGTGCCCCATATATGCATGCATATTTGATAGGTCTATCTATGTCACATCTAGATGTGAGATAATACCTCATATCTAAGTGTGTCATCAGCCTGTAAAACATATGGTTGGGAAACTACTCGACACCCTAAACGGCTGTGGCTATCTCATATATATAGAGGTACCAACAGGTACAATACAAGATGTATACAGAGTCTACATATATACGGTAACACCCTCCCTCGATCTTAACTATGGCCTAAAGTACAAAGTAAATTAAGATTGCGCCTACAACCTACAAACTGTGGTTGTGGAAGAGGATTCGTGAAGATGTCAGCAAGTTGATCATTGGAGGAGATAAACTTGATACGGAGTAGCTTCTGTGCAACGCGTTCCTGAACAAAGTGATGGCCAACCTCATTGTGTTCGTTCGGGCATGGAATACCGGATTAGACGAAAGGTATGTAGCACCGATGTTGTCACACCAAAGGACTGGAGGCTAACTGGGAGAGCCTCTCAACTCTCGCAATAAGGACTATACCCATATAATCTCAGCTGTGGCATCAGCAACAGCCTTGTACTCAGCTTCAGTACTGCTGCGAGATACTATAGCTTGCTTCCCAGCATTCCAGGCGATCAAGTTAGGACCAAAGAATGCAACATATCCTCCCGTGGATCGCCTGTCATCAGGACTACCAGCCCAATCCGCATCCGAGAAGGCCGAGAGCTCACAAGATGGCGCAGGCTGAAGAAGCAAACCATACGAGGCAGTGAGATAGACATAGCGCAGAATACGCTTCACAGCTGACCAATGTGACGTCCTAGGTGCATGAAGAAACTGACACACACGGTTAACTGCATAGGAGACATCTAGTATGGTTATGGTGAGGTATTGCAGACCACCAACGAGACTGCGGTACTCAGTAGCATCATCAGGTTGGCGCATATAAACCTCCTCCTCCAAAACTCCATGCAGGAAAGCATTCTGCACATCAAGTTGACGAAGAAACCACCCTCGAGTAACATCAAGAGAGAGCAACAAACAAATGGTAGTAGGCTTGATAACTGGACTGAATGTGTCTTCATAATCAAGATCATACCTTTGTTTGAATCCCTTGGCAACTAATCGTGCCCTATAGCGCTCAACAAAACCATCAGCATGTTTCTTCACCTTAAAGACCCACTTGGAATCAATAATGTTAACACCCGAAACAGGAGGAACCAGTCGCCAAGTATCGTTCTTCAATAAGGCCTGAAACTCCTGCTCCATCGCAGCGCACCAGTGAGGAATACCGAGAGCAGCCTCAAAATGGCGAGGCTCAGCTGCGGGATCAGCAACAGAATGAGACATACAAGCAGCAATCCAGGCAACAGTGCCATCTTTGCGTTCCTTAGGACGAAAAATCCCAGACTCAGGTGAGAAAGACATTGCCGAGCCTAGTGTAGTTGACGAAGAGGACGGCGACCCAGAGCCAGATGCAGAGACCCCTAGCAACAGGGAGCCAGGAGGCGTCAGGCCAGGTGAAGTCGGGGCGGGAACGGCTAGTTCAGGCGCTAGGCTAGGTAAGGAGACCGCCAGGGCAGGTGAGGCGGCCACCGGGCTGGGGGAGACGGACACCGGGCCGGACAAAGCAATCGCCCGCGACGCAGCTGCGGGTGCAGCTGCCACGGGCGCGTCGGTAGCGGGCTGGCGGGCAGGACCCCCCATGCATGGCTCATGCACGGGATCGACATCCCGTACGTGAGCGTCGTCTGTCGCCTGATCATCAAGAAGCTCAAGGGGAGCGCCGCGTCCAGTACTTGCAGCAGGATTAGGAAGCAGCGCAGGAGCATATGCAACATCCACAAATTGATCAGGCGAGGGTATATTCGAGTGCACAGTTAGTGTAGAAGTGATAGAGTTGTTCGGAAGTGCAGAAAAAGGGAACACATTCTCATCAAATATGACATCACGAGATATGTAAACACGATTTGTGGGAACATGTAGGCACTTGTACCCTTTATGAAAGGGAACTATACCCAACAAAAACACACTTTTTAGACCGAAACTCTAGCTTATGCTTGTTATACGGACGAAGGTGAGGCCAACATATGCATCCAAACACTTTAAGGAACGTGTAATCAGGGATTTCATTGAGCAAGAGTTCAACAGGAGTTTTCATCTTGAGAAGTCGTGAGGGAAGGCTATTTATCAAGAAACAGGGTGTGGAAAAAGCATCACTCCAAAACCGAAATGGAACGAAGGCATGAGCTAGCAAAGTAAGACCAGTTTCTACAAGATGACGATGCTTACGTTCAGTGGTGGCATTCTGTTGATGTGTATGAGGGAAAGACACACGGTGCGAGATCTCAAACTTATTAAAAATGAATTGAGGTTGTGATATTCACCCCCCAGTCAGATTGAACATGAAGAATTTTATGCTTAAGGAGACGCTCAACGTACGCTTCAAACTGAATAAAAACATCGAACACATCAGATTTATGCTTCATAAGGTAAAGCCAGGTAAACCGACTATAAGCATCAATAAAGCTGACATAATAATTGTGGCCACTAAAAGAAATTTGGGCATGACCCCATACATCAGAAAACACATGCTCAAGAGGATATTTGACTACATGACTAGACTCCGAAAAAGGTAGTTGGTGACTCTTGCCTTGCTAACAGGCATCATAGGTAGTTTCAGCAACTTGATTGGACACAACTGGAAGTTCATGACGATGCAGAACATGATGAACTATAGGAGCAGCTGATACGTCTCCAACGTATCTATAATTTTTTATTGTTCCATGCTTTTATATTATCTGTTTTGGATTTTTATGGGCTTTACTTTACACTTTTATATCATTTTTGGGACTAACCTACTAACCGGAGGCCCAGCCCAAATTGCTATTTTTTTGCTTATTTCAGTGTTTCGAAGGAAAGGAATATCAAACAGAGTCCAAACGGAATGAAACCTTCGGGAGTGATCTTTTTGGAACAAACGCAATCCAGGAGACTTGGAGTGGACGTCAAGAAGCAGCCGAGGAGGCCACGAGGGTGGCCGGCGCGCCCCCTGCCTCGTGGGCCCCTCGTGGCTCCCCTGACCGACTTCCTTCGCCTATATATATCTATGTAGGACCTTGAAGTATGTCTAGAGGGGGGTGATTATACTACTTGACCAATTAAAAACTTAACCTTTTCCCAATTTTAGAGTTTGGCAGATTTTAGCTACTTTAGGACAAGTCAAGCAATCATCACACTATTCAAGCAAGCATGCAAGGGGTATATAGGCAGCGGAAATAAAGCATGCAACTTGCAAGAAAGTAAAGGGAAGGGTTTGGAGGATTCAAACACAATTGGAGACACGGATGTTTTTGGCGTGGTTCCGATGGGTGGTGCTATCGTACATCCACGTTGATGGAGACTTCAACCCACGAAGGGTAACACACTAGCACCATATGGTGTTGGAGATGGCTTGCAGTCACTGTAGCCAAAGCGACTCAAGATCTTTTCCACATAGTGGGATTGAAGCAATGTAATCCCACCATCATCGTCTCTCAACAACTTGATGTTCAGAATGACATCAGCCACTCCTAAATCCTTCATCTCAAAACAGCGAGATAGGAAATCCTTGACCTCCTTAATAACATTCAGATTTGTTCCGAAAATCAGTATGTCATCAACATACAAGCAAAGCATAACTCCCTCGCCCCCACCATGGCGATAGTACACACATTTATCAGCTTCGTTCACAACAAAGCCTGCAGCTGTTAAAGTTCTTTCGAACTTCTCATGCCACTGTTTCGGTGCTTGCTTGAGTCCATACAAAGACTTCAGCAACTTGCACACTTTCCCTTCCTGACCATCTATTACAAACCCATCTGGTTGTTCCATATAAATTTCCTCATCCAACTCTCCATTTAGGAAAGCAGTCTTAACATCCATTTGATGAACGGGGAGACAATGTGAGGCAGCTAGTGAAAGTAGAACTCGAATAGTGGTCAGTCGAGCCACAGGTGAGTAAGTATCAAAGAAATCTTCACCTTCCTTTTGGGTATAACCCTTAGCCACGAGCCGAGCCTTGTACTTTTTGATTGTACCATCAGGCCTAAGCTTCTTCTTGAATACCCATTTGCATCCTATAGGTTTGCACCCATAAGGACGATCAGTTATCTCCCAAGTTTCATTCGCCAAGATGGAATCCATCTCGCTACGAACTGCTTCCTTCCAATAGTTAGCATCTTCAGATGCATAGGCCTCTGAAATAGAACTGGGAGTGTCATCTATGAGATACACAAGAAAATCATCACTGAAGGACTTTGCAGTCCTCTGTCTCTTGCTCCTAATAGGAACTTCATTGTTCTCCTCCACAGGACTTTCAAAGTGTTCCATCGAAATGGCAGGTTCGGTAATTGTAACTAGTTCTTGATTCGATGAACTAGGCATCTCCTGATTAGATGAGGTAGCCATATCCTTCATGGGAAAGATATCTTCAAAGAAAGTCGCATCACTCGACTCCATTATCGTACCGACATTCATGTCAGGTACCTCAGATTTTACAACCAAGAATCTATATACAATGCTATGAAAAGCATATCCCAGGAAAACACAATCCATAGTTTTTGGTCCCAGCTTCCGCTTCTTTGGAATTGGCACATTGACTTTCGCCAAACAACCCCAGGTTCATAGATAAGAGAGCTTTAACCTTTTCTTCTCCCATTCCTCGAATGGAGTTATCTCTTTGTTCTTTGTGGGAACTCGGTTTAGGACATGACATGCAGTCAATATCGCCTCCCCCTACCATGCCTTGGAGAGACCCGATGTGTCTAACATGGCGTTAACCAAATCAGTTAGAGTACGGTTCTTTCTTTCGGCCACCCCATTTGACTGAGGTGAGTAGGGAGGCGTCCTCTCATGGATTATACCATGTTCCACACAAAAAGTATCAAATTCATTGGAAAAATACTCTCCACCACGGTCAGACCTAAGCCTCTTGATTTTTCGATCAAGTTGGTTTTCCACTTCAGCTTTATAGATCTTTAAAAAGTTCAAAGCATCATCCTTAGATTTCAGAAGATACACACGGCAGTATCTAGTGGAGTCATCAATCAACGTCATGAAATATTTCTTTCCACCTTTTGTCAAAACACCATTCATTTCACATAGATCTGAATGTATAAGTTCTAGTGGTGGATGATTTCTCGTCTCCGCAGTCACGTGAGACTTACGAGATTTCTTAGCTTGCATGCACACTTGACACTTAGATCCCTTGACAGTGGTGAAACTAGGGATTAAGTTCAACTTCGCTAGTCGCGACATGCAACCAAAGTTAACATGACAAAGACGTGAATGCCACACATTTGATTCACTATTGTTGCAAATATGATTAACAACTTTATTGCAAACGTCTGATAAGGATAAACTAAACAGGCCTCCTGACTCATAGCCTTTACCAACAAAGGTTCCATACTTGGATATTACAAATTTATTTGACTCAAAAACAAGATTGTAGCCATCTCTACACAGAAGAGATCCGCTAACAAGATTTTTATTGACGGAGGGGACATAATGCACGTTCTTCAGCCGCACGATTTTCCCCCAAGTAAACTTCAGATCGACCGTGCCAGCACCACGAACAGAAGCACTTGAACCGTTGCCCATCAGCACGGTTGAAGTCCCTACGGTTTGATAAGACGAAAACATGGAAATATCACCGCATACATGCACATTAGCACCCGTGTCAATCAACCAATCAGGAGAATGACATACTGAAAGAATAGTGGGAAATATACCATACCCAACATCCTTCATGTCAATGTCTCCGATGACAACATTAGCGGTCTTGCCGCCTTTCTCAGGATGACGCTTGTCATAGCGATTGGGGCAACTAGGAGCCCAATGATCAGGATCTCCACACACATGACAAGCACCTTTCTTCTTGTCACTCTTCTTCTTGAAGTTCGTGTGTTGTACAGCCTTGTTCTTCCATCAAACTTTGCTTTACCATCAAGCTTGCCCTTGTTCTTGAACTTGTGGGACTGGAAGTTTTTCTTCTGTACCAGATTGGCACTAGATCCTCCCTCAATACCTCGAGCACGTGTGTCCTTTGCTCTCGCTTTTTCTTCCACTTCAAGAGTACCAATGAGATCCGGGACGGAAAACTCCTATCTCTTATGCTTCAGTAAGGTAGCAAAGTTCCTCCACGAAGGAGGAAGCTTAGTGATGATATCCCCGGCAACAAACTTGTCTGGTAGGATACAATTGAAGTGCTCAAGTTCTCTAGCAAATGATTGTATCTCATGAGCCTGCTCAACCACGGAGCGCTCTTCAGTCATCCTGTAATCATAGAATTGCTCCATGATGTACAGCTCAGTGCCGGCATCCGAGACCCCAAACTTGGCCTCGAGTGCGTCCCACATAACTTTTCCATTGTCAATTGACGCATAAGCATCAACTATGTTCTCACCAAGAACACTCAAATGAAAAGCCTTAAACAAGGTATCCATTTTCTGAAAAGCTTGTGCCTGTTGAGCATCTTGCTCTCCTTCAGGTTTGCCAAGAGTGGCGTCATAGCAAGTCATGGTTTGAAACCATAAGACTGCTCTCACGCGCCACCTCTTATAGTGGATACCCTCAAACATAGGAGGTCTCATGGAAGCAGCAAAACCATTCGAGGTAAATTGCCTATAATAAGGTTTTTGGATTGTTGGAAATATGAGCAATTTATCGAATGATTTTATTAATAGAAATACCAGATAAAGCATGACTAAAATAGCAAATATAAAGCAAGTCATGCAATCTGACAGAGAGAAGGTAAACATCGTCGGCACATATGAACTTGAGCTAAACACATCTAGAACAGACACTAGATGAAATTGGTTATACGACATAGAACCTAACATACGTAGGGCAGAAACTAGAGCCAAGAACGGTAGCAGGACTTCTAACAGAAAGGGGAAGAACACGTACGACACAGCAGCAGCAGAAGCGCTGGACTTGGGGTCGGTGTCTATCCACTACCGCAAAAGCTTTTTAGCTGACATCGGCTCGGCTCATTCCCGCAACCTGCGCGGCGGGCGACGGAGGAGGAGCGCGCGTGGATGTTTGTCTTGTTCTCATGCTCATACAAGTAGGCAAAGAACCCCCCTTATAAGGAGGTCCAACTCCCACTAAACTAGCAATGTGGGACTAAACTTTTAGTAGTATCCCTTGCCTTGCACAAATGGGCTAAGTGGGCCTCTAGGATTTATTAGGAATTTCTGAAATAGTTATTGGGCTGCCCAAAATAGACTAAATTCCAGCAATAGGTTGCGAGGACACGGAGAAACGAGACTCTTGTCGACCCGGCCGTATGCTGCATATATGATTCCTTTCTTTCAGGCCGGATGCTTAGAAGTTATATTTATAAAGCGGGGCGAAATCCTGTTTTGAGTTGCCTAGAAGTTATATATATTTAGATGCTAACTACTTCAAGAAATAAACGCGCCGGAAGTCAGAGAACGATCTCATGAGATAGCACTTTGGTCGCCATGATGTATAGGGCTGCGTCGTAGTGACAAGACCGGTGACTCGCATCAGATGGTAGTTCAGGATCACCCTGGGTGGCAGATTGCATTCTAGTGCAGCATTTATCTCTTACCAAAGTTGGGTGTCAACATTGCTAGTCTTGCTAGTTGCACAAGGCAATTAAAAGATACATTAGTAGATAATATTTTTGTATTTTCACAATAAAACAAAACTGAAAATAAAAGAGCGTGTAAAAGTTGTAGCAATGTGATTCTTACTAGTGGTTGGGACCCGCCATTGCGGGCCTCTTGAAAGGAAACTGTGAGTGTATTTCTCCCTTTCAAAGGAAAAACCTCAACTTCATCTTAAAATTAAAAAGAAAACTTTCTCACAACACATGAACATCACATCCATCATAAAAAAAAGGAAACCTAAAAAAACATTCATACAATGAAAAAGAAACAACAATCTCACTTCCATCTTTAAAAAATAATCTAAACAAAACAACTTTTCTCAAAAGAAAAAAGGTCTAAATTTCATCTGACAAAAAATTTTAAAAAGTTTCCAAATTCCATCTTCCAAAAAAATAAAAAATATTCCTTGCCACGGCCAACCAGCATGCGCCATGTGGCCATGCTGGTTGGCCGCCATTCTCCCGTATCTTAATGGGCAAAAAAACTTTCTCAAATGAAAAAAAGGTCTCAATTTCATCTTCCAAAAAAAACAAAAAGTTTCTAAATTTCATCTTTCAAAAAAATAAAAAATTTCTTGCCACGGCCAACCAGCATGCGCCACGTGGCCATCCTTGGCCTCCATTCTCCGGTAGCTTAATGGGTTTGATGCTAAATGCTATACTGGAAGGGGTTAATAGTTTCACCAAGTGTAACTCTTCAATACATAAAAATGTGGTAACAAAAAAAATCATGTGAAAAATTGCACAACGAAATATTTCATGCTCATGCCAAACATATGAGAAGTGTTCATTCTATATAGGCATCACTTCCAAATACTATAGGCCGGCACCTCTCTGCGTCATATAGAAAAATAGCACGTCCATGGATCGAGATTCTATCTGCACCATCTCGACTTCAAGTGTAAACACAAATAATTGGCTTAAGCAAGATGACATGTGTATAGGACTCATTATTATAGTCCTCCTATAAACATTTAAACATTTAATTATCTTTAGTGGCAACGATTCAGCACAAGCCTTTTCCACTTTCTATCATTGGCGGTAGTTTACTTGCAAGATTAATTGAACCCAGCTAATTATCATTGGCGGTAGTTTACCATCGACTAACTCACCAAGAATAAACAAGTAATCAAAGAGAAACATACATCAATATATCAACCATAAAAACATCCATGTATCTAAAAATAAAGAAATAATCCATCACATGTTCAACAGTCCGCTAAAGAGTACATCACATTAACCATATGCATGTAGAGCAGCTCAAATGGCTATTATTTTATTGAACACTAAAGGGAAGAGATTACATCTGTCCTACTGCCATGAACCATAGTCCGGGGGTTGACTACCCACAACTCATCTTGTAGAGATAGAATTGATGCCAATGAAGATGCACATGAGTTCTGACACCCCCCCCCCCCCCCTTCAGCAGAGTAATAGACCGGGGCTGAAAACAAAGATCGCATCGGAATGCGAAGTGGCGGCGACAAAAAAATGTGATATAATTTGGGGTAGGGTTTCAATTATACAAAGACCATTGGCTCCGGAGTCACCGGGGGGGGGGGGGGGGGGGGTGCCCATACGGCTTAGGGGCCCTAGAAGGTGGGCGCCTGGTGGGCATGGGGGCCTTGGCTTCGCGGTCTAAATCAATAATAGAAATGTTTGGTAAGGTCTATATTAACAATCTTCAAATATCTGACTGGCTATAAAAGAAGTTCCCACATACTCTTTGATAATCAAATGCAACATATCAAAGTCACTAACCCCAAAAGTTTAGAATGGATCTCAATATTTATTCTGAACACAATGATAATCATCTGTGCATAATTAGTATACTTGTCAGTCACTTCTGGGCGAACTCTCGTTACAAGACTGAATACAACGAATAAATATGGGTTTATTAGGAGATAACATAGAAACATAGCACGAAGGCTCCCCTCCATGTCCGTTTCTGGTTGAAAACCTTTGTCCAGCATGGATTCGGCTTCGCATCGTTATCCCTCTCGAGGGCGTTGTTGTGGAATGTAAGGTGGTGTAGGGTGTAGAGTGACGTTGTACTCAGTTCTTCATGTAGTCTTTTTCAGTAGCGTAGTTGCGTGCGTCTCATGTGATTTGGTTATCTTGGGATCAGCGTTATATGAGGTTCCCCTCACTTTGTATCCTTCGGCCATCTACTCCGTTGTGGGGATGCTTATGTAAAGCGGGGCGGAAGCCTGTTTAAAAAAAATGTCATGACATTCTAATCATGTGTTTTCATATTCCTAAGTTTTCAAATAGTGTTGTTAGGCTGGCCATAGTGGGGGTAACATAAGTAGTATCATGCATTTGGGACTCGCAAACATGCTTATGTGGCAGGCAATTAAAGAAGAGAGAGATGATTATAGTAACATAGGTAGATATCGTAACATAATAAATGTGATGCTACTACTACCTCTCTCTCAGTTTACAGGGCATGCGCGTACCCCTAGGTCGTCAATTTGACCAACCTAATACAAGTCATATATTACAAAAAATATACCAATATAAACTTTAGATGTTTTATTTTAAAAAGATATACTTTTTGTGTTATATAGTTTATATTAAGGTGATCAAATTGGCAACCTAGGTATAAGCGTAGGACTTGTAAACTGAAACGGAGGTAGCATGTGTCATGCATGGCAATAAATGAGACCACATGTGATACTAATCTATGATACTATGCACTATAGAGGTAGTAACATAGACTAGTAACATATGCATGTTACTAGTCTAAGTTACTCCCCACTATGACCAGCCTTATGCACACAACATCTTTTCAACGTGAAGTAAGTACCAGTATTTTCCTACTAAACTGTCAACGGAAGGGGAAATCCCGGCACACGGTTCACTAGAACTATGAACTTCAACTGAATCAAGTTTTTCTGTCGAAACACATCTACGCCGCGCACGAAATGCATGCAAAAATCTCATAGAATGGACAGAAATGACGCCCGGAATCATACCTTGGTCGCCAGGCCAAGGTGGGGGCTCGATGCCGCGCCGGCCGCCCGCGCGCGCTCGGTGTAGGCCTCTAGGACGCCGACCTCCACCGTGCACCCCACGGCCAGCAGCATCGACGGACGCTACGGCCGGTGAGGAGGAAGGGCCCCGGGAGGAATCATCCTGGAGGGGATCCTGGATATCGCCTCCATGCGCGGCCTTGCGATGTTGAGCCGAGGAGGATTGGATCGGAATTCCCTCCATCGCGCCGCCTGCGCCGGATCTGGCGAGTCCGTTTCCTGGATCGCCCAGAAGAGGAACTCCACATCCGATGCGCCATCGTTGCCGGCGAACCTCGCGTATTCGTCGTATGTGGCGTGCTGCAGGATGCTCTCGAAGATCTCCGCCCACATAGAGCGGTCGGGGAATCTCTCCCGCACCATACGCTCCATCTCCTGGTGAATTCACATCGACTGGAGGCGGCGGAAGCCGCAACGGCGCCGCCACCCGCGTCGCCGGCAGGACACAACAGATCTGAGCACCCCGACGGCGAGGTGCGGTCATCCAGTCCAGAGGCGAAAGGGAGAGTGGATAAGCACGGGGGAGGCCCAGTAATGGCGGTGGGGATGGAGGTAGGTGGGAGAGGGAGGGAGGTAGGTGGGTGATGGGGGAGAGGGAAAATCGCCTCATCTGCTCCCAAGTCGTTGTTTTAAATCATGTGTTTTCATATTCCTAAGTTTTCAAATAGTGTTGTTATGCACACAACATCTTTTCAACGTGAAGTACCAGTATTTTGGTTTTTCAAATCAAATCTTATAAACCAAGAACCCTGTTTGTAAGATGTTTAAGAATTATTACTCTGGCCATAGCCTCATTGGAAAACATCCCAAAACCTAGGATACTGTGCAAACAATGAACCGCAAAGTCAAAAAAATCTTCGCGTTGGATAAACCGATAATTAAAGAACCCTCCATTAATATCGGTTGGCACCTCACCTACCCTTCATTAACCCCCCACTCTCTTGGCGTCTCTTCTTCTTCTTCTTCAAGTTCCGTTCCCTTCCCTCATCCCCACCACAAACTCCACAGAACACTCACCCGTCCGCCCAAGTTCTACCTCCACCATGGCCTCTTCCTCTTCCCGCGACCATGTCCAGAACCGCATCGCCCTCCAAGCCGCCCGCGATGGCGACCTCTGCACCCTCAAGGGTAACTGACTCTCTCTCTCTCTCGGGGAGAAAACACTCTGCTCACTCTCTCTCTCTCTCTCTCTCTCTCTCTCTGCTTACAATAATGTTCTCCTTGATAGAAATGGCGGAGCGGACGGACTTGCGGGGAGCCCAGGACGTGGAAGGGGCTAACGCGCTGCATCTGGCTGCAGACAAGGGTTCCCTCGAGTGCTGCAAGTTCTTGATAGAAGAAGTAGGGCTTGGTGTCAACTCAGTGACCACCACAGGTGCCTGCTCTGAGACTTGGTGCTATCGATGGATGTATGGCAGATTGGTAACATGTTTCTCTGTGCATGTCAGTAGCGGATCTCATTTCATCTCTTTTCTTTTCTTACAGGCAAGACACCTTTGAGCTGCGCTCTATACGCCGGGAACGCCCAGGTTATGAAGTACCTTATCGATCATGGCGCTAACCCGAAAAAGGCCAACGCCCAAGGCTTGACGATGCTGCACATTGCAGCCGGGAGAGGTGATTTTGCCTCACTCTAGTCTTCAGTCTAAGATATTCAAGGAAGATCTTAATTGCCTGCAAAAATTCTACTTCGGATCTTAATTTGTTGCCCCACTACACCAGGGCTATGCGAGCCTTTAGAGCTGTTGCTGTCCCAAGGAATTCCTGTGGACATTATGCTCGTGGTTTATGTCGGGACGCCATTGCACGCGGCTGCTTCTAGGGGCCAGCATCAGGCTATGAAGATTCTGCTGGAGCATGGTGCTGATGTATGTTTCTGAAATCTGAACTCAGTATAACCGAATTGCATGCATATTTCTGAATCTTGCGGCAGAATTCTCTTGGTGGGCAGTTACTTTATTATTATTATTGTTATTATTAATAATAATAATTCTGCCATCATCTGATCAGACCTGACTAGTTTTTTCTGTTTTGGAAAAAGTTCAGCCCAACATACTTATGGATGATAACGTATTACCACTCATGCTGGCATGCTGTGAGAAGTCTCTCAAATGCATGAGGCTACTGGTTGAGGTCCAGTAACTCTTACTTGAGTATTTCTTGTGCCTGTCCAAACTCTTGTGTTAGCTAGTATAGGATAATGCAAGCCACCAAAGCAGCCTTACTAATTTGGTAGTTTGGTTCATCTTACAGTCTCGTGCATATGATTGCTGCTTCAACATTTGCTTACTCTCTGTTATGTATTTTTCAAAATAATAGGCTGGTGCTAATGTCAACGGTAACTCTTACCGCGGGCCGACTCCCCTAGCGCATGCAGTGGAATCTGGCTGGACAGATATTGTCAAGTTCTTGCTTGAGGCTGGGGCAGACGCTAATATTCCTGCCGAGGTTAGTTTGACTCTTATGGTTGTTTGCTTTTCTGTACTGGGTTTTTTAAGTTTTTAATTTAGGGTCTTGCTTGCATATCCCATGTGGTTGAGTGGTTGTCTGAACCTAAATCAGAGATAGACAGCAATGCTTTGTATAAATTAAATTCTCAATCTAAATTTCTAATACCTCTGTTCATAAATATAAAATGTTTTGGATATTTAATTTCTATATAGACTACATACAGACTGAAATGAGTGGACAAACACACTAAAATGCACCTATCTATACATCTGAATCAGAAATATGTCACAACATCTTATACTAGTAAACGGTGGGAGTACAAAATAAGGTGGAAATTGCTTTTCGATCTCAGGCTCCATGGAGCCTGATTTTTGATAAATTCACACTTCAAAACTTCGTGCCCAAAATAATGATTAATTTGAATTGTGCATATGTATTGATTTGCAGCTCTAGTGATATATAGGTATCTGTGCCATGGTTTGGCATAATGAAGTATCATAACACATGCTTATTACCCCCTCCGTCTGTGTTTATGAGGCCTCATGCATCTTATTTTGGTCTAAAGTTTGACCACATATTTAACTAATAAAATGTAAACTATATGCGACAAAAATTACACCGTTGGAAACCACTTTCGAATACAAATCCACAATATACTTTTTGTAACATATATACTTTGCATTTTGTTAGTCAAACACATGGTCAAAGTTTGACCCAAAATACGAGGTGGCTTAATAAACCCGGACGGGGGTAGTACTGATCAGAACTTAAGAGGGGATCTACTCTTGACGGTTTATCTCTATGCCAATGTAGGGTGATTTGTATTAATTGATCATGCTAACAAGAACATAAGTGGATGTAGTTTTACTATTGAATAGTTATTTTTATTTGTTTGACAATACCTAATACTGACATTAGTTGGGATGCACGTAGGAATATCTCTTTTTATTTTCTTAATGTTTTCTGGTGAAAAAACACCTCATTGTTATGATCCCGTTTTATTCATGCTGGATTATATTACATCTCCCTGTCCTTTTGTTGTAATACAGGATGGGGACATTCCAATCAAATTAGCAGCAAAGTGTGGTCAACGTGACCTTGTCAGAATTCTGTTTTCCAAGACAAAACAAGTTCCATCTTTGCCATATTGGACAGTTGATGGGATAATTAGAACGATGGAATCTCCACTTATCAGACGTCAGGTATATGTGAGCACAAATAACTAGCAAATCTAGCATCAGGCATGTAGATCTTTTCTACCTACATTGAAGTATAGCCTGTAGTTTTTTTCTCTCTATTCAGAGCACAGCAATTACTTACATATGTTGTCAGTAATAGTTTATATGGATCTATAAAGCGAACCCAGAAGTGTGAATGCGTACTCGTGAGCTTTGATTGTGTCATTGAATACTACCCCTTCATCCATGTATCCTTGTTCCTTTCTGCTTTCCACGACCATGTATTTGTTCACTCCACAAACCTGCACTGAACAATAGTATATTGTATTTTTATTCGTTAATACTTGTCTTCCTAAACAATAGTATATTGTATCTTTATTCATTAATTCTTCCTTTTAAAATGTATAAACAATCCACATTTCTAAAATGGGCAAAAAAGTTGGCATGAAAAATACTTACGCGGTATCGTTTTTATTATTTCTCTTGACATATGCATATAAAAAGTAAAGCCTACAGAACAGTGTCTACACAATTTTTGATTGAAACAAACTGATACAAATAACAACAATGAAGGTCATCCGAATGCTGGAAGAAGGTCCCTTGAAGTCAATATCCCTATATTCTTCCTACTTATCTTGACATTTGTCCATATCTCCAGTGATTATACACTATAGAAGATCGAACCTGCAATAGCTAGACTAATAACCTGCCATGATTGAACAGCCACATGAGCCGCCCATCTCAAGGAGTGGGTCCCTAAGATCCCGTTAAAACCCAGGCCGCCAAACAAATGCTCCATATCACTAAACTACAACAAAAACAAGGAATACACAAGTCGTGAGAACCAGTTGTCCTTATGGAGGACCGGTGCAGGGTGATGATGGCAGGAAACCTTATTCAGTATGAAATTGTCACCAACCACTAGGATTTACGTGGGCATGAAGAAAACATGGGCCTAACATCCTCATTTGATATCTAAGCTATATGCCAGTGGTTGATCCACAATTCCATGCCTACCATGCCATATTAGATGTTGCAGCTAATACTGAGATTGAGATTGATTTTATAAGACATACAGAAGTTCAGATTTTTTACATAGGTAATTAACTTTATTGGAAATCACATGCTGTATATTTTTATTCATTAATTATTATTAGTGTAATATCTCAAAGATATAATCCTGCTAAATCAACCAGAATCTTGAAATTCTCACATCTAACAATTATATCGTAAAAGTATAGTACGATAAAAATGGAGATAAATTCAAAAATCTCCAAAATCAGTAGATCTTGGTAAGTGTGCCTCTTAAATACATAACGACCAGTAGATCAGCAAAGATAGTATATTCTAAAAGCATAAGGGCAACAATGGTTGCACAGTCATATTATTTCTCATACCGCACAATCTGAATTTTCATAAAACTACATATTTATTTCTGGGTACCATTCAACAAATTTAAAATAATGCCCTCACAATTATGTGGGTCAACTTGGTAGTTTTATTTAATAGTGAGTATTAAGGGGAAATTTTGGTTATGTTGGTTGGGAAGCACTTCACCCGTGGAATTTGTAAATTTGAAGTGGAAACCAATAATCATGATTCTAAACTAAGGAATTCAGGTCAAAGAGATTTTATATAGGCTTTCCAACTGCAATATTTTGCTTAGTGAATTTGAAATTCGCTATGGCTGTGCTACTGTCTTCAGGATCCAGTTCCTGGAGAAGGAAAAATAACTGCTTTGAAGTCACGAGGGAGGGCTGCATTTGCAAAGGAGGACTACCATGCCGCACTGTACTTCTTTGGACGGGTGAGTTTTGATACAAGGCCACTACCAAAGTTACAATTTGCAGCTATACAAGGCCACTAACACCAATCGAGATAAAATTTATGAGATTTGCCTCGTACTAGCAACCGAGGACATTAAATACCCGTTGCATGCAAAGGTTGATTTGCATGCACCACGTTAACCAACCAACAAGGAGTGAGCAAGTTGTCTTGTTGTGCGTTGGAGAGAAAAATACGCATTAATTAACACGTCAAGCAAGGAGAAAAGACTAGGTTGCAACATTGGTTTAAGTAGTCATTAATTTCTACCTTGGTACCTGTAATATGGGTTTGTGGCCTTGTATACAAAAATGGAGGGAGTACATCAGATGCACAGCACAAAATGTGATGACTTAAGTTATTCTTGCATCCATACTACTCTGTAAAGTAATAGAAGACGTTTTAGATCACTACTTTAGTGATCCAAAACATCTTATATTAGTTTACGGAGGAAGTACTGGTTATTAGAAATATGAATTGTTCATAGGTTAGTTGATTTTTATTTTTAAATATTTGGAGAAGGATGGCTGCCTCACATCAGATGGCAGGAAAAGTAATTACTCTGCATTCCATGTCATGACTAAAAGGTCACACTAAATATTTGGTCTCGCCTTTGGTTAAATCAGGACTATTCTTATTTTTTTAGGGGGTAACAGCCCCAGCCTTCGCATCGATTGATGCACACAGCCCTCAATTAGTTATTGCAGCGTTTACAAGATCCAAACTTACCAAAAGAGAATAGAAAAAAGCCATCAGTAGATATGTTGAACTAATGAAAGGATCCTGCGAAACTGATTTCATGCATGCCGGTCGTTAATGCAGGTGACTGAGATAGACCCATCTGATGCCACCATGTTTTCCAACCGGAGCGCTTGCTGGCTGCGGATGAGGGAATGGGAAAGAGCCTTGTCAGACGCCCAATACTGCAGAAAACTTCAGCCTGATTGGTGCAAGGGATGGTTCCGTGAGGGTACAGCTCTCACATTCATGGAGGTATGGCATATCTAGCCTCGGAAACACAGTCTGATTCAGTTTCACTTACCTGCATCACGCCATCAACCTCCTGTTGTATTTTTTTTGTGTGTGAACAGAATTACCAAGGAGCAGCTGATGCATTCCAGGAAGCACTGAAACGTGAACCTGCGAGCGACGAGATCAAGAGAGCTCTAGGGTAACGAAGATGCATTTGCTAGTTTACCTGTTTGTTATCCTATTGAATTAGTACATCGTCTAAGGAGGAAGATAAACATGTAAATCGGAGCTCCTTCTACTGAGCCTAAAAATCTGTGAAATTATTCTCACTCGCACATTTCACTCTTGTGGATTGCAGGGAGGCCATGGAGTCCGCTGCTCGCTCTGGAGATAAGAAACCTTGAGCTGGCATATAAACTTGTGTTCGTAAAAGGGAATGCTGTCCGCCTATCATGTGACTCTCCTGTCCTACTGGGCCGCTTGTTTCGTAGTTTGCTACTAGACCCCTTGTTTGTGTTTTGGAATTTGCTGCACTTAATTTCAGTAATCTGGAATCTATTTTGGGCGACAAAACCCTTGAAATGTGCGACAGCTTGTGCGTAATATGCCTATGGGTATCTAAGTATGACTTCAATTCTGCTTCTGAAGAAGAATGCACCGAGAGAAGGATACATGTAGCTTGCCTTCAATTATACGATCAGTGTGGAAAATCCATTGTTGTCGGTAACTACTATGGACGAAAGCAGCGTGGGCTGTCAACCGCATAAATTAAGTAGCCCGCTATGTGCCCGTGTTCATTCACACCTAAGTCACTCCTCCTGCCGTCGCCACTACTGGAACAGGGCTCTACGCCGACAGCCAAACATATGCCGACGGCTGCCGTCGGCCTAGTCCGAGCTATGCCGACAGCTAGCTCCTGGCCGTCGGCGTACAACTGCCGTCGGGCTATTCGTAGCTATGCCGACAGCAGCCGTCGGTATATATCGGCCGTCGGCTTATCCCATATTACGCCTACAGTTGCCGTCGGCATATACAAGCCGTCGGCTTAGATGCGGGCCCTCTAACAACTGTCATCACAGCTGGCTAACGACGTCAAATCTATGCCGACGGCCGTGACGGTGGCTGTCGGCATAGATACAGGTGACAAGTCACCGATCCAGAGCGCACCGACCAGGAGGTATGCCGACGGCAGCCGTCGGCATAGCTGACACGTCAACGATCCGCGGCGCTGTCCATCTGCCCTCGCCGCACCTATGCCGACGGCTTTGCCGTCGGCATAGTTTTTTTTTCTTTTTTTTTCTTTTTTTTTCTTTTTCCCATATAGTATTATTATTATTATTAAGCATACAGTATGTGTTAATTGTTAAGATTAAATTATAGTCTGTAATTAAGGGAAATCTCCCCTTGCCCATCGAACGCGCGGTTGCGCCCGCACGGAAGCTTGTGTCCGTCGCAACCGTCGCCTCTCTCCCGTCCTCCTGGAACCGATGCATCTCTTCAAGATCATCGCATCTCTCCAGGAGATATATATACTCTCTGTAACCATCGATCAATCATTTTCGATTCAAAACACGTTATCAGCCCGTAGAACAACCAGCGAGAGCAAAAAGGGCAACAGAGAAAGGAGAAGAGAGGAAGCACTCACCGCCGGTGAGATGACAGGCCTCGTCTCCTTCTTCCTCCGTCTGACCCGCGAGGACGGTCGCCGCTACCGCCTCATTGCCCTTCGCCGCCATGGAGTTGGTGGCCACCGCCGTTTCCGTCGCCGGATGCAAGCCATCCGTCGATTTGGCCGCAGCACTGCTGGACGTGGCGCTCCTGGCAGCCACCGCGCCGCTGGACGTGGTGCTCCTGGCCGCCACCGCGCCACTGGACGCGCCCCCCGCGGTGCTCCACTCGCCCCTGGACGCGCCCACGATGGTGCTCCGTGCGCCCGTGGCCAGGCGCCCATGGGGTTCGACCCCTGGCTAGTGGCCGGCCCGACCGCCTCCATGGTGCACAGGGCTGCAGCCACGCCTGCACCGCCCCCTGGATCTCCGCCTCCACCACCTCCTCCGCCGGCCGTGTGGCTCGCGCCGTCGACGCCAACGCCCGCCGCCGAGGCCGCCGGCCCACCCGGATACTGCCCCGTGCCGATGCGTGCCGTCGCGAATGAGGAGGAGGCGCTCGCCTTCGTCTCCGCGCCGACCGGTGCCTCCGGGTTCGTTCGCCTTGGAGCAAGCATGGAGGACGGTGCCGCCACCGCCACGCATCAGGAGGAGACAGTTGCGGGCTCGAGCAGCCGGGCCGCCCGGCGCTTCGGGCGTCTCTTCGGGCGCGCCGTCGCCGCCATCGACCGTCGCCCCAGCCGCCGCCCCGGTTCGTGGGCACCGGCGAGTCTCGGACTCGCCAGCGCCGCACCAGGGACTGCTCGCCCGGATCACGTCGTCGTCGACTCTTCTTCGGACGAGGAGGGGTTGTCGGTGCTACGCCGGTGACCACCGGAATCGCGAGGGCCTGCGGCGGCCACTCCTCCCGCCGGCGCCGCCGTGTGACAGTGGGGATCGAGCAGAGGTGGTGGTGCGGGGTTCCGATACTCCGACCCTTATCCGATCCGCCCGCTCTCCCCTGTCTTGTGCGGTGCGGTGGCGTGTGCGCCGGCCAAAGGCCAGGCAGGCCCAGGCCCAGGCGCCCGCAGTTTCCCCCCTATGCAGTGCTGTGGCGGGTGGGCCGGCCAGATGTGTGGATCTTTTTTCTCTGTTTTCTTAACATTAGTACTAATTATTGTATTTGTGCAATTAGATTCTATGTTTAGTACTGTTTAGTACTCAGGTTGACTACTACTTACATTTTAGTCCTGTTCTAGATTTATTCTATGTTAGGACTTGTGTAATTATTAGTAGGTGTGTTTATATTATGTAATGGATTGATAATATAAATAAAGTACCGGATTTCATCTGGGAAGAATGACATGTTCCATGTGTTTACCACATCTCATTTTTATCGAACATGTCTTTGTGATTGAGATCTTCTCTCGCATATCAAACTTGCAAATTTTTGAATGTTTCTCCCTCATTTTTGGAATCACAAGGTAATGAGTTGTGACCTACTGCTTATTTGCAGACTGTCCTCTCTTACTGTGAGGTCTACGCTTTGTCATTCTCGACAAACGATTACCTCCAACGTGTATTCCTTATATTTGAATTGTAGCATACACAAGGTAATGGCGATGTAGCCTATTACTGTGAGATCTAAGTGATCTTCAAAGTGTTATGTTCACACAATTGAGGTTGAGAATTTCTCAAGTTTACACTTGAGTATCAAATTTTTGCATTCTTATTACACAACCATGATGGTTTTTAATTTACCACCCGTAAATTAATTATCTCTGGTTCTCCCATGTAGGCGAAGATGACTGCCAAAGAGTTTGAGGAGCTTGCCCTCAATGGCCACAATTACCCTACATGGGCTATGGACATCAAGATCAGTCTTGCGTCCCGTGGGATAGCGCGTGCAATACAACCCCCGGAGACTCCTCTCCCGGATGGGGCCACGCCGCTGACAGAACAGCAGAACTATGCTGCTTTATTCATCATAAGGCACCATATTCATCCAGATCTCAAGTCTGAGTATTTACAGGAGGAATCTCCTAGTACTCTGTTTCTGGCCCTCAAAACGAGGTATGAACAGCAGAAGGCAGTAGTCCTGCCAGAAGCACTCCATGATTGGACTCATCTCCGTCTTCAGGATTTCAAGTCCATCGGTGAGTACTATCATGCTGTTCATAAGATATGTTCCAAACTGCGTTTTTGTGAGAAGGAACCTACTGAGGGGGAGAAGATAGAGAAAACATTGTCTACTATGCTCCCTTCAGATAGGATCCTCCAACAGCAATACCGTGCTCGTAACTATACTGTCTATTCCGAGCTTATTCACATGTTACTTCAGGCTGAAAAGCATGATGAGCTACTCGCTAAGAATGGCTCTCAGCGCCCAATTGGGGCACAACCTTTACCTGAAGTCCATCTGAATGTTGCAAATAGACAGAAGTTTAATGGTATCCCTCGGGGTAAACAATCCAATTTCGAGCATAAGTGAAAGTGCAATGGGAACAGGAGATCTAGATACCCAGGCAAGGGAAAAGGCACTTCAAAGCTCAGGTTTGATAAATCTAAGCTTTGCAACAAGTGTGGATGCTCCACGCATTCTACTGAAAAGTGCACAATGCCCAAGCATCTGGTTATGCTGTACCAGCAATCTTAGGGACGCAAAGCACCTCAAGGGAAAAGGTTTGAAGCCAACTTCAACCTTCATCCGGATAGCGCAAAAGGAGCTGGTGGTTCGCACGATGTTCCTCCTGGACCGAGCAACGCCGTGATTCCTTATCTGCCTGAGGCTACTGCTGAAATGGAGAACACGTTGATTGAGTACACCGCAAACAACGTGTTTGGCGACTTCGACTACTCCCTCAATCTCCTAGTGATCTACTTAATTATGTCTATTTGTGATGATTGTAATAAGAACATAAGTTTGCTGTTGTCTTTATATTGTATTGTATCAGCACATTTGATATAATAAAGATTGTATTCTATATATTACTATGAGGTTTTCTTATTGAAAATTCTTTGTTTTATATAGTTTTCTACGGGGACAATCCGATGGAAGAGGAATTATGCCTTGTGGACAGTGGTGCCACAAACTCCATACTGAGGGAGATGAAATATTTCCAATCTCTAAAAAAGACAAATGGAGATATTCTAACTATCGCTGGACGCGATACTGTGATTGTTGGTACTGGACGTGCCATATTCACCCTCCCAAGTGGTACATATGTGACAATTGAGGATGCTTTACTGTATCCCGATTTTGCATGTACCCTGATCAGTTATCGAGATATCCGTAACAATGGTTTTCATATCGAAACCCATGAAGACAACAAAGAGGAGTATCTACTCTTTACTAAAGATGACGGATATGGCAAAAAGGTACATGAGAAAATTCCTTCTCTATCGTCTGGTTTGTACTATACGTACATCAAACCCGTGGAACATGTTGTATACAAAGTAATTTTTCAGAATGTTAACGCATCCAAACCTGGCATGATCGCCTAGGTCATCCTGGAATAGGGATGATGAGAAAAATTACTAGCAATTCCATTGGTCATAATTTGCTTGAGTCAAAATTTCCTCAATCTTCTGACTTTGTGTGCACATCTTGTGCCACAAAAAAGCTAATTTTGAGGCCCTCGCACCTCAAAATACAAGCTGAACCACTTCAGTTCCTTGAACGTATTCAAGGAGATATTTGTGGTCCCATTCAGCCATTATCTGGACCTTTCCGGTATTTCATGGTTTTGATTGACGCATCTACACGATGGTCACATGTGTGTCTTCTATCCACACGAAACCATGCATTTTCCAAGATAATGAGGCAAGTCATTAAGTTGCAAGCCCATTATCCTGAAAGTCGAATTAAATCAATTCGGATGGACAATGCTGCAGAATTCTCCTCACGTGCTTTCAATGATTATTGCATGGCTTTGGGGATTGAAGTTCAGCATTCTATTCCATATGTCCATACACAAAATGGTTTGGCTGAAGCATTGATTAAGAGGATCAAACTCATTGCAAGACCTTTGTTGACGAATTGCAACTTGCCAACCTCTTGTTGGGGTCACGCTGTTTTACACGCTGCTGACTTGATACAATTGAGGCCAACTACATATCACAGTTCTTCCCCTCTGGAATTGGTACGTGGAAATCCTCCAAGCATTTCCCATCTACGTAGGTTTGGATGTGCTGCATACATCCCGATCTCACCACCACAGCAGACATCTATGGGCCCACACAGGAAGTTGGGGATCTATGTGGGGTACAAATCGCCGTCGATTATCAAGTACCTAGAACCCCTGACTGGGGATCTGTTCACAGCCCATCACGCTGATTGCATATTTAATGAGGAACATTTTCCGGCATTAGGGGGAGATTTCAAGTACCAGAAAGAATGCCCGGAAATTGATTGGAATGCTCATGCCATTTCATCCTCTGATCCACGTACCCAAGAGACCGAACTTCAAGTTTGGAAGATCACTAATTTGCAACATCTTGCAAATAATCTGCCAGATTCATTTACTGATTTGAAAGGTGTTACAAAATCCTTAAACCCGGCCAGAAACGCGCCAGAAAGAGTGGAGGTACCAATAAAAACCACTCAACTCCCTATTCCTAAAAAGAGGGGGAGTAGTACGGCCTCTGACCCGGAGCATGCTTCTAGCAAGCAGCAAAGGAAATCGAGGAAAAAAACCTCGGAGTCAGTAAATGCAGGTCAACTCAACGTTGACAAACACCTGATGGGTAGTATACACCCAGTGGAAGGGCAACCTCCACAACCCAGTTCCAGTGCGCACAAACTGACTGGGACATCGGAACACCCAGACTCGATCGCATTGGGAAATCACGAAGAGTCACTAGGGGTGCAGGAAATTTCCATCAACTATGTTGATTCTGGAGAATCATTTGACCGTAAGACTACGACTGTCGACATATATTTTGCTGAAAAGATTGCAGATACCCTTCTTACTGATCATGATCCAAGGTCTATCGTTGAGTGCCAAAGGCGCTCCGACTGGCCTAAATGGAAGGATGCAATCCAAGCAGAAATCGCCTCGCTTAACAAAAGAAAGGTATTCACTGAAGCAATACCTACACCTCCCAGTGTTTTCCCTGTGGGATTCAAATGGGTTTTTCTCCGGAAACGGAATGAGAACAATGAGGTGGTGAGATATAAAGCAAGGCTCGTAGCACAAGGTTTCACGCAGAAACCCGGCATTGATTTCACTGAAACATATTCTCCAGTAATGAGTACAACCACTTTCCGATATCTTATATCTTTGGCAGTGCAAAATCGTCTATCTATGCAGTTGATGGACGTCGTGACTGCATATCTTTACGGGTCACTAGATTCGGACATATATATGAAGGTTCCCGATGGAATCTCTGTCCCGAATAAAAATGCAAAACACAACATGTATTGTGTAAAGCTGAATAAGTCACTATATGGCTTAAGACAGTCGGGACGGATGTGGTACAACCGACTCAGTGAGTTCCTTCTTCAGAAAGGTTACTCCAATAGTGCTGATTGCCCATGTGTTTTCATCAAGAAGTCCTCTACAGGATTTTGCATCATTTCTGTGTATGTTGATGATCTCAACATCATCGGCAGCACACCAGACATTGATGAAGCACGCAATCACCTAAAGATGGAATTTGAGATGAAGGAGTTGGGTAAAACCAAATTTTGCTTAGGTATTCAACTTGAGCATCTTCCCTCAGGAATCATGGTACACCAATCTGCCTATATCCAGAAAATATTGGAGAAATTCAATATGGACAAATCCTATCCATCTAAAACTCCCATGGTGGTTTGATCTCTAGACGTAGAGAAAGATCCGTTCAGACCAAGGGATGATGGAGAAGAGGTGTTGGGACCTGAAGTTCCATACCTTAGTGCTGTTGGAGCGCTTATGTACCTTGCAAATTGCACAAGACCTGATATTGCATTTGCAGTGAATCTACTTGCTAGACATAGCGCAGCTCCCACCAAATGTCATTGGTCTGGAGTGAAGAATATCTTTCGATATCTCCAAGGCACAAAGGATCTTGGCCTATTTTTCTAGTCCTAGAAAAATCAGGACTCTGATGTGATTGGATATGAAGATGCCGGCTATTTGTCTGATCCCCATAATGCCAGATCTTAGACCGGCTTCGTGTTCCTACAAGGTGGCACTGCTATATCATGGAAGTCTTCGAAACAGACTCTGGTGGCAACATCTACCAATCATTCTGAAATAATTTCATTATTTGAAGCAACATGCGAATGTGTATGGCTTCGCAGAATGATAAACCACATACAACAGTCATGTGGAATGGGTTCGATAAAATCACCTACCACTATCTATGAAGATAATGCGGCCTGTGTTGCGCAGATGCAAACAGGATACATCAAGAGTAATATCACCAAGCATATTTCTCCTAAATGGTTTTCCCCCCATAATCTTCAGAAAAGCGGGGAAATAAGCATTCTGCAAGTCAAATCATGCGACAACCTTGCTGATTTATTTACCAAGTCTCTACCAAATTCTACATTCCAGAAGTGTGTTCATGAAATTGGTATGCGAAGACTTAGGGACTTGCAGGTGTCAGGGGGAGTCTGAGTCTCTTTTTGAGATATCCTCATTTTAATGACATCACATTATGCTATCTTTCTTTGTGAGTATATGTTTTAGGATCTCATCAAAGATTTTATGAAGAACTTTTGAAGGAGAATCTTTTCAGATGATAGAGTTTCCCAGACAATCGTGAAGATGATCTACATGGTCAAGCGTAGATTAGGGGGAGTGTTAAGATTAAATTATAGTCTATAATTAAGGGAAATCTCCCCTTGCCCATCGAACCCGCGGTTGCGCCCGCACGGACGCTTGTGTCCGTCGCAACCGTCGCCTCTCTCCAGTGCTCCTGGAACCGATGCATCTCTTCAAGATCGACGCATATCTCCAGGAGATATATATACTCTCTGTAACCATCGATCAATCACTTTCGATTCAAAACATTAATAAGCATACCTACAGATTGTGTTAATAAGCATATAGTATGTGTTAATAAGCATACATATAATTTTTTTCTTTTTCTTCACTATTTTCTTTATTATTTTTATTTAACTAACTTACATACAGTATGTGTTAATAAGCATACATACATTATTTTTCGGTTCTGTACAGAGCGTTGTGACCCCCCTCATGAACGGTGCCGCCGCCAGCCGGCAACTGGAATGGGGAACAGCCGCATCGGGTCTATACGAAGGGGACTTTGCTCCAAGTGTTTATATATATCGGATGACCTACCACAACCAGATGGTGTTATGGCATGTCCGAAGAGGCGGCACGCATCTCCGGGGTGTGGCCCCGTCACGGACGGCGCCGCCGCCGGCACCTGGAGGGGGGGAACGGACGCGTCTGGTCTACATGGAGTGGATTTAGCTGTGGGTTTAGCCCGGATGTTGCTCCCCGGTGTCCCTCTGGGCCGACCCAACACAACCGGGTGGAGAGATCCACCGGTCAAAGCCCGTCCGTGCAAAGTCAAAGGGCTAGATCACGTGGTCAACCGCTCCAGGGTTAGGCGGGACGGGGGCCCTGGGGGGTAGCAATGCCACCGGAGCGTCGTACCGGGCCCTCACTCATACATGCGTGGTGTTGTGGCATGTCCGAAGAGGCGGCACACGTCTTCGGGGTGTGGCCACCGTCACGGACGGCGCCGCCGCCGGCACTTGGAGGGGGGAAACGGACGCGTCGGGTCTACACGGAGTGGATTTAGCTGTGTGTTTGGCCCGGATGTTGCTCCCCGGTCTCTCTCTGGGTCGACCCGACACAACCGGGTGGAGAGGTCCACTGGTCAAAGCCCATCCGTGGGAAGTCAAAGGGCTAGATCTCGTGGTCAAACGCTACAGGGTTAGGCGAGACGGGGGCCCTGGGGGGTAGCAATGCCACCGGAGCGTCGTACCGGGCCCTCATACATGCGGGGTGGTGTTGTGACATGTCCAAAGAGGCGACACGCGTCTCCGGGGCGTGGCCCCCCTCACGGACGGCCCCGCCGCCGGCACCGGGAGGGGGAAAACGGACGCGTCGGGTCTACACGGAGTGGATGTAGCTGTGGGTTTGGCCCGGATGTTGCTCCCCGGTATCCCTATTGGTCGAGCTAACACAACCGGCTGGAGAGGTCCACTGGTCAAAGCCCGTCCGTGGGAAGTCAAAGGGCTAGATCTCGTGGTCAACCGCTCCAGGGTTAGGCGGGACGGGGGCCTGGGGGGGGGGGGTAGCAATGCCACCGGAGCGTCGTACCGGGCCCTCATACATGCGGGATCACTACTAGGGAAAACCCTAGCAGTAGCGTGTGTTTTGTGCCTACTAGTAGCGCGGGAAGCCACACTACTAATAAGGCGCTACAGCTATTGCTTAGCAGTAACGCGTGCCGCCACGCGCTACTGCTAGTACAAATAGCTGCAGCGCTTGTTCAGTACAGCGCTACTGCTAAGTTATCTACTTGCAGCGTGTTTCCTTTCCATCGCTACTAGTATTTTTTTTATATTTTTTTATTTTTAGTGTATTTATGCGCCATCATACAAATATTGGTATGATACCAGCTGTTATGAGGTTTATATCATTATGTCCATAACAGTGTATTAAATGAAGGTGGATTAGGTTCAAGTGGAGGCAATATGTGGTGCATGTCAAAAGTATACTACTAATCCAAACTTGATCTACTTTGCATTAGTAGTACTTTCGATGTGCACCACATGTTGCCTCCACTTGAATCTAATCCGCCAGCACAAGATATTTAATCATCATCATGGTCATTACCACCAACATTATTTATTTAATCACCACTAACACTAGCTAATAATAATCGTCATAGTCATTACCACCAACACTAGCTATTTTATCATCATAGTAATAGTGTAGCACATCATCATCCTGAAACTCATTTCTAGCCAGCTACTCACTCCTGCTACTCACTCCTGCTGCTCTCTCTTAGGTAAAAGAACATAAAACATGTGTAGCTCTCCTCCTTGGTCAAGTTGGAGCATGCAGATGAACCTGTCTCCTAATCGTGGAAGGCGCCTCTGGTTGCTGCTCCCTAGTACTTCTCTGCGCTCCCCCAACACATATTTGGTCCAGTCTTGCACTATTAAGCATCCGTCGCTAATCTTGAATGCACTAAAGTAAGCTGTAGGATATCTTGGCCGTAAGTTGATAATACTCATGATACCTTTAGTCTCGATCCCATAAGGCACAACATTCATCGGGAGTCCCTGTTGAAGAACATCGTATGGTAACATACTTAGCAATGAAGTTTAGCTTCAAAAATAATGTATGGAAAAGATGCAATGAGGATAAAAAGTAAAAATCTTACCATCCTTCCTAAATGGATGTGACCGTAGTTCATTACGAACACTATTGGTCGCACATTTTCAGTACTAAGATTTCTAAATGCAGGAAGAAAATTTGTCTTGACAGTATCAAGATCCTCAAGCCATGAAACATAATGACTGAGCTCCTCGCAGTTGAGTTCAGCCCCAGGACAGTATATGGTCCTGTCTACCAAGCGCTGGACATGTTTGCTTGCACGGAAATAAGCTGATAATACAAATTAGTTGTCAACTATTTTTGAATAAACAATATCAAAGACATAAATATGGTTGAGAAACTTACATAATGGTATAACTGGAGGCATTTGCACATTGACCCAGATGTCGGTATTACCTTCAATATCATCTTCCGGACGAATATCAAAGGTGATAACCATATCAGGCTCAAATGCATAAGTCTTGCATAGTGCTCGCCATGTTTTGCATCCAAAATAGGTGTAGTCATCTGAATTGTATAACTTCGCATGGAAAATATAACCATGCTCGGTCTTCAATTAAACTTTCTTTTCCTCCATACTATGACTGAAACCTATCTTATCCAATACAAAAACTCTTGCATGGCAGGGGATACGCTAGTAGAATAGTAAAAAATATAAGTTGAAGCAAATGAAGCAGATGTCATGCTTAATTACGAAAAAAGACTTGTCGTTGTGACTTACTGTATCCACTTCGAAGTTCTCGTCCAGCTTGATGCTGAAGCGCCTATCATCATCTAGGAAGATTCCGTCGCACAGGCCGCGCTCGTCTTCGCAGTATTTGCAAATACCGAAATCCTTCTCGTCGTCAGACATTTCCTATATTCATAATTAAAACATTAATTGAAAATCGATCGAAGACAACTACCAAGATACTCAACACACAAATCCGGGGCACTCGATATTTCCTACATATACTAGCACAAGTCATGCCAAAATTCACGGAAAAATCCGGCATGACCTTTGCTAAAATAGGACATATCGAGTGCCTGAAATTTGCCGGAACGGAAATGAATCAACACTCCGGCAAAACATAGGCGACTCGAAGGTATAACCTGCAAACATGACCGGCCACTTGGATATTGAGCAACACAAGATATACATTTCAAAATATCTTATAGGACTCAAATTAGCATGCATTCAATAAGCAAAAGTAGATCATCTCATGCGTCAGTACATCGTCGAATATTATCACTAATACATCACGAATAGTGTCATACATATAACATCACTAATACAACTAAAACTCTAGCACACGACGGGTATCGGCGCGGGCGGTGGACACCCACAGAGAAGGCACCATCACGGGATCATAGCTCCAGTGAGATCCCCGGAGAACCTGCCAGGTATTGGAGAACGACCTGTGCTCCAACTCAAACAAGTAGCGACGGACGTGCGCGTCCTCCTCACTGACACAGTGACGCACCACCTCCGCGGAGTCCTCGAGCCTCTGGATCGTCACTGTCCCACACGACCGCCACCAAACAAGGTTCGGGTCAACGACAGGCTGGCTCCTCACCAACCTACGCCCCCCGGTAGGTAGCGCCTCCCAGTACCACCCCGGCGGAGCCCAGTCCCGGACATGGCCGATCTGGTCAAGCAGGTGTCGTCCTCCGCCGACTCGACGACGAGGATGTGGGATAGGCATCGTCCACGTCGAGGAGGGAAAAATTGCTTTAACTAAAAAATAGAAACAAGTTCTTACTAACTAGTTCTATTAATTCAACTAGTTCTTACTAAAAATAATACTATAAATAAAAATATTCTAGTACCTAATTAGTACCTAATTCTTACTAACTAATTAGTACCTAGGAACTACTGCCCTAATTACCATCTAAGTAATTAACTAACTAGCACTAAAAATAGCCTAGGGTTCATACTAACTAGCACTAAATACCTAGGGTTCATACTAAGCAGAGAAGAGGGATCAGAAGGGGAGAGAGGGATCGGAAGGGGAGAGTGCTTACAGAGGGAGGGGAGAGAGATGGGGTCGGGGGAGACGGCGGCACCGAGGCGCGGCGAGGCGGCCGGGTCGGGGGAGACGGCGGCGAGGCGGGGTCGGGGGAGACGGCGGCGAGGCGGGGTCGGGGGAGACGGCGGCGAGGCGGGGTCGGGGGAGACGGCGGCACCGAGGCGCGGCCAGGCGGGGTCGGGGGAGACGGCGGCGAGGCAGGGTCGGGGGAGACGGCAGTGGCGAGGCGGGGTCGGGAATTGGGGGAGGAAGCAGAGGAGAGGGAATCAGGCCGCGCGGGGGGTTAGGTGAAAATAGCTTTAACTGTAGCGTGGGAAGGAAAAACGCGCTGCTGCTAAAATCCATAGTAGTAGCGCTGTCCGTAGAAGGGCGCTACTACTATACCTAGCACGCCGGGAACGGTGTGGCAATTATAGTAGTAGCGCTTTCTGCAAGGACATCACTACTGCTAATCTGCTAACTGTAGCGCGGTTCTACCGAACGCGCTACTGCAAAGTAGCAGTAGCGCCTCATTTTAACAAGCGCTACTGGTAATATTCTGTGTATAAGGTTTTCCCTAGTAGTGCAATGCCATGTGAGAAAACTGGCCACATTCATAGTCAAATTCCTCTCCACCGTCCAGCACTGTCAACTTGTACGAAATCCTACACCACTTCTCTCTGCAACTTGCATCCGTATGGATCGCGACATATAGCTTCCCTTTCTCAATCTCTTCCACCTGGTAAGCACCACACTCGTAAACTATATGCCCAAACTGCTTGAATATTGCTTGGGTGCTTGTCAACATGCCTTTCAGTAGCCATGTTTGCTCGTAGAAGAGGCCTCCCCTACAATTTTTTTTATGTTAGACATAGTATTGCCAGGAAGTATATTGTGGTCAAATCACATTCTCCCATGCAGACCTCCAGGTGTTACCCTTGATATTAAGAAGTCATCACATAAAAAACTATCCAAGTGTTTGCACTCAAAATCTTCTTCTGGCCTTGTAAGCTAGTTGGGCAAAGCTTTTCTTTTAAGCTTCATTTATGGTAAATTAGAGGGGAGGCCTGGAGCAGTGGTGAAGTCCTCCCCACTTGTGCTACGAGGTCCTGGGTTTGAACCAGCCTCTCTGCATTGCACTTTGCAGGGGTAAGATTAGGTTTTTATAATCCCTCTCCAGACCCCCACCTTGTGTGGGAGCTTCTATGCACTGGGCCTGTCCTTTTTTTGTATAGTATTGCACAGCATGAAACCAAGCCACAAATTGCCTCGCAAAATAAAAAAATTTAAAATTCTCGTCTGCTTCTCCTCGTAGTTTTCTTCCGTTTCCCTGTCAAACTGTAGAAGCATGTATTTCCTCACGAATATGTGCATAGGGAACCCTGATGGAATGTAGTTCTTCAACATGTGATTTGCACTTTCACTCTGCTGAGTACTTGTCATTTTTGCACATAACACACCTTTAAAGTAAGGCTTTGCCCATTTGTGACGGATCTCGTACTGTTGTGTCATGTAAGTATGTGTCTTGAGGTTATACTTATCAATGAGGAACTTCCAGGGTTCCTCAAACTTGTCGATGGTCAACATGTGATTCAGAACTTTCAGATGACATTCCCACTAAATCAGAGAGAAAACAGCAAAAAATGGCACAAGGTAATATAGGACACCATACTGCACGACCACAAACTATCTCTTGCATACATTTTGTCTGGTTGACATTTAGCCTGTCTTTCCCATACCTAATGCCGAATCATCTCTCCCACCGGTGCTTAAGAAAAATCTGATTTATTTCTCTAAGCACCTCCCCTAAGCACCTCCTATTGTACAAGGCCTAAAGGTCATGTTTACCTTGTATCCGATGCAGTTCCCTCCACAAACAATCTGGCACTTGGCAAAGTTCCAGATCCACTACTGTACTGCTAATCGTAGCGCTTCCCTTGATTTAATGATTAATCGCACGGCGTAGAAGTAGTTCGATCGTGCAGCCGCGTGATGGGGCCGTGCAGCCGCGTGACCTAGAGAGGGCGGGAATAGCCTGCAGCTGCAAGGACCAACTCTGCAAACGTCGCCACGCATCAAGCTGGGAATCATCCAAGTCCGAGCCGACGCCGACACTGCCGCCGCGTCGCCGCCGCACCGGGATTAAAGCGGCGTGGTTTCGGCTCGTCAGGCGCACACTGCCATGATGCCCGTACGTACGTGTTTCCGATCGACATACTGCACGTCTCTCACTTCGGCATATGTATTAGCGTGTGATCTAGCTAGCACTAGTACCTAGCTAGATCTCCCTAACTATATATGCTTTCGATTGTACACTTTCTTCGCTGAGTTATATTTCTGTTGCTTTCAGAAAATAAGATATATTCGATCAATTTATGTTAATCCGTGCGACACGGGTAGTTTCATTTTGGATTGAAGTGCGAATTCTTTCAGTGCCACATATATGCATGCATATATTTGATAATTCATTATATATGGTGCACCGGGAGTCGAAAATTTCACGTTCGATATATGGCAAACCAGCTCGTGGCACCCTGCCGGGGTTCTTACCTTCGCCCAGTCCAATTGGAGGGACTTAGGCATATCTGTTCCTCCTAAACTGGGTTCTTGGTTTCCAAGCAAAGACATGAAACAATTATGTCTCATTGTGAATGAAAAGACGTTTTCAATATAATAGAGTGCGACAAACTAATACGAAGTACTCCCTCCATTCCTAAATATATGCCTTTTTTAGATATTTTACTATGGACTACATATGAAGCACAATGAGTAAATTTACACTTTAAAATATATCTATATACATCCGTACATAGTCCATGTTAAAATCTTTAAAAAGACTTATTTTTAGAAACGGAGGGAGTACATGCTATTTGCGGAAATGCTGTTTTGAGGTTGGGCTACACGGAGCCTGATAACCCTGTTGTTTGTATATAATGTATCGTCTTGGATTGGGCTTTTGTCACAGTTCACAGCCACATTGCCCTGCCCATAAAGCCAACTTGTTTTGCCCATATTTTCAAGTCTATGCAGCTGCTCGGACGATGCGAGATGGGCAGATGAAATTTTCATAATGGTCATATGGACAAGTTCAAATTCCTTTCTTATATTGTCCTAAAAGAAAATGCAGCACAATGATATATGTTCAAGATGATTCTATCCATAGGACGTGGACTGCCCCTCCATGATCTCAACTTGGAGAATTCCATGTCTCTTGGTCAAGTTCTTCTTGTGGATCCTCAATAACTCAGCCTCCCTTTCATCGCATTGGCTGCATTAACCTCTCCAACTATCCTTTTCCCCAAGACTTGTGAAACGACCCGTCACCTTTTCATCGGCTGCCTGCGACTCCAGGACATTTCGTTTTGCTCATCCAAAAGATCCCATTTTTTGGGACGATACCCCGTTGATAATGTCTGCTGGGGTTTCTCGCCTCAACCACTTGTGGGGACTATCTCTTCGAGGAACCGCCGTGGCTATAATCCTGTGGTGAATTTGGAAGACCGGGAATTGCATGACATTGGATGCGGTGCGATCATCGGAAAAGTACCTTCATCGCCTAGTCATTCACCACCTACAACCATGGAGAGTTTGTTTCCCCCTTGTGTTTATCCATCCCTGATCAACCTCTCTCTCTTATCGCACCTCTACTGTGTATCTCTACTCTTAAAGTGGTACTTGGTAGTCTCGCCTCACATCCCGTCACTCCTATGTCTCGCTCGCGAGTGTATTGCACGCCCCACCTTTCACAGCGACCAACTTGGACCAGCCCATTAACTTGTTCGTTGACGCACACGCTCTGGACCCCGATCCTGCCGACCCCTGCTCCTCCTCGGCGTCCCCAGGACGCCGTCCTCTCCTTCGCTCTAATCTCCTCGGGGCCCTGACGTCCCACGTTGACCTCAATCCCACCACCACCCCTTCATGTTGGTTTTTTCACCCTCCCAATAAAAACGTTCCTAACATTTCTGAACTTACCTAACCAGTCATGTTACAAATGGACAGGAAGCGATAACATGTTATAAAACAATGAAATCCAGTTTCGTTGCAATCAATTCCAAATCCTAACTTTCGTAACACATCGATCCCTGCCTTTCCTAACAACCAAATTTCTCTACTACTAAAGGCCAGTGACACCAATTCTTTTTCATAGTGCAATTCCTAACTTGACTAGTTTGTTTAGGTACACATTCTTTACTCATCTTGTCGTAGTCATTTCATCCCCTTTCGACCCTCGCACGACCTTCTCAGGCACCTTCCCCTCCCCCCCCCCCCCCCCCCCAAACCTCACCCCACCTCATGATTGCACCCGTCCAGATTAACTGATTCTTTTCGGGGGTTTTCCCTCATCTTTGACTGGGCGTACGAAGAAAATATATCTGAGTTGTCTCGCAGATGAGATCACGGTCACCGCTTATGCCTACCAAAACCTAGCTCTGTCTCACCCCTCTGTCGCCTCCTTTACCCGACGCCGCTGCCACACATAGCCGTCACCCCCACCGGTGACTCCGACGCACCGCACGACACCGACCAAGCATTCCTCGGCACGTATCTTCCTCCCTACCCATGGAGGAATGGGCCATTGACGAGCTCAAGCATGTGATCATGGAGTCCCTTCCTCTTATAAGCTCCGGCTTTACAGGTTCGTGTCGTCGTCGTCCCGAGCCACCAGTGGTGTCGTGATGGTGGGTTGCCAAGGCTGCGGCGAGGTGCAATGGCCTGCCGCCACCATAGCAATCGCACCCGAGTTTTCTGTAGCGAGAACCAAAATCTCGTTTGCCGCTGGACATGGTGGTGTAACTGCCGGAATCAGAGGAGTTTGTAGTCGCCATCTTCAAGGCATCGGGTTTCACATACATGTGATCTACAAGGGCCTCAAGTGCCGCAGTTGGAAGCAGGGCGTCGTATCCCCATGGAGGCATGGACTACTCACTGCTGCCGGCCTATAGATATGTTGCAACACAAGAAATGTTGATCAATTTGACGACTACAAACAGAACATATGCTTGATCGTCTCACGGATCTCTAGAGGAAGGTATGCCAATGTGTATTCATAAATTTTCTCGCCGATGTATATAGAATTGACTGTTCCCAATAGTACGATGAATAATTTTGTCGAACACTCCTTGGCTACAGTTTGAGCTAGGCGAGTCCACTCCCCCCTCTCTCTCATCTGTGTTACTATTGTTCTCTTCTATCTATCAATGAAATGATATGCAAGCTTTACGTATTAGCGAAAAAAATTGCCGAACAGATCTTTGTTTGATGCAAATAAGGGCCTTGGAAGAAAAGAAAAAAGTAAGTTCCCCTTGCACTGTTGCACGTATTAAGTAGCTTAAATATGGCTTTCCTCAAAAAGAAAAACCTAATTGTGTTAGTGTTTGCACCGAGGCACTGACACATGGGCCCTGGGGCCACATATGATCGCGCAGTCGCTGGCAGATGGTCCCGCATGGGGTTTCCCCATGGGTCAGTTACTACGCCAAGTAATGGTCAAAGGGCTTTTTGTAAGGGTGGGCCTTGAGGTGAAGGTGAAAAGTTAGGAATGACAAAGAGCATGGACAAAATTGAGCAGAACTAAGGAAGAAAGGGATATGGAAATATAAATCCCTTAAGTGAAACTAGATTCTACAAGATATTTTTCTAAAGTCATTGCTGAGACCTCTTTGGAATCAGTAGTAGTTCTAGTGCTTATCCAGACCACAATATCTATGAATTTGTTGAGTACCTCCTGTACTCACCCCTTGTATTTTTAAACCCGTCTAGACTTGATTACTTGGAAGGATGTTGGATGACCCAACCTTACCGGGTAGTACTTCTATGAGGAACCTGATCTTTAAGGAGGAGTCAAAGGAGTGGACTCTGTCATCGTCTATGGAGCCGACAACGGAAGAGAAAACCCAGAGCAACAAGAGTAATGTAGGAATAGCATTAGCAGCCAGACCGATCATGTGGGACATGATCTAAACCCAATAAGTAATCGTAGGATCAATAGTGGTACCCTGTATTTTGGTACCCATAGTTTGAATCGTTTGAATGTTGGATCTTTGTTTGAATAAGTTTGTAATATAATGATAGTTTGGGCCCTCTATGTTTCTATTGTACACTCTCAGGGATATAAGGTATATGAGACGTGTCTTATATGGGTGTTATATCAACAACTGGCATACTACATCATGTAGTGCTATGTTGGGTCACGACAGGTGCATCCCAACAAACAACACTGATTGCACCATGCCGAAGGGACTATGTATGTGAATATTACCTCTGTTCCAAAATAATTGAAGTTTTGGGTTTACCCTAAGCCGAGCTTGTTAAGTTTGACCAAGCAGAGGTGCACATTGAGCTCCTGAGTGGAGGAGTTTGCGGTTCTTCGCGTGGGCACGTAGGGGGAACCCTGCTCGGCAGTGGCTTCTCCGTGCTGCATTCGGGGGTAGGTCATTCGTCGGCGGTTGCTCGGTGTCGCGGAGCGCTGGGGCGGCGGCCCTGAGGCGAGGTCATCGGCGGGATTTGGTCTTTCGCCATGGGCCTCGTGGTTGCCACTAGCTAGAGTGGGGTACGAAACTGGCCCCGGGAGAGCTACGGCCACCGACGCATGGTGGTGTCTGGTGTGGCATTGGTGGCCTAGTCCAGCGGTAGTGGGCTGGCTTGTGCAGGACGCGGGGGCGGTGGCCCGAGGGTGCGACGACTTTCCTCCGGTGGACAACTGGCAGTGTGGTGGTGTGCGCGCAGCTGATATGGTGCCTTGTACCCTGATCTGATGCTAGATATCGGCTGGGGCCCTTGACATGTTGTGGGCGGCTGTGGCACTGCGGGACTTGGTCGAACTGCAAGGATGCCAGAGTGGCACCTCTAGGAGCGGAGGGAGGTGGTGTGTGCCCTCGTCGCGTGGGTCACAACGAAACTGCTGTGCAGACGATGGATCGATCGCATGACAGTTGGACGATGCCATATCCTATCCAGCCGTCTGCTGTACTTCAATGATATCCATGGACGACCTGATGTGCAGCGTGGTGCACAAATCGTCTGTGCATCGTCGTCTGCATAGCAGCGCTCGGGTCACAATGCATGATGTCGTGTGAGTGGGCATCGACCAGACGATGGTTGCCTTGGCACCTTGCTCGATGTGTGGCGTTGACTATTGTAGTCTGGTAGTCGTGGTGTTTTTTTTGCGGGAAAGGTAGTCGTGGTGCCACACATCCGTTTGATGAGATGGCAATTTTTGAAAGATAAACTAATCCTAATTTTTGGCCATGTGCTATTTTTTTCATGTCGATGGCAATTTTTGGAGTTATTTATATATTTCCCACTTGGTAGTTTATTATTTACATCATGGTTTTTTATTATTAGTAACATGACAATTTTATTATTAAGAGGAAGTCGTTTTTAACAAATAGAAAAAAGACTATTTGGGATTCCATGGAAAAATACTAGTAGCAAAACCCAGTAGTTCATGGTGACTATGGTACATTTTTCCTTCATGGTGATCTATAGTACGATTGAAAGACTACCCCGGGCCACGTAGACTATTCCCTTCCGCGGGCATTCTTTTCTAGAAGGAAAGTAGCAAAGCCGAACGCAAATACACATGCAAATTGCGTCGACTACCTCATCACTGTCCAAAATGGGGGATGCCGCTATTCATACATGGATGGACGTGGGACTCCGCTGACAACATCAGTAGATGACTTTTCTCACGGAATGCTATTAACGTTGGAAAAAAACACTACTCTCAAACTCAACCTCCGGGTGATAGGTAGAAGCATTAGTACCTATCGGAGCGGTATCTAACCAAAAAGGGAGGTGATGTTCTTTTTATAAACAGGATGGAGCATGCTACTATAGTATCCCAAAGAAGGTCGATGGAGTGAGGGGGCTGCAACCCCAAGAGGGACCACACCTGTGCCGCGCATGGGCAAAGGATGGCTACGTGAGTTACGTTCTCATGAGTGAGTGCGCACCGAGGACAATCCGAATTAGAGGTGATGGTCTTACGATGTAAGTTCGCCATCATGCTCAACCTGTCACGACAGAGAAGCCAGCCGAAGATCTTGACCCTGATAGGTGCCTTGGAGCTCCAAATGTACCCTGCATTGAGACCGATCTCATGGTCGGCGGAGAGCAACGAATAGGCGCACCTCGAGGAGAAGGAGGAGCCGTGGTTGAGGAACCTGTCATCGGGCGCGTCATTGGTGGCAACATCCTGCAATAGAGACAACACAGGAACAAGCTCTACAGAAGCAACATTGGTTAGGCGGTTCCGTAAAGTAGCGTAAACCATTATGCATGACATGTGATATCGGGATAGACGGTGAGGTGGAGTGGGAGAAGAGGTGTGGGTAGGTGCCTGCTAGTGGGGGTCGGAAGAAGCCAAGCGTCAAGCCAGAAGAAAGTGGATGTGCTATTGTTTGTAAGGACAAAGGAGATATGGCAGAGGGGGCGAAGTTGTTCATTTACGATTCTCCATAGGTAGGAAGGGTTGTGAGGTTTGCTTTCAAAGTCGAGAGAGTAGTGTTGGAAGAACCAGTTGACCCAAGGCAAGTCTTGTTTTTGGAGAAGCTTGAAGGCAAATTTCATGAGGAAGCAATTGTTTTGGAGATGCAGGTGTTTTATGCCGAGACACCCAACAATTTTGGTGTGTATACATTGTTCTAGGTAATAAGGCACTTGGCTCCGGAACATGTTTCGTCATCAACCTAGAAGAAAGATCTACGAATGGCGTCTGGTCTTTTGATGATCTTCTTGGGGAGCCTAAAAATGGACATGAAGTCAGTGGCAAGGGCGTCGAGAGTAGGGGAAATAAGCGTTAGTCTGGCTCCACGGGAGAGCAGTTTTGCCGCCCAACTTGATAGGTACTTTAGGAAGTGTTGGATGATAGGTTCGAAAGCGGAGGGCAGGCGTGTGTGGGAGAGTGGTAGGCCTAGGTAAATTTGAGGAAAGGATGAGGGGTCACAACCGAAGGTGAGAGCGATGATGATGTGACGGTTGCCCGATCTTTCGATGAGAGTGGGGATAACTATCGATTTGGTGGATTTTGACCTTGACGATCCGGCTATACCGTACCCGACGATACGCCTCGACAATCGCTAAACCAATCTCCGATGGTTATTGACCTTGTTGTAGGCACGATCAACTTGAACAACGAGGTTCGAGCTTTGTTGGAAAAGGCAGTGCCTAGGAGGCGCTTAGGCACGCCTAGGCGCTAGGCAATGGCCAATCGCCTCGCCTAGGGCATAAATGGAGGTCTAGGCAGGGCAAGCAAGGAATTGCCTACGCAAGCAAGAAATCATGCCACATATTGCATTAATATGCCAAATGGGTTATATTCCAATGGTAGTAGATGGTAATTAACTTGTTTATATGCCCTAAACTAATATCAACACTCATATAATAATCACAAATACACTACGAGTAAAAACTACATTACTGCCTAGGCCTTGCCTAGGGCGCTTAGGCACCGCCTAGGCACTAGGCGAAGGCTAACCGTCTCGCTTATGCCTACCGCTTTTTCCAACCTTGGGTTCGAGTTCCTGCAAGCAACCGAAGAACCAGCAAGAATAAAGGTGAATTGCAACTGAAATTGCGGATGATAAATTGAGCACACGAACTAGATGAAAAATTGGGGTTCCACTGCGGATTTGACAAGACGGTAGTCCTACACGTCTCGTAGATGCGAATTATAGTGATGGCTAGACAATACAATAAAATCCGAGTCTAAACCTAACAAAAGCTAGCTATTTATTAAGTACGGTCAGGCGTTGACGCTGCCCGACGAGGTGTCCAGATCGGCTACGAATTGACCACCAGGAGCCGGCCCACATGGAGCCAGAATATTATACGGCCTTGTTAGAATTATCTCTTTCCTTAATTGATTGTTTGATGGGCTGGTGTGCACGTGGCTCTCTCTTGTTCAAGTAGCCTAATCCTCCTTCTCTCCTATGCACGTAGCATGCTCCTTGGGTGGCTCGGTTGATTCTAATTGCATGCACATACTATTGCTGCTTGTTGGAATCAACATGCAATATTTTCCATCCTTTTAACTTCATGTGGCTTTCTCTGATCATTTCTTCAACACCCTCGTTCCTAAGTACAAGTAAATAGGAACATTAGTGTAACATTATATTCTCGTTAGTTAAGCCATATGTACAAAGGAGCGATAGTACCTGACCATTAATTTGTCTTGCTCGTGCTCTAGTAATAGGACCAAGTGGAATAACTGATGTAGGAGCCGCGGCGGGTGTAACAGTAGAAGAGATGTCCTCATCAGATGTTCTGGCTAGTGATCGTATTCGTGTTGATGGGGACAAATGTAGTTTTGTGAAAGTTCATGGTAAGATCGGTAGCGAGGGCGAACTTGTCAAGGATGTCTTTGAGGGTGGTCGTGGCTTCGGTACAGGCATGGGCTTAGAGTGTCGTCAGCGTATTGAAGCACAGTGGGCGGGCGATCCTTGTAGATCGGGTGGCAGAGATGGTTCGGAGAGAAAGCCCGTAACATTAAGCGCTGGAGAAGGCCGGCCATGATTATGAATGGGTAGGGGGACAGGGGGTACCCTTGTCATAGACCGTTTTTACAGTTGATCCATGGGCCCAGTTTTCCATTAAGGAGGACTGCCGTCTTGCTTGAGACTAGCAACATTCTAATCCAGCTAATAATTTTGGGCGGGAAACCCCTAGTGAGCAAGATGAGAAGGAGAGAGTCAACTATATTTCTTCCCCTTAAATCTTCAATTATAATTCTTCTCAATGAATAGATAGACTTTGTGCCGGTTGCTTTCGTGAACGAGTGGTAATTTCTATTTTCTAGAGTGTGGTTAGATCTCAGTTGATTGAGATTTAACCAAGTCTCGGTCTAGTGATATAACATGCAAGAGGGAGAAAAAGACTGAAAAATTTTTTTTGCATAGATTTTAATGTAAGATTTCATGGGTATAGCATGAACTAAGACTTAAACGAAGACTTAGCAACACTGTTTCCTATAACTATGGCAGGGAGAAATCCCGGTTCCCACGGTAGGCAAATACTCCTATTTGGGTAGAACGCGGCATGCACGGATAATACAACAAATTATATATTTTTTCAATATTTATCCCTAACAACGAGGATCTGTTAGCAACCCTATAACAAACTTGGGGCGATCTATCGATCGAACTGCGAATAACTGAAGCGGCGTTCTCCGTCTCCTAGCCACCATGTCGACCAATGTGGACAGTGTCTCCGCCTCCACCTTCACCACCACGGCGACCAAGTGCCATACCCACATCCTCAAAATCCATTCAATATCCTTCTTGCATCGCCCAAGGAACAAGCCTTCATATATAACTTGATGCCATTGTTTCTTCATAGGAATTGTCATTCATTATCAAGTCTCAATGCATATATTTGTGTTGATGGATTTCATCCTTCAATTCATCCAGTATTCTTCATGCATTGCAAATGGAAATTTCCTTCACATGTATATCTCAATGCAAACATTAGTCCATAAGGATTGTCATTAGTTACCAAAACCACACATGGGGACTACATGTACTTTCAGCGGCAACCTCTCCACCACCATCTAGGCGACTTTTCCGGCGGTCCGGCCGCGCAGGGCGGTACGCTGGCAGTTGTGCTCCCACCACGCCCACCAGGTGTTCATCGATTTGTCTGCTCGGCGATGGACTCGGACGACGAGGAGGCGCTCGCGGTGCTGCTGGAGGAGGAAGCCGCTGCTGACCTCCAGGACAAGGAACATCTCATGGTCCTCGCCGGCCAGCTCACTTGCAATGAAAAGCCGCGGCGAGGTAGCTCGGCGCCGGGGCGGATGAAAGCAAAGAACCGGCATCGTCTGGAAGGCTATTGCATGCTCTCCTCCGACTACTTCGTCGACACTCCATTGCACGACGACAGAGTGTTTCTGCGCCGTTATCAGATGAGTCAAAATCTTTTCCTCAGGATTGTGAATTCTATCCGGGAGTTCGACAGCTACTTCAAGTGCAAGAAGGATTGCACCGGCAAACTTGGATTCACCTTAATCCAGAAGTGCACGACAACTATGAGGATGCTTGCATACAGAGCTCCTGGTGATTCACTCGACGACTATGGGCACATGGCCGAGTCCACGACCATTGAGTGTTTCTACAAGTTCTGCAGGGTAGTGGTGGCAGTGTTTGGATAATAATACTTGCGATCACCCAATGTTGAAGACACTTCTCGGATCCTAGAACAGAATGCAGCAAGAGGATTTCCTGGGATGCTTGAAAGCATCGACTGCATACATTAAAAATGGAAGAACTATCCATTTGCTTGGCAGGGGAGATGTACAAAGGCGCCAAAGGCGGTTGCGGTGGGGTACTTGAGGCAGTGGCCACATAGGACCTCTGGATTTGGCACTCCTTTTTGGTATGCCAGGAACTCACAATGACATCAACATGCTGCAGTGCTCTCATGTCTTTGCCAAGCTTGTTGAAGGTCATTCTCCTCCGGTGAACTTTGAGGTCAATGACCGGCACTACAACAAGGGATACTACCTAGTTGATGGCATCTATCCGAGATGGTCTATATTTGTAAAGACTATCTCAAACGCTGTGTCAGGAGGCAAGAAGCCCACTTTGCGAAGGTTCAGGAGGCTTGCTGGAAGGATGTCGAGCAGGCATTCGGTGTGCTCCAATCTCGATTTGCTGTTGTTTGGTACTCTGCTCAGACCTGGTCGAAAGATCAAATGTGGGAGCTCATCACTTGCTGTGTGATCTTGCACAACATGATCATTGAGAGCGAGCAGGAAAAGCTAGTGTTTGACAATGAACCATATTACAGGCAGGGTCTTCCTATGCAAGTTAATCACCAGCTACCGGCAACCTGGACTGCTTTCCTCAATATGCGTCAGGAGATCCGAGACCCACGGGTGCATCAACAACTGCAGCAGGATCTGGTGGAGCACCTATGGAAGCTCAAGGGCAACGCCTAGCTCGACGTGTGATGAAATATGAATTTTTATTTGTTGAACTATATAATTTGTATTGAACTATCTGTTGTTAAACTATTTATTGAACTATTTGATTTTTATTGATTTTCTGTGATGAACTATGGGATAAAAAAAATTACTTTTGTTGAATTCGCGCCGAACCACGGCGAATATGGACCGATTTGCGCCGATATCAGGCCGATTTTTCGCCCAAAAAGAAGCCGATATCGGCGCCTGGGTGCGACGGCTGAGAACACAATCACCCCAGAGCTGACTTTAGCGCCGGCTCGTCCCAAGGCGGCGATTTTAAAGCCTCATGGGGGGCCAACGGCTGAAAATGCTCTACCATGGTAGCCGGAAGATCCAGTTTCCACGGAAGGCAAATACTACTTGGGTAGAACGCGGCATGCACCGATAATACAACATATTAGTTTTTTTTTTCACTTTATCCCTAACAACGAGGATCTGTTAGCAACCCTATAACAAACTTGGGGCGATCTATCGATCGAACTGCGAATAACTGAAGCCGCGTTCTCCATCTCCTAGCCACCATGTCGACCAATGTGGACGGTGTCTCCGCATCCACCTTCACCACCACGGCGACCAAGTGCCATACCCACATCCTCAAAATCCAAGGGTACTCGCACACCAAATTGCTCATCGATGGCGCGTCGTTGGAATCCAAAACGTTCGAGGCGGGCGGTTGCACCTGGTGCATCGTGTTGTACCCCAACGGGACATCCGCGGCCGACGACGACCGCATCTGCCTCGCCCTCGTCCGCGCCGACAGCTTCGACCGCCCCGTCAGTGCCCATGTCCTGTTCACTCTTGTCCCTCACCACGGCCGGCCGGCCCCGGCGACGACGCGCTGCAGCAGCTTCCGGTGGACCTTCCGTCGTAGGGATGACAATCGTAGTGCTCCGCCCAGTCCATTGATCACGAGGGCGGAGCTCGAAGGATCGGAGTACCTCGTGGACGACTGTTTCGCCGTCCGGTGTGATGTCACCGTCATCAGCGTGTGGGCGATGAGAGATGAGGTCGTGCAGTCGTGTGACCTTGAGAGGGCAGGAATAGCCTGCAGCTGCAAGGACCAACTCTGCAATCGGCGCCACGCATCAAGCTGGGTATCATCCAAGTCCGAGACCACTCCCCCGAGTCGCCGCCGTCGAGGGTTTAAAGCTGCGTGGTTTTGGCTCCTCAGGCGCGCACTGCCATGATGCCCGTACGTATACGTGTGTCCAATCGAACTATTATACGTCTCTCACTCAGAGAGCCTATATTAGCGAGTAATATTACAATACTTCTAGTAGCTAGCTAGATCGCCGTTACTATATTTATATGCTTTCGATGTACACTTTCTTCGCTGAATCATATTTTGCTTTTAGAAAACAAGATATATTCGATCAATTTTCTGTTAATCCGTGTGACACAGGTAGTTTCATTTTGAATTGTAGTGGATTCTGAATTCTTTCAGTTGCCGCATATATGCATGCATATTTGATAATGCATTATATATATGGTGCATCACGAAATGTTGATTTTTGGGCTAGTCGGAAATTTTTCACGTTTGATATTTCGCAAACCAGCTTGTGGCATCCCTGATATTCATACATACTGTATATAACGTCTTGTATTGGGAATTTTGCACAGTTCACAACCCCATTGCTCTGCCCGTAAAGCAAACTTGTTTCATCCATATTTTCAACGCAATGCAGCCCCTCGGACGACGGGTCATGGGCGAACGAAATGTTCATAATGGGCATATGGACAAGTTCAAATTCCTTTGTTATAGTGTCCTAAAGAAAATGCAGCACGATGATTCATGTCCAAGATGATTCTATCTATAGGACGTGGACTGCCACTCCATGATCTTAACTTGGAGAATTACATGTATCTGGTCAAGGTCATCTTGTGGATCCTCTTGTGGCAGGACAAGAACTCAGCCTCCCCTTCATCCCATTGGCTGCCTCGAGCACTCCAACTATCCCTTTTGGCCCCACACTTGTGAAATGACCTGTCACCTTTTCTTCGGTTGCATGCGACTCCAGGACATTTGGTTTTGCTCATCCGAAAGTTGCTTTTTTTGGGATTGTTTCCCCCCTCGTGTTGATCCCTCTCTCTCTCTCTCTCTCTCTCTCTCTCTCTCTCTCTCTCTCTCTCTCTCTCTCTCTCTCTCTCTCTCTCCTCTCTCTCTCTCATCGCACCTCCATGTTGATGTTTACATCCTTAATGAATGTCAGGTGGGCCTATTGCAAACAACTCCCAACCCCGCATCTCTCCCAACGAGCAACTCGAGAGAGAAAACCCTAGGAGCACCGCCTGCCACCCCCAATCTCCCCCACCGTCACTGGCGCCGTTGGCCGTATTACGGTGGCGGCCGATCCTGTTCCCCGAAGGGGGGAGGGGGATTTACTGATCATCTTAGCGCAACAGGGCTTGAAAGCCGGGGCGACGACCCTAGATATGGAAGTGGTAGCATGGAGCGCCCGGGTGTGGTAGCGTCCTATGGAGTGGTACACCCAAGCGCATTGGCGGTTGGCCGGTGCTGTCGAGTTCCTATGTCGGCTTTGCTCTCTCGTTCAAATAAATAACCAAATAATCTTTGCAACTTTCCCTCGCAAAAAAAAAACTTTAATAATTATCCCTTGAAAAATTCCTTCAACCAATTCACTACTGAAAATCAAAAGTTGTCATGTATCTGCATATAAGAGCATCTCCACTAGGGCCCCCAAGACGACCCCCAAAGCCATTTTCTAGGCGCCGGCGGGCAAGAAAACGCCCCGGTCAGCCCCCCAAGTCCTCATTTTTCGCCGGTAAACGCAAAAAATAGCGCCGGCGGCCTCATGCCACACCCAGCGCACCGGGGTGCTCCTGGGGGCCTAATTTCGCTGTTTTGTGGGCTAGCGCCTCCCCTGTCCCCTCACTTTTCCTCACCCACGCGCTCCCTCCTCTCTCCCTCCCTCCAAGCACACGTTTTGTGGGCCAGCTCTCTCCTCACTCTCTCCCTCCCCGCCGCCTCAGCCGAGCCGCCGTGCTCTGGCCGCCTCAGCCAAGTCGTCGTGCTCCGGCCGCCCGAAGCTCTCCGGATGCTCGCGCTCGCGCTCGCATCGAAGCTCGTCGAGGAGGGGTCCATGCCCGTGGCCGCGGTGCGCGCCTGCTGCCTCCGCTTCGCCCACGAGCTCCCCGCCCTCGTGCTCTCCTTCGGCTGCCGCCTTGCCCCCGAGCACCGGCTCCCGGCAGCACACGAGGGCGCCGCCGCCGCCCTCGCCTGGCTCCGCGACCGCCTCGCCGGCACGACCCCCGGGCCCAACGGATCTGGGTCTAACGAGGACATCCAAGCCTGGCTCGCCGACTCCGGCGCCGACCCGGGCAGGCCGGCGACTCCGCCGGCGCCAACATCGCGCATGGTTCGGCGCGGCGGGGCTCAACCCCGTGTCATCATGCCGGCGTTCACCTCCGAGGCGCCAACGCAGTCCGAGCTGGGCTCGCGGGGCAGCACGTCCCTGAGCCGGGACGTGGCCGCGTGCTCGTCGTCGTGGGCGGCGACGACATGCTCAAAGACAACCATGTCCAGTACGTGGAGCGGATGAAGGCCGTGGGGAACGACGTGGAGCTCGCCGTGTTCGTCGGCAAGGAGCACGGCTTCTTCTCCAGGGACCCGTGGTCGGAGACCACGGGCGAGGTTGTGCGAGTCGTCGGCCGGTTCATGGGCAGAGACGAGCGGACGGGCAAGCGAGCTGGCGCGGACGGGCGAGCGAGCGCGGCCGCGGGAGTGCGCGGCCTGGGAACGCAGCCTGGGGGTGCAACGAGTGGAAATTTTTTCACCCCCATGCCAAAATTTTCACCGGCAGCCCGAGGCGAAAAAAATGCCTCCTGGGGGGCTCAACGGCTGGAGATGCTCTAAGGCAAGAGTAAAAACATGGGTATTCGGCTTAGGAGCCTATAAGCCGAGTGACAGGAGAAGAAAGCACGGCAAATAAAGTGACCTGGGTTTAGATGATCATAGACTGAGCATTACAATAAAAATGATCGGCTTACAGGAAATGCTTGATATATACCACCAAAAATAGCTTTGCTTACACAACAATCTCGGTGTAGTTTCTTGCCACGTGGCCATCACAGGGGTGGGTTGACGGCTCCGTGATGGTGTGGCCCATAAGCCGAGTATGGGGCCAATAAGCCTCGACTTATATTATATATTTATGTTTTATTTAAAAGTAACAAGAAAAAAGCCAAGACCCTAATAAACGACGCTCGGCTTACACTTTGCATATTTTTTGCAAATATATTACTCAATGCAAAAATCAAATTTTAATGTTTTCTAGTGCATTTATGTTTACTTACTGCATTCTGAATGACTTTCCGAATACTCCCTCCGTTCCCAAATACTTGTCTTTCTAGGCATTTCAAATGGACTCAACATACGGATGTATGTAGACATATTTTAAAGTGTAGATTCACTCATTTTGCGCCGTATGTAGTCACTTGTTGAAATCTCTAGAAAGACAAGTATTTAGGAACGGAGGGAGTATAATCTAATGACAAGTAAGTGTTTAATTACACTTGTGTGTAAACATCAATATTACGCAAAGAAAAGAATAATTACAAAATTACTAAAATTTTCATGTTACACTAAGAAAATAATTATAAAATAAAAGAAAGAAAACAAAATAAATAAAGTATGAAAATACAGAAAATGAATGAAAAGAGGTTGAATGTAACAACAAGAAATTAATAAGGTAAACGAAATACAGTAAATGAAAATAAAGAAAATACAAGAAAAGAAGCATGAAAAAAATTCTTTGCCAAGTCTTTTTCTTCGCACGGACGGCAAATACGTGCCTTTGCCGAGTGTAACACTAGGGAAACTAGCATGCTTACTACAGTTAGAATGTACTATATTCACATAGTGAACCAAAGCGCATATTAATTATCGATCATCCAAAGGAGAATGATCATGCAAGTATATAGCAAAAATATAGATATTTAGCTGGATCAACAATTTCGAGGATGGGCGAAATTTTTGCGTTTCATTCAAGAAATTTCGGTTGGTTTTAATTTCTATGTAAAAATGAATATGGATCAACTAGAATTAAGATGTATTATGGCAGCATAGCGGTAGGAAAGTTGTCTAGTGATTAGTAGGTCATGAGTTTGAATCATGATTACTTTCATTTTTAATTTTTTGCACCAAATATACATTTGTGGCAAAAAAATGTCCAACCTGAGATTCGAAACGTGAGCAGCACCTTGTTAGGCCAAGCATTAACCATCTGGCTAGATACATAATTACGTTAATTCTTTGCTACGCATTCTTTTATCTATTTGTTGAAATTTAAAATTATTTGAATTCAAACAGAAATTTCGTTGATTTGTACGAAACAGTTTTCGAAATTTCCAAAATTTTGACCATTTCGAGGGTGAGCAAAAGTTTTTCCACTTCAAAATCGTAAACCTTGGTCCAAATATAAGCATTTCAAGATTCACCATTACATATGCATACATACAGGTGGCACTGAAAAGAAGTTTGCGATCTACTCGATTCAAAGTGAAACTATGTGAGACGAGATACAGATCAATAGAAATTGATGGAATACATCTTATTTTGTGAAAGCAACAAAGATATTTCTCAAAATAGGCTCTTGTCCCGTGGGAAATTCCCTTAATTTTGTTCCTCCAGGTATATACACCTGATATGGGATTTTTTAAAATAATTTTGTAAAAGTCAAAAAATCACAGAACTTTTTCTGAATAAACTTGACTTTCTTTTGGACTATAATAACTACAAAGGAAAAACCCATGTTGACTTATGGGCAAAAAGAACAAATTTATTTCCAAATAGACAAGGTACTAGTCACACCTATTTGACCTTAATTAGTTTTCATTTATTGCCCCAAAGTCAATAGGGGTTTTTCTTTTCTGATTTGTTTGCGAGTATAATAGAAGGTGAGGTTTATCTTAAACATATTCTTAAGGTTTGACTGTTTATTCTATTATTACTACTCGGTAGTAGCATTTTTCTCCATGTAGGGTGTACATACGCCCAGGAACCAAACGTGTCCGATTCCACGTGTTGTATCTACTACCACTATATAAAAAAGAAAGGGGCAGATCCAAACAATTTTATCCGTCCATCTATAATATCTGATGGCCCATAATCCTCCCGTGTTTAACACAACAAGCCACACATTAAGCCACTAATCCATCCATCCTCGCTAACCTGCACCAAAAAAAAATCACTTCCAACAACGCACGCCCGCACGACCTCTCCCCTCTCCTCCCAACGCCCGCACGACCTTCCCCACCCCCTCGCCCCTCCCAACGGACGCCACACCACGGGCGGGCCTCCGTACGCCCATCGTCCCCGCGCCGTTCGCCGCCCTGCCGTCGCGCCCTTCGCCACGGGTCGCCGCATCCTACGCCGCGGGAGCCGCCGCCCGTCGCGCCCTTCGCCGCGGGTCGCCGCATCCTACGCCGTGGGAGCCGCCGCCCGTCGCGCCCTTCGCCGCGGGTCGCCGCATCCTACGCCGCGGGAGCCGCCGCCCGTCGCGCCCTTCGCCGCGGGTCGCCGCGGGAGTTGCCGCGCACGATCCAGCGGCCTGGCAAATGCGGCCGCGCGCGATCCAGCGGCCCGGCGGCGCCCTCATCCCTTGCCACTCTGGTCGCAGGTCTCCTTCCTAACCACGAAGTGGGTGCACGGGGGGTGGGCTCCGGCGAACGCGGCCGCGCTCCAGCCCGCGTTGCGGCGGCGCCCGCTCCGCCTCTCCTCTCCGGCCGCACCGGTCTGCTCCCTAACCATGAAGTGGGTGCACGCAGGGCGGGCTCCGGCGAACGCAGTCGTGCGCGGGGTGAGCACCGACGCAGTGGTTCATTTGCATTACGAGCGCTGAACTCCAACATGAACCCAAAAAATTTCGAGTTTCTTTTAAGTTCTAATAGCATGCCTAGATTTCAGCTATCACACATGTCACCGGCCATAACATCCCAATTGAGCTCGTCGACCAGTTGCCCAACGCCGGCACTGCCAAGAACAAGGTGTATGCCATTCATCTCATCTCCTGTTGTTGAACCGTCTTTTATGCAAATTATGGGCATGTTTTCTTGTGGGGTTCTTTTGCCTCAATGGTATTATTCTTCTGGAAGCTAAGTTTGCAACTCTGAATTTTTATTTACTTCAGAAATTTCAGAGTAAACACTGAATTGCAACACGGCAAAATTTAATACCTCGCAAACTTTGCAGATTTTGTTTCAATTTTGTAGTTCGGTTTGCTTGCCTGTGTATATGTGCGTGTATACTGAGAGGCAGGGAAATATTATTCTCTTCTAGCAGTTCTGTTTCTATGACATCTGCTCCCCTCCACTCCATTTTTGATAGTCTGAAAATGTGAAAAGCAGATGGAGGTGATCAAGGGAAGCAGTCATGAGCGAGGTGTTTGAGGGCTACGAGTGCCACTAATGTGAAGTCTCATACGCCTGCGCTCTTGTACTTGATTCCATTATATTTATATTGATACTTCTTTTCACGGCCTTACGTTTTGCCGTTAGGAAGTTATGAGCACTAGGCATGTGATTTTGACAGGTGGAGGCTTTATTTGGTGTAGGTGAACATGTGATTTGGGGAAGCTCTGTTAATCCAGTTATATTGCAGACTTACCAGCTACACCATCTAAAAAACGGGCTGCTGATATAGGTATATTCCTACACGGCCTTGCCTCATATGAAGCTTTCTTAGATCAACTCTTCCATTGATCAATTTTACAAGTAGCTGCACTGCGTTTGTATACAGCAATCTGAACGTGGGAGGTTTAACTATTTTATTGTATTGCAAAAATGGATCAAGATGTTTTCTTTTTCTGAATCATGAATGGCGGGCTAGAGCCCCACCTGGATCGAGTGTTTTGGAATCCGATAATTAGATAAATGACCACCATCCCCATTACCAACCATCTCAGTGTTATTTCCAGTTTCCTAATTAATGTATGAAAAAGAGGATCACAACCCAATGGAAAGTCCAGGGAACCGTTTCACTAAGGGAACTGTTCCAGGTTCATTCAAAAAATGGCACGACATGATTTACTTTCAGCAACCGTTTCATTAAGGATAGCAGATTTGGACTCTGAGCTTTCCTCTGTGGCTGTTAATATCCCAGCACATCAGTTTTAGATTTACCACTAGATCACTTTCCAGAGCATGGTCATGGTGTGAATCTGGTAAGAGCGGGACTTCCAAACTGAAGAGGTCAATGAATATGTTGTATTCCAGAACCAGCAATGCCTTTCATGCACATGTTTTACCTAGACTCTGCAATTACAATAAGCAAGCCAATAGCATGGATTGATGATAATTGCAACTGCTTCTTTAAAGATTTATGTGCTCGACTAATAATTTCTAAATCATTTATGCATTTCTTTCATGGCACACCATGCAGCCAAACTATGAAACGGAGATATCACCAAAGAGAAAAGAGTAATCTACACTAATATTAGCTTAATGAATCGGTAATCCTTCCAACTTATAAGTAAGAACAAACTGAAAACATTGGTACTGCTCAATTGTCTCCTGATGAAGTGTTTTTTTTGTGAGGGTGATGAAGTGCTAACTAAGAATTACCAATCGCAAAATGATATGGGCTTGTTTACGACTAAATTCACCAATAATGTCCTGATATGCATGGAAATAAGCATATGTTGACTCCTGCCGACTTCAAGAACCACCACGGAGTCACATAGTCCAGGTCAGTCTCTATAAAAATAATTTTGCTTCTGATTTGATTTTCTTTGCCATGTTTGTCAATTGTCTTCTATATTTACTGATGTACACTGGTTGTAGCAAGTTCCAACAAATTTAAGAGCTATTCATGGCCTTTGCTTGCATGAAATTGTTTCCAAAATGAACAACTTCAACCTTGGACGCCTATTATTTACACAACACTATCGAGTTTGATGTTTGTAGCTGTAGTATGGAAGAAAGAAATAATTTTATTTTATTTCTCCCCTGTCCTCGGGGCGACTGCCAACCTCCGTGCCATAGGCGCGCCGACGCCTGCTCTGCTCGTGTTGTGCCGCCTTGGCAGTGGAGTTGGGATCCTTGGTGACGGATTAATCCTCGATGAAAGTGCGGGTACTATTACTGCAGATTTTTGTTGGGTGGATGATATTTGGGATTATTTTGCGTGCGTGCAGATTGATGAGAATGTGCATCTAGAGATTATTTATAGCTCGATCAAAGAGGTAAAATTACCAAATCCCGACTTGTCAGTCATCCGATAACTTTGTTGATCATCAGTTATACATTTGATTCATGAAATTAGAAGGTTCTGAGCTTGAAACTCCGAAGTACAGATATGATACTCTATCTTTCTAAAATAAACGATGATTGTAGATTTTAAAATTTTGCATAATGAATGCATCTGCCTGTCATTAGTAACTTTTTTTCCGCCTGTTATTAGTAATGGTGTTATTTCGTCAAAAGATAATAGTATTGTTGGGCTGAGTCTAACACTAGAGCATCGAGGTTTGTCCTACAATCTCGTACAATATTTGTTCAGTGCACTTCATGGCGGTTCAGTGAAAATGGAGCTGCTCTACAACCTACTTACATTTCTATGTCATCAGACTATCTTTATTCTGAACCATTCTGCTGACAGTAAATGTAACCATTTAACTCATTTGCTATGCGTGCCAATAGGCAAGGTACACGTTCTCTCTGCCTCTGCCCAAGCTCGCCGCCGTTACTGGTCGCGCGGCCGCCTATGACCAAGTAACCTCTCTCTCCCGCGCGCCCCTGGAGCTCCTTAATCTCTCGGTCTACCTTCTCTCTCGTCGATCTTTCTTTGTATTTCAATTGTAGGATAATTAGTGGATGTTGGTAAGTGTACTATTCAAGTTTTTGCTAACATTTCTGACTACGTTCTTAACTTCTGAATCTATTTGTGCATATATATACAGACTTCCAGAGCACAACTGGTCCTAAATTTGTCGGGTGTGATTGTTCAGAGGAGAAGATATTTGTACTAGAAGATGATGTATATTTTACTGTTTTTTTAGAACAGATGTTTTTTGTAGATAGAAGATGGCGTATACTTTTCTGAGATATTTTGTACAAAGAAGATATTGCTACACTACTTTCATGTGTTCAGATCGTGACTGTAGTTTGGACAGTTGACATGATTTTTTGTGGTTGATATAATGCTCAAATTTGCTTCATTTGATAGTGAACTTCTTCATGCCTTCATTCGGAACCTCACCATGACACCGCCCCCAATCTCTCCAGGCTCCATGTTCACCTCCTGACTCCATTGGGCAATAAATATGAGAAGTGTTTTTTTAACCCATTAGTCGAACTGAGAGAAAATTGTGCATTTTGTTATCGATTCATTCATACTTAAAAATAGAAGATGAGCAAATATTTTTTATTCAGGAATCCAAAGTCCTTTTAGCGTATGAGATCGTCTTGCTTGTAACTTGCTTATTAAACAAAGAAGGTGAAATTCAATGAGAACAAGAGGTACGGATTAGTGAGTAATGCAAAAAAATTGTGTTTTTACTTTTACTGGGCCTGCCCAGCTTTTCTTTCAAGCTCGGCCACTGATGAGGCGATGACAAGATTGTAAGCAATGACACATGCGATGTCATGTATGTGATGCAGGAAATCGTCTTTTCATGTGTTCCTTTACCTTTTCACAATGTATTTTTCGTTGCAACGCACGGGCAATTTTCCTAATCAAAGAGAAAGTAGAGAAGGAGAGACAAAACCGCTTTCCATAGAAACCCGGATTAGGGCGAAACTTACCCGGTTTTGAGACTTAAAAGACCATATGTCTCTCAATTTTTTGTTGAGGGGCCAGGTTTATCCTTTTGGTGAATTTGAGGCACCAAAAACATACTTTCCTCTATCCTGAACTTTTTTGCTGCATCATTTGGTATGAAAAATATACGGAAATGTTAACACCCACACGTGTGGGCGTTGAACATCTCGACCACACGCATCCATCATCGTTCAGTACTATATGCACGAATCTTGGCACAATCTGACCGATTTTCTGTGCCACGTAGGACAAGGCGTGTGTGTGGTGTGTGACATATTTCGCCCACACATCCGTTTTACCACACGGAGGGGCCGGTGTGTGGGCGTTTAGCAGTTCACCCACACATCAGTTTTCAGTCACGCACAAGGACTGGTGTGTGGGCGTTTGCCATCTCGCCCACATGTCCGCCTCCTCTCCCACACCCAAGCTGCCAGTTGCCATGCGTTTTGCGGTGTACATGGCAACTGCCCTAGTGTGATTGCAAGCAGATGGCAACTCTCTTTTTTTTACCCGAACATGTCAATTACCATATGTTTTGCATGGTACATGCTAAACTGCCCTAGCGTGCACGTAAGCAGATGGCAACTGCCCTAACGTGCTTGTGAGCACATGGCAACTCTCTCTTTCACCCGATCATGTTTTTTTGCCATGCCATTTTTTAGTGCTACATGGCAACTGCCTAGTGTTAGTAGGTGGCAACTCCTAAAGTTTTGAAATCATGGCAACTGCAGTAGACCAGACCACACATGGCAACAGCTGTAGTTGTCCAAAAAATGGCAATCTGGAACTTTGACCTGAGATGGCAACTGCAGTTGAGCAGACATGACAACTGTAGTTGTCTGACATGGCAACCGTAGTTCAGCGACATGGCAACTGCACTTAAACGAACATAGACGAGGATCCGGCCAATGGCAACTGCGTGCGCGCAGTAAGTGTCACGTGGGGCGTGCGAGACCACGAGGTACGAGGCCTGACGTACCGGGCGTGTGGGCGTTATCTATTTCGCCCACACGCATGCGTATAAGAGGATCCAGAAGGGAAAAAAAGGCGTGTGGGCGCTAGTTTGTTTTGCCCACACGCTTGTGTGTGGGCTGGTCCTCTTAGGCACCACACAGAACATGTGGGTAGATCCCTTAACACCCACACGTGTGGCAGTTATCGGGACCCATATACGTTTAATTTACCTTGCCATAAGCCTTTTCAAAGTCGATCTTGAGCCGCACACCACGACTATCTCCGTGTAATATATCCTGCATTGCAGACGCTTAAGCTCTTATTGGATTTGGTTAAGCTTGAGGATGCGGTCATGCTGGAGCAGCATGTGCTCTTGCTGGACTGATCACGACGAGGAAAACGCGTGGTACGTATGCTTTTGCATGAACTTGAGTAGAAATACTATTTCGATATCAATACAGCTAGCTTCCGGCCGATTACTGAGCAATATAAACAATTAAATCTGAGATAGGGAGGAAGAAGAAGATGGTCTTGGAACAGAGACGACGACCACGCCGGCAAAGCGGGCCCACACTACGGTGCTGCTTCTTGCCACTCTCTCGGCGACCATCACGTACCAAGCAGGGATGAAACCCGCCGGGCGGCTTCTGGCCGGACAACCGTGACGGGCACACGGGCGGCGACCCGATGCTCCTGACCCCGCACGCCGGACGCTTCAAGGTCTTCTTCGCCTTCAACTCCCTCGCCCTCGTCACCTCCGTGGTCGTCATCGTGATGGTGCTGACCCGGCACGCGTCGAGCGCCGTCCACAAGCACCACGCGCTGGAGGCCGCCATGATACTCGACCTGCTCAGCCTCCTGGCCGCCCACGCGGTCAGGTGCGGCTGGGAAGTGAACACGTCCGTCCGCGTTGTCGCCCTGGCCTGCATCCTGGTCTGCATCGTCGTCCACATCGTCTTCTTCACGCTCAACAGTCAACACCAGGAGGAGGGAGAAGCCGGAGCTGCTCAAGAAGAAGCGCAAGCTGCTGCTGCTGTTCGCCATCCTGGTCGTCAGTTCGTCACCATCACCTACCAAGCTGGGCTCACTCCGTCGGGCGGCTTCTGGCTCAACGATGACGGCAGCCACGACCCGGGCTACACGGTCCTCGCCAGCAACTACCCTCGCCGTTACACCACCTTCTTCTACTACAGCAAGGCGCACTACCAGAAAAACTTGCATTGCCGACGGCCAAATCTAGGCCGACGGCCCCCGTCGGCATAGATGGGCATACCCCGACGGCCCAGCTAAAGCCGTCGGCGTAGAAAGGCCGTTGGCGTATGTCCATCTATGCCGACGGGGGCCGTCGGCATAGATTAGCCGTCGGCGTTGCTTCAAATATGCCTACGGTGACCGTCGGCATATCACGTGGGCCTGTCTACCCGGGTGGCGGCGGCCGTTTGACGGCGTCAGGCTACGCCGACGGGCTAACAGTGGCTGTCGGCATAGCTATGCCGACGTCATCGATCCATGGCGCCGCCACGTGATCGATCCCCGCCGCTCGGCGGTCCCGTGGGGTGGCATATCTATGCAGACGGCCTTAGGCCTGGCCCATGGATTTTGCCACGTCACCGATCCCCGCCCTACGCCACGTCATCGATCCAATGCTCTAACGTTCTGTAGTCGTAGCTATGCCGACGGCTTTACCGTAGGCATAGATTTCTAATATTTCAATATTTTATTTATTTTCTCTTTTTACTTTTTCCAAAACTAATTTCATAAACTTAAATGTACATAAAACATATATCGATTGCCCCCACACGGGCCTTGCGCTTTCGTCGTGTCACGAAAAGGTTAGATGGGACGGGGTACCTGTAGGGGGGCGGGGGTAGCAATGCCGCCAGGTGTTGCGGTGGGCCCTCCTACGGTTGTGGAAACGTGGTGGCAGGCGCAGGCACCCGGCACGCGGCTCCGGGGTGTGCCCCCCCCCCCCCTCACAGGCGTTGCTGCCGACGTGCCCCGGAGGGGAGGAACAACAATGTCGCCGTCCGAGAGGGGGGCACACCCCGGAGATGCATGCCGCCTCTTCGGACATGCCACCACACCGTACGACATGTATGAGATCCCGGTGCGACCCTTCGGTGGCACTGCTACCCCCTAGGGCTCCCGTCCCGCCTAACCCTGTAGCGTTTGACCATGTGATCTAGCCCTTTGACTTTGCACGGACATGCTTTGACCAGTGGAACTCTCCACCCGTCGTGTTAGGTCAGCCCATATGAACACTTTGGAGCAACATCCGGGCCAAAGCCACAGTAAGATCCCCTCCGTGTAGAACCGACGGGTCTGTTACCCTCCTCCAGGTGCCGACGGCGGTGCTGTCCGTGGGGGGGGGGGGGGGGGGCACACCCCGGAGACTCGTGCCGCCTCTTCGGACATGCCACACCGTCCGGCATGTATGAGGTCCCGCTGCGACGCTCCGTTGGAATTGCTACCCCCGAGGGCCCCCGTCCCGCCTAACCCTGTAGCGTTTAACCACGTGATCTAGCCCTTTGACTTTGCACGGATGGGCTTTGCCAGTGGAACTCTCCACCCGGTCGTGTTAGGTCAGCCCATAGGAACAGTTTGGAGCGACATCCGGGCCAAAGGCACAGTAAGATCCCCTCCATGTAGACCCGACGCGTCCGTTTCCCCCCTCCAGGTGCCGGCGGCGGCGCCGTCCGTGAGGGGGGCACACCCCGGAAATGCGTGCCGCCTCTTCGGACATGCCACCACACCGTACGGCATGTATGAGGTCCCAGTGTAACGCTCCGGTGGCATTGCTACCCCCAAGGCCCCCGTCCCGCCTAACCTTGTAGCATTTGACCACGTGATCTAGCCCTTTGACTTTGCACAGACGGGCATTGACCAGTGAAACTCTCCACCCGGTCGTGTTAGGTCAGCCCATAGGAACACTTTGGAGCAACAACCGGGTCAAAGCCATAGTAAGATCCCCTCCGTGTAGACCAGACGCATCCGTTTCACCCCTCCAGGTGCTGGCGGCGGCGCCGTCCGTGGGGGGGGGGGGGGAGGGGGGGGCACACCCCGGAGACGCGTGCCGCCTCTTCGGACAGGCCACCACACAGTACGACATGTATGAGGTCCCGGTGCGATGCTCCGGCGGCATTGCTACCCTCCCCAGGGCCCCCGTCCTGGCTAACCCTGTAGTGTTTGACCACGTGATCTAGCCCTTTGACTTTGCACGGACGGGATTTGACCAGTGGAACTCTCCACCCGGTCGTGTTAGGTCAGCTCATAGGAACACTTTGGAGCAACATCCGGGACAAATCCAAAGTAAGATCCCCTCCGTGTAGACCCGACGCATCCGTTTCCCCCCTTCAGGTGCCGGTGGCGGCGCCGTCCGTGAGGGGGGGGCACACCTCGGAGACACGTGCTGCCTCTTCGGACATGCCACGACACCGTACGGCATGTATGAGGTCCCGGTGTGACGCTACAGTGGCATTGCAACCCCCAGGGCCCCCGTCCCGCCTAACCCTGTAGCGTTTGACCACGTGATCTAGGCCTTTGACTTTGCATGGACGTGCTTTGACCAGTGGAACTCTCCACCCGGTCATGTTAGGTCAGCCCATAGGAATACTTTGGAGCAACATCCGGGCCAAAGCCACGGTAAGATCCCCTCCGTTTAGACTCGACGCGTCCGTTTCCCCCCTCTAGGTGCCGGCGACGGCGCCATCCGTGAGGGGGGGGGGGCACACCCCAGAGACGTGTGCCACCTCTTCGGACATGGCACCACACTGTACGGCACGTATGAGGTGCTGGCGCGTCGCTTCGGTGGCATTGCTACCCCCAGGGCCCCCGTACCGCCTAACCCTGTAGCGTTTGACCACGTGATCTAGCCCTTTGACTTTGCACGGACGGGCTTTGACAAGTGGAACTCTCCACCCGGTCGTGTTAGGTCAGTCCATAGGAACACTTTGGAGCAACATCCGGGCCAAAGCCATAGTAAGATCCCCTTCGTGTAGACCCGATGCGTCCGTTTCCCCCCTCCAGGTGCCGGCGGTGGCGCCGTCCGTGAAGGGGGGCACACCCCGGAGACGCGTGCCACCTCTTCGGACATGCCACCACACCGTACGGCATGTATGAGGTCCCGGTGCGACTCTACAGTGGCATTGCTACCCCCCGGGCCCCCGTCCCGCCTAACCCTGTAGCGTTTGACCACGTGATCTAGTCCTTTGACTTTGCACGGACAGGCTTTGACTAGTGGAACTCTCCACCCGGTCGTGTTAAGTCAGCCCATAGGAACACTTTGGAGCAACATCCGGGCCAAAGCCATTGTAAGATCCCCTCCGTGTAGACCCGACGCGTCCGTTTTACCCCTCCAGGTGCCGGCGGCAGCGCCATCCGTGGGGAGGGGGGGGAGGGGCACACCCCGAAGACGCGTGCCGCCTCTTCGGACCTGCCACCACACTGTACGACATGTATGAGGTCCTGGTGCGACGCTCCGGTGGCATTGCTACCCCCCCCCCTCCCCAGGGCCCCCGTCCCGCCTAACCCTGTAGCATTTGACCACGTGATCTAGCCGTTTGACTTTGCACGGATGGGCTTTGACCAGTGGAACTCTCCACCCGGTCATGTTAGGTCAACCCATAGGAACAATTTGGAGCAACCATGATATGAGAGTAATTAAGAAGACACAAAAGTTCAAGCTTGGGGATGCCCAAGGCACCCCAAGTTAATATTTCAAGAAGTCTCAAGCATCTAAGCTTGGGGATGCCCCGGTAGGCAGCCCACCTTTCTTCTTCAACAACTATCGGTTAGTATCAGTTGAGCCTAAGTTTTTGCTTCTTCACATGAGTTGTGCTATCCTTGCAATGTCATTTTTTTTCTTGCTGTTTGAATACAATATCAAGATAAGAAATTCTTAAATGAGAGAGAGTCTTCACATAGTTACATAATTTTAGCTACTCATTGATCTTCACTTATATCTTTTTGGAGTAGTTTGTCATTTACTCGTGGGGAGTTATGAGTAAATGGTCGAATGAGTTTGTCACATAGTTACACAATATCCTATGAGTAAATGGTCGAATGAGTTGAATGTCATAAATCTGAAATTTTATATGTTTCATTTGCTTATCCCATGGGGAGTTATGACTTCACATCTAAGAAGTAGAGGTTGTAAATTTATTGAAGGTTAGCAAGCGTTGTATTGGTCATTTGAACAATTCATGAAAGAATATTGAAGGAATAGAGACTTCATATATAAATACACTATCCTAGACATCTTTTATAATTGGGAGCACTCATTAAGTATGACATGCTAAAGAGTTGATGTTGGACAAGGAAGACAACGTAATGGGTTATGTTTTCGCACATCTCAGTTAAAGTATATTGTCATGGATCATTCAAAAATGTTGAGCTTGCCTTCCCCCTCATGCTAGCCAAAATTCCTTGCACTAAGTAGAGATACTACTTGTGCTTCCAAATATCCTTAAACCCAGTTTTTGCCATGAGAGTCCACCATACCTACCTATGGATTAATTAAGATCCTTCAAGTAAGGTGTCATCGGTGCAAGCAATAAAAATTGCTCTCTAAATATGTATGATCTTTTGGTGTGCAGAAAATACCTTTATACGATCTTGTTGTGGAAGCAATAAAAGCGACAGACTAAATAATAAAGGTCCATATACAAGTGGCAATATAAAGTGACGTTCATTCGCATTAAGATTTTGTGCATCCAACCCTAAAAGCGCATGACAACCTCTGCTTCCCTCTGCAAAGGGCCTATCTTTTACTTTATGTCTTTTACTTTATGCAAGATTCAAGGTGATCTTCACCTTTCCCTTTTTCATTTTATCCTTTGGCAAGCACCTCGTGTTGGGAAGATCCTGATATATATATCCAATTGGATGTAAGTTAGCATGAACTATTATTGTTGACATCACCCAAAGTGAATACGTTGGGAGGCAACACTATAAGCCCCTATCTTTCTCAATGTTCGATTGAAACTCCATAACCACTAGTATTGCGTGAGTGTTAGCAATTGTAGAAGACTATAGGATAGTTGAGTATGTGGAGTTTGCTATTCCTGAAAATAAGATGAATTGCAATTGTTTGATGACTGAGAATGAAGTTTGCTAGTTTTCAAGAAAGTTTATGGTCTATGCTTTGACATGTGAATCGCTTGTTACTTTATCGTGAGAAGTTTTATGAGATGAACTACTGTTATGCCATATTATCATGCTAGAAAAGGTGACTAAAATTATCATTGATCAAACTTGTGCACCTTCTAGCATTCACACTTCATAAATTCTTTCTTTTATCATTTACCTACTCGAGGATGAGTAGGAATTAAGCTTGGGGATGCTGATACGTCTCCAACGTATCTATAATTTATGAAGCATTCATGCTATTTTATTATTTGTTTTGAATGATTATGGGCTTTATTATACACTTTTATATTCCTTTTGGGACTAACCTATTAACCGGAGGCCCAGCCCATATTGTTGTTTTATTGCCTGTTTCAATATTTCAAAGAAAAGGAATATCAAACGGAGTTCAAACGGAATGAAACCTTTGGCAGCGTGATTTTTTGGAAGAATATGATCCTGGAGACTTGGAGTTCACGTCAGAAGATCCTCGAGGAGGCCATGAGATAGGGGGGCGCCCCCCCTCTACTGGGCGCGCCCCCTGTCTCGTGGGCCCCTCGAGGCTCCCCGACCAACTTCTTTCGCCTATATAAGCCTACGTACCCTAAAAACATCGCATATCAAGATAGATTGGGAGTTCCGCTGCCACAAGCCTCTGTAGCCACCAAAAACCTCTCGGGAGCCCGTTCCGGCACCTTGCCAGAGGGGGCCCATCACCGGTGGTCATCTTCATCATCCCGGCGCTATCCATGACGAGGAGGGAGTAGTTCACCCTCGGGGCTGAGGTTATGTACCAGTAGCTATGTGTTTGATCTCTCTCTCTCTCGTGTTCTCTCTATGGCACGATCTTGATGTATCGCGAGCTTTGCTATTATAGTTGGATCTTATGATGTTTCTCCCCCTCTACTCTCTTGTGATGAATTGAGTTTTCCTTTGAAGTTGTCTTATCGAATTGAGTCTTTAAGGATTTGAGAACACTTTATGTATGTCTTGTCTTGCTTATCTGTGGTGACAATGGGATATCATGTGCCACTTGATGTATGTTTTGGTGATCAACTTGCGGGTTCCACCCATGAACCTATGCATAGGGGTTGGCACACGTTTTCGTCTTGACTCTCTGGTAGAAACTTTGGGGCGCTCTTTGAAGTACTTTGTGTTCGTTGGATGAATCTGAGATTTTGTGATGCATATCATATAATCATGCCCACGGATACTTGAGGTGATAATGGAGTATCTAGGTGACAGTAGGGTTTTGGTTGATTTGTGTCTTAAGGTGTTATTCTAGTACGAACTCTTGAATAGATCGATCTGAAAGAATAACTTTGAGGTGGTTTCGTACCCTATCATAATCTCTTCGTTTGTTCTCCACTATTAGTGGCTTTGGAGTGACTCTTTGTTGCATGTTGAGGGATTGTTATATGATCTATCTATGTTATTATTGTTGAGAGAACTTGCACTAGTGAAAGTATGAACCCTATGCCTTGTTTCCTACCATTGCAATACCGTTTACGCTCACTTTTATCATTAGTTACCTTGCTGTTTTTATATTTTCATATTACAAAAACCTTTATCTACTATCCATATTGTACTTGTATCACCATCTCTTCGCCGAACTAGTGCACCTCTACAATTTGCCATTATATTGGGTGTGTTGGGGACATAGGAGACTCTTTGTTATTTGCTTGCAGGGTTGCTTGAGAGAGACCATCTTCATCCTACGCCTCCCACGGATTGATAAACCTTAGGTCTTCCACTTGAGGGAAATTTGCTACTGTCCTACAAACCTGTGCACTTGCAGGCCCAACAACGTCTACAAGAAGAAGGTTGTGTAGTAGACATCAAGATCTTTTCTGGCGCCGTTGCTGGGGAGGTGAGTTCTTGAAGGTATATCTTTAGATCTTGCAATCGAATCTTTTTGTTTCTTGTTTTATCACTAGTTTAGTTAATATAGAAAAACTACAAAAACTGGAGTTAAGCTTGTTTCATACGCTTCATCTTTTTAATATCTTTCGTGAGTATGATGGAAAGGAAAATTGTGCTCAATTGCTAGAAGAAGAATGCATTAAAATTCTTGGTACTAAATCTTTGAATGATGAGCATGATTGCAATGTTGTTAGTATGAACTCCTTGAATATCCATAGTACTAATGATGATTGCTCTAGTCATGATGAAAATATCTCTTATAAGCATGTCAACTTTTGTGGAGTGCATGTTTGCATGAACACACCAAATAGAGAATATATATATTGCAATAGGCATAAGCATTTAGAAACTAAATTGTTGCAAGAAAAGTTAAATGGGAGTGATGAAAATTTACACTTCCTTTGCCGTACTTGTGAACTATGCAATGAACATGGTCATCTACATCTCCTATGCAAATTATTTCATGATCGAATCATGTCCAAAAATTGTGATGATTTGATTTCCCTTGCAAATTACAATGTACTTATTTTACTTTTGGGTTATGAAGAATTGAACCGTTTAATTAAGGGCCTTCCAGAATTTGCCCATGAGAAATTCCTTGATACTGATCTAGAGAAGATTTATTTGTATTGTGCTGTGAATTGCATTGAAAATCCTTATATTGCCAATTACATAAAGAAAAGAAAGCAAATAGAAGATGATTAGAATACTAATGAAAGGGAAGAAATTTCCCAATATCCTCCTATTATTTCTTATGATGAATCAGGTAACGAGGAGGAGCTTTCTATTCAACCAATCTCGTCAATAAGGAGCTTAAAGAGGAAGGTTGAACCCACACATAATGTGAAAAAGAAAAGGAAAAGAAAGGGCAACAAAGGTAAAAAGGTATCCCTCCCAAATGATGTTGCTCCTACTACTCATTGTGATGATGATAATTGCTATACTATTGGTGCTATCCATACTATTAATGATGAGAGTGATTATGCTTATGATATGAAAAGGCCCAAGCTTGGGAAAGCTATGTTTGATGAGGATGAAATATTTGAGAATATATTTGCTGAAATTAATGTTTGTCCCAAGCTTGGGGATGTTGTGTTTAATGAAGATGATATTTTCAGCATCCCATGTTTTGATAGGCAAAGTTTTTATGATGATAGCATGCCTCTTACCTATGATGATTATATTGATGAAAGTGGGTTTGGAAGAGTGTCAACTTTAGGAAGTAGTTATCCCACTATTTTGGAGGATGTTGAATCTTATTGTGATGAATATGAAAGTGGATTTGGAAGAGTTTCAACTTTATTTAGTGATGATTCCACTATCTTGGAAGAGGTTTCAATCGATTATGATGAGAATGAAGTTGCTACTTATGATGATTATTGTGATGAAACTTATGCTATAAAAAGTAGTGATGATTTTATAAAACTTGTCATGATTATGATTACCCTTTTTCTGAACATTACTCTTTTAATGTGGAAACAATTTTTAGTGTTCATGTCTCTTATGATACTCCCACTATTCCGAATGAGAAGAATGTTGCTTGTGTGGAGACTAGTAAATTTTCTATGCAAGTAGATCATGAAAAGAATGCTTTATGTGCTGGTTATATTGTTGAATTCATTCATGATGCTACTGAAAATTATTATGAGGGAGGAATATATGCTTGTAGGAATTGCAATAATGTCAAGTTTCCTCTCTATGTGCTTAAAATTTTGAAGCTATGCTTATTTTGCCTTCCTATGCTAGTTGATTATTGCTCCCATAAATTGTTTGCTCACAAAATCCCTATGCATAGGAAGTGTGTTAGACTTAAATGTGCTAGTCATATGCTTCATTATGCTCCTGTTATGTTTCAATTCTTATATTTTATGTGAGCATCATTGTCATCATCATGCCTAGCTAGAAAGGCATTAATGAAAAGCGCTTGTTGGGAGATGATACGTCCATTTTGCATCATGCTTTTATGTCAATATTTATTGCATTATGGGCTGTTATTTCACGTTATGTAACAATACTTATGGTTGTTCTCTCTTATTTTACAAGGTTTACATGAAGAGGGGGAATGCCGACAGCTGGAATTCTAGGCTGGAAAAGGAGCAAATATTGAAGGACTATTCTGCGCAACTCCAAAAGTCTTGAAACTCCAAGGAATACGTTAAAATAAATAAAGAAAAATCGTCGCCAAGGATGAAGGCCAGGGGCCCACACCCTGCTCACGAGGGTGGGGGGAGCCCCCCCCTACCTCGTGGGTCCCCTGGTGGCTCTCCGACACCCATCTTCTCCAATATGAAGTCTTTCGATGAGAAAAAAATAGAGGAGAACCTTTCGGGACGAGACTCCGCCGCCACGAGGCGGAACCTTGGCGGAACCAATCTAGGTCTCTGACAGAGCTGTTCTGCCGGGGACACTTCCCTCCGGGAGGGGGAAATCATCACCATCGTCATCACCAACGCTCCTCTCATCGGGAGAGGGCAATCTCCATCAACATCTTCTCCAGCACCATCTCATCTCCAAACCCTAGTTCATCTCTTGTATCCAATTCTTGTCTCCAAGTCCGGGATTGGTGCTAGTAGGTTGCTAGTAGTGTTGATTACTCCTTGTAGTTGATGCTAGTTGGTTTATTTGGTGGAAGATCATATGTTCAGATCCTTTATGCACAATATTACCCCTCTTATTATGAACATGAATATGCTTTGTGAGTAGTTATGTTTGTTCCTGAGGACAAGGGAGAAGTCTTGCTATTAGTAGTCATGTGAATTTGGTATTCGTTCGATATTTTGATAAGATGTATGTTGTCTAACCTCTAGTGGTGTTATGTGAATGTTGACTACATAACACTTCACCATTATTTGGGCCTAGAGGAAGGCATTGGGAAGTAATAAGTAGATGATGGGTTGCTAGAGTGACAGAAGCTTAAACCCTAGTTTATGCGTTGCTTCGTAAGGGGCTGATTTGGATCCATATGTTTCATGCTATGGTTAGGTTTACCTTAATACTTTTGTTGTAGTTGCGGATGCTTGCAATAGAGGTTAATCATAAGTTGGATGCTTGTCCAAGTAAGGGAAGTACCCAAGCACCGGTCCACCCACATATCAAATTATCAAAGTACCGAACGTGAATCATATGAGCGTGATGAAAACTAGCTTGACGATATTCCCATGTGTCCTCGGGAGCGCTTTTCCTATTATAAGAGTTGCCCAGGCTTGTCCTTTGCTACAAAAAGGATTGGGCCACCTTGCTGCACTTTATTTATTTTTGTTACTTGTTGCTCGTTACCATTTATCTTATCACAAAACTATCTGTTACCACTTATTTCAGTACTTGCAGAGAATACCTTGCTGAAAACCGCTTATCATTTCCTTCTGCTCCTCGTTGGGTTCGACACTCTTACTTATCGAAAGGACTACGTTAGATCCCCTATACTTGTGGGTCATCAAGACTCTTTTCTGGCGCCGTTGCCGGGGAGTGAAGCGCCTTTGGTAGGTGGAATTTGGTAAGGAAAAATTTATTTAGTGTGCTGAAATTTTCTATCACTTGTTACTATGGAAAGTAATTGTTTGAGGGGCTTGTTTGGGGTATCTTCACCCCGTATGGTTGAGCCAAGAGTTGCTCCTCAACCTACTGAACCTACTGAATCTATTGAAGATGAAACTGCTTTTTAGATTCCTTCGGGTATGATGGAAAAACTGCTAGCTAACACTTTTACAGGAGATGGGACAAAGCATCCTGATGAACATCTACGCTTTGTGGATGATATTTGTGGATTATTTAAGCTTGCAGGTATACCCGATGATGTTGTTAAGAAGAAGGCTTTCCCTTTATCTTTGGAGGGAGATGCATTGACATGGTATAGGCTATCTGATGATACGAGGTCATGGAACTATAAAAGAGTGAAATTGGAATTTCATCAAAAGTATTACCCTATGCATCTTGTTCATCGTGATCATAATTATATAAATAATTTTTGGCCTCGCGAAGGAGAAAGCATCGCTCAAGCTTGGGGGAGGCTTAAATCAATGTTATATTCATGCCCCAATCATGAGCTCTCAAAATTGACAATTCTCCAGAAATTTTATGCTCGGCTTTCTGAAAATAATCACAACATACTCGACACTTCTTGTGCTGGCTCTTTTATGATGAAGTCTATTGAATTTGGATGGAATTTATTGGATAGAATTAAACGCAACTCTGAAGATTGGGACTTCGACGAAGGTAAGGAGTCAGGTATGACACCTAAGTTTGATTGTGTTAAATCTTTTATGGATACCGATAATTTCCGCAAGTTTAGCACTAAATATGGACTTTACTCTGAGATAGTAGCTTCTTTCTGTGAATCTTTTGCTACTTATGTTGATCTCCCCAAGGAGAAGTGGTTTAAATATCATCCTCCCATAGAAGTAAAAGTAGCTGCACCTATTAAAGTTGAAGAAAATATTGTCACTTATAATGATCCTATTGTTCCTACTTCTTATGTTGAGAAACCTCCTTTCCCTGTTAGAATGAAGGATCATGCTAAAGCTTCAATTGTTGTTCGTAAAAGCAATACTAGGACTTATACACCTCCTGAGCAAGTCAAAGTAGAACCCAATATTGCTATTGTTAAAGATCTCTTGTCTGATAATATTGATGGGCATGTTATTCAATTCACTGGTGAAACTGCCAGAATTGCTAAGCCCTGTGATAGAGATAAACATAGACCTGTGGTAGGCGTGCCTGTTATTTCTATTAAAATAGGAGATCATTGTTATCATGGCTTGTGTGATATGAGTGCTAGTGCTAGTGTTATACCCATTGGCTTATACAAAGAAATTATGCATGAGATTGCACCTGCTGAGTTAGAAGATATTGATGTTACAATTAAACTTGCCAATAGAGATACTATATCTCCAATGGGAATTGTTAGAGATGTTGAAGTCTTGTGTGGGAAAACCAAATATCCCGCTGATTTTCTTGTTCTTGGTTCTCCACAAGATAGCTTTTGTCCCATTATATTTGGTAGACCCTTCTTACGTACCGTTAATGCTACGATAGATTGCAAAAAGAATGTTGTTACTGTTGGCTTGGATGATATGGTTCATGAGTTTAATTTCTCTAAATTTAGTAAACAACGTCGTGAGGAAGAATTGCCTAGTAAGGATGAAATTATTGGTCTTGCTTCTATTGCTGTACCTCCTAGTGATCCTTTAGAACACTATTTGCTAGACCATGAAAATGATACGTTCATGAATGAAAGAAAGGAAATAGATGAAGTATTCTTTAAACAGGAACCTATTCTGCAACACAATTTGCCTGTTGAAATCCTAGGGGATCCTCCTCCTCCCAAGGGTGATCCCGTGTTTGAACTAAACCGCTGCCTGATAATCTTAAATATGCTTATCTTGATGAAAATAAAATATATCCTGTTATTATTAGCGCTAACCTTTCAGAGCATGAAGAAGAAAGATTATTGAAAACTCTGAAGAAGCATCGTGCCGCTATTGGATATACTCTGGATGATCTTAAGGGCATCAGTCCCACTCTATGTCAACATAAAATAAATTTGGAAGCTGATGCCAAACCAGTTTGTGATCCTCAAGGATGTTTGAATCCTAAAATGAAAGAAGTGGTAAGAAAAGAAATACTCAAACTTCTGGAGGCAGGTATAATTTATCCCGTTGCTGATAGTCAGTGGGTAAGCCCAGTCAACGGCATCAGCCGCACTTGCCGCTAAGTCCATATACGGATCCTCCGGACTCCACAACCGATCAAATTGAGCATACTTTTGATCCATAAACCGGCGACGCAGCAGATAAGGCTTGCCAGCCACGATATCTCCGGCCTGGCGCAGCTCCTCCCTCATGGCCCGCATTGCAGAGTGGGCATCCTTGGCCTCAGCGGTGGCCTTCTTCAGGTCTTCCCGCTCCGATAAGCGCTCCTTTTCAAGAGCCTCATTACGGTCGGCAGCATCTTTCACTTTTACGGCCAATTCGGCCACTTCTTCCCTGCTTAGGCAGTGAGCAGCCTTTTCGGCTTTCAACTCCTCGGCCGCCCTCGAGGCAGCCGCGTCACTCCTTCGGGCTTGCTCCTTAGCTTGAGCAAGTTCGGCCCGAAGGCTCTCCACGGCAGCAGCACCGTCTGTACAACAGCATATAATTTATCAAGAGGAGGGCTTTGACCCCATTAATAAAGCGACCATGGAGAACTCATTTACCTTGCGACTCGTCAAGTCGCCGGTTGACAAGTGCGATGTCCGCATCCGCCGCGTCAAGTTGCCGCATTAACTCGGCAACCCCACTAGTCCGGCTAGCCCTCGGACTATCCGCCACCTACATAGGAACGGCGACATTCATTTCTTGAGATTTCGATCCTCGGCACGCTGTCGTCTTCAACAACCTACCGAGTCTCACACTACTAGAAAAACCCCTACTAATGGCGCAACTAATATGGCCATTAATGGCGCATCTGTGGTGCGCCATTAATAGCACGCCATTAGTAATTTTTACTAATGGCGCACCACCTGGTGCGCCATTAGTATCTGGTATACTAATGGCGCACCGCGGGTGCGCCATTAGTATAGGCCAGGGTGCGCCATTAGTATGCCTCCCAGGGGCCATGTATACCCAGGTGCTTTGGATACTAATGGCGCACCACAACTGGATGCGCCATTAGTAACCGCGGCATACTAATGGTGCACTGTCCTGTGATGCGCCATTAGTGATGCGCCATTTTGAATCTAGATCTGGATCGTGATTTTTTGCCCATTTTTTGCTCGTTTTTGCTTGTTTTTTGGCATGACATTATTTCAAATTTTGTTCCTGTTTTTGGATCTTGTACGTTCTTTTGCCATGGTCTTTTGCCAGAGAGGAGTTCGCCGGAGAGGAGGAGGAGGAGGTCGCTGGAGAGGAGGAAGGAGAAACCATGAGGGGATGGGAGGAGCTCACCGGAGAGGAGGGAGGAGGAGCTCACCGGAGAGGAGGGAGGAGGAGCTCACCGGAGAGGAGGGAGGAGGAGCTCACCGGAGAGGAGGGAGGAGGAGCTCACCGGAGAGGAGGGAGAAGAAACCATGAGGGGAGGGGAGGGGAGGAGGGAGGAGGGAGGAGGAGGTCGCCGGAGAGGAGGGAGAAGAAACCATGAGGGGAGGGGAGGGGAGGGGAGGAGGGAGGAGGGAGGAGCAGGTCGCCGGAGAGGAGGAGGAGGTCACCGGAGAGGAGAAGTATGGTGGAGGAGAGAAGGGAAGATGAAATGAAGAGAGGAGGAGAGGACCAGCCATATATACGGCATACTAATGGCGCACCGCGGGCAGGTGCGCCATTAGTAATTTTTTTTATTTTTTTTATTTATTTTGAATTTTGAAGGCGGGAAGATACTAATGGCGCACCACGGGCAGGTGCGCCATTAGTAATTGTTTTTTTTTATTTTTTTGACTTATTTTGAATTTTGAAGGAGGGAAGATACTAATGGCGCACCATGGTCAGGTGCGCCATTAGTAACTTTTTTTATTTTTTTGACTTATTTTGAATTTTGAAGGCGGGAAGATAGTAATGGCGCACCACGGGTAGGTGCGCCATTAGTAAGTTTGAATTTTTTTTGAATTTTTTTGCCTCTCCAGATCTTAAAAGCCCCGTATCTTTTTTTCTGTTAGGTTTTTGAGGATTTTGAAAATGTTTAACGGGGTTCCCCTGATTAAATTTGGATGTAACTTTTCGAGTAGATGATTTTTCATATAAAAAACTTTTTCATCCGAGTTAGTATGCAAAAGTTATGCCCATTTTTACAAATTCTCGCGAGATTTTGCAAATGAAGTCAAAATTCATATTTGCAAATTTTCCCAACAACTAGGCCACATATCACATGGGAAACTTATTTTCTTTTATTTTTTTGACATTTTTATCATTTTCTTTTATTTTTCTTAAAACTGAAAAGGCGATCCATGGGGGGGGGGGTGCATTCGGTGGAAGTGGTGGCCAAGGTTACTAATGGCGCACCGTGGCATGGTGCGCCATTACTAGTTTAACTAGTAATGGCGCACCACACCCACGGTGCGCCATTAGTAGTTTTGAAAAAAATTCAAAAAAAAGTTTTAATTTTTTTTTTACTAATGGCGCACCGTGGGAGTGGTGCGCCATTACTAGTTCAACTAGTAATTGCGCACCACTCCCACGGTGCGCCATTAGTAGTTTTGAACAAAATTTAAAAAAAATATTTTTACTAATGGCGCACCGTGGATGTGGTGCGCCATTAGTATTTGGACACTAATGGCGCACCAACACATGGTGCGCCATTAGTATATAGTAATGGCGCACCACATGTCTGGTGCGCCATTAGTGTCAATTCCATCTATAGCCCTTTTCCTAGTAGTGTCAGTGGCTACTATCTATACAGAGCACACTTTTATGTGCAAAACTGTCAAAAATAGAAGGTGCGTCATTTTCGCGTACCTCAAATCCCGCCAGCAAACTCATAGCGGCGTTACGCAATCTACTCTCGGCGGACGAAATCCTTCCAATCACCATGTGCATCAACGCACGATGATCTTCTGAGATGGACGCCCTCTCAAGCAGATTCTTCAGTTCTCCCGGCCAGATACTAGCGGGCGCCGAGCTCTCCGGCCCCTCCGGACTCGGGGATACCCTCCGTGACGATACTTCAGGCTCTGCTGCCTTATCTGATGGCACAACAGACGGGGGCGTTTCGCTCTCCATCATCTCCGGAAGAAGGTCCCCCGAAGACGAACTCATCTGCGAAGGCTGCAAATCCGAACTGCAAAATGAAAATTTCGGTCACCCACAGAAGCATAAATGGAGGTATTTTCTTACTGATGAAATTCCCTTTTCATACTCACGGCTCGCTGGAGGGCTGATTCTTTGGCGATGATTGTGCGTCCGGATTCTCCCCGGACGCCGGACCCCCCGGGGAAGATCTCTTCCCCCGTTTAGGGGCTCTGGCCTCCGGATCTTCGGAGGCGGTCCTCTTCTCCCCCTGGAAGGAGGGGTTCTTGATTCCCCCCTCTTCAGACGCCCCTTTGGGCGAAATATTAGCTCCTCTGTTTTCCTCTTTGCTCCCTTCTGTGGGCGCGACCTCCAACATTCTGACCAGCACGGGCTCTAGTGCGGTCTCTGGGAGGGGGGCCGGACACCTTATCAGCCTTGATCGCGCCACCCACTCCTGTGAAGAGTAATGGGTCAGGAGGCGAACTCTAGAAAGGCAGATAAACAGAATGTCCGGACTCTGAGCTATTTACCTGAGTATCCGGGCGATTGCGGCTTAGGCCTACATCCTCGGCTAATTCCGGACACGCCACCTGCGGTCCGAAGAACAACTTGTACATCTCCACGGGTGTTGCACCCATGAAGTGTTGGAGAATCCGAGGTCCCTCCGGGTTGAACTCCCATAGACGGAGAGGACGGTGTTTGCAGGGCAGAAGATGCCTGATTAGCATAACCTGCATCACCACGACCAGATTGATCTCCCTCGCTTGGAGGTCTCGAATCCGGCCCTGCAGTGAGGGCACGTCTTCGGACGGCCCCCAATTGAGCCCTTGGTTGACCCACGACATCAGTTGGCGTGGAGGTCCCGGGCGGAATGAAGGCGGCGGCTTTTGTTTGCTGCCCCTCGGAGCGGTGATATAGAACCACTCCTGCTGCCACAGCCCGAGTTCCTCTTGGAAGGAACCCTCGGGCCACGGGGCATCGGCCTTTTTGCTTATGGCCGCCCTGCCGCACTCCGCTTGACGCCCCCCCATCATCTTCGGCTTCACATTGAAGGTCTTCAGCCACAGGCCGAAGTGGGGAGTGACGCGGAGGAAGGCTTCGCAGACGATAATGAATGCGGAGATATGGAGGATGGACTCCGGAGCCAAGTCAAGAAAATCCAGCCCGTAGTAGAACATGAGCCCTCTCACGAAGGGGTCCGTCGGGAAGCCTAAACCCCGACGGAGGTGGGATACGAAGACGACGTATTCGCCAGGCTCGGGGGCGGGCACGGCCTGCCCTTGGGTAGGCAACCTGTGCGAAACCTCGTAGGCCAGGTACTTGGCCTCACGTAACTTCAATATGTCCTCCTCCGTGACGGAGGAGGGCATCCACCGGCCCTGGAGGTCGGAGCCGGACATGGTTGAGGATCCGAAGCGCTCGAATCTGAGGCTCTGGGTGTTGGAACTGGGAGCGAGGAGGAGATTCGATGCGAGATTGAAGAACAAGAACGAGCCTTGGTCCTCTTATAAAGGGGAAAAATACCAAGAGCCGTCTCCGTGACCGTTTGGGATTCACCTTCGATAGAGGACGCGTGGCGATGGGAACGGTTGGGTTACCCACGCACGTATTGATGAGAATCCCGGGATAAGGGGAACACGATCTCTGCTTCGACAAGACGCGCCAAGGAAACCGCTTCGCTAATCGTGCTGAGGTGGTATAGTAAAAAACGATTCAAACAAAGGCTTGGTAGCGGTGTGATGTCACGCCGCATAGTACGTCAGCAGATTGAACTAGTGTACATTTTATTCTCTCTACGGTGGAATGTGGAATATATTTTGCAGAGCCGGACACTATCCTGGTGTTCATGATCTTCTCTGGATTATTCAAGGGAGGAACCCGCCTTGCAATGCCGAACATTATGCGCGCCGGACTTATCGTCATTGAAGCCTGGTTCAGGGGCTACTGAGGGAGTCCTGGACTAGGGGGTGTCCGGACAGCTGGACTATCATCGTCCGCCGGACTCCAAGACTACGAAGATACAAGATTGAAGACTCCGTCCCGTGTCCAGATGGGACTTTCCTTGGCGTGGAAGGCAAGCTTGGCGATACGGATATGTAGATCTTCTACCATTGTAACCGACTCTGTGTAACCCTAGCCTCCTCCGGTGTCTATATAAACCGGAGGGCTTTAGTCCGTAGGACAACATACATTACAACAATCATACCATAGGCTAGCTTCTAGGGTTTAGCCGCCTTGATCTCGTGGTAGATCCACTCTTGTACTACCCATATCATCAATATTAATCAAGCGGGACGTAGGGTTTTACCTCCATCGAGAGGGCCCGAACCTGGGTAAAACATCGTGTCCCTCGTCTCCTGTTACCATCCGCCTAGATGCACAGTTCGGGAACCCCTACACGAGATCCGCCGGTTTTGACACCGACAGTTAGGTTTACCTTAATACTTTTGTTGTAGTTGCGGATGCTTGCAATAGAGGTTAATCATAAGTGGGATGCTTGTCCAAGTAAGGGCAGTACCCAAGCATCGGTCCACCCACATATCAAATTATCAAAGTACCGAACGCGAATCATACGAGAGTGATGAAAACTAGCTTGACGATATTCCCATGTGTCCTCGGGAGCGCTTTTTCTTATTATAAGAGTTTGTCCAGGCTTGTCCTTTGTACAAAAAGGATTGGGCCACCTTGCTGCACTTTATTTACTTTTGTTACTGGTAGCTCGTTAACATTTATCTTATCACAAAACTATCTGTTACCACTTATTTTAGTACTTGCAGAGAATACCTTGCTGAAAACCGCTTATCATTTCCTTCAGCTCCTCGTTCGGTTCGACACTCTTACTTATCGAAAGGACTACGATAGATCCCCTATACTTGTGGGTCATCAGGAGACAATCCAATATTTACCCTTACTGTTTTTGTGTGTTCACATGATTATTCTACTGTAGTAATCATGTTTTATAGCTTTTCTTTCAATAAAGTGCCAAGTAAGACCTTTAGGATAGCTTACGGTGATAGTTGTGTTGATCCTGCTGAGAATCAGAAACTTTTGCACCCAGTAAATTAGTTTTGTTAATTCGCAGAAACGTGCTTATGATCTGATTATTTTTTCTGTGGATTGATATACAAATTTCTTAGGACTTACTAATTTGGTAGGATTTTTCGAGTTCCAGAAGTATATGTTTGATACATATTACTACAGACTGTTCTGTTTTTGACAGATTCTATTTTCTATGTGTTTTTTGCTTATTTTGATGAATCTATGAGTAGTATCGGAGGGTATGAACCATAGATAAGTGGAGTACAGTAGATATTACACCAATATGAATTTATAATGAGTTCATTACAGTACCTAAGTGGTGGTTTTATTTTCTTATACTAACGGAGCTTACGAGTTTTCTGTTGAGTTTTGTGTTGTGAAGTTTTCATGTTTTGGGTAAAGATTCGATGGACTATGGAATAAGGAGTGGCAAGAGCATAAGCTTGGGGATTATTAAGGCACCCCAAGATAATATTCAAGAATATCCAAAATCCTATGCTTGGGGATGCCCCGGAAGGCATCCCCTCTTTCGTCTTCGTTCATCGGTAACTTTACTTGGAGCTATATTTTTATTCACCACATGATATGTGTTTTTCTTGGAGCGTCATTTTTTTGTTAGTTTTTGCTTGATGTTATTTATAATAATGTTTTGCATCTTTATTTTCAATAAAAAAGTCAAGGATAGCCTTTGCCATGCTTATCTTGCTAGTACACATGTTGCTGTTTGAAAACAGAAAGTTTAACGCTGTTGCAAAAATTCTCTAGAAAAGTCAGAGCATGATATAATGATGAATTTTTTTGCATAATGAGATATGATAAATTTACTACAGTGGTAATTTTATTTAATAATTTTTGGAGTTAGGGAAGTATTGATACTCTTGCATTCTTTACAGACTATACTGTTTTGACAGATTGCTGTTATGTTTGCATTGTTTGCATATGTTTGCTTGTTTAATGATTCTATTTGAGGATAGGAGTATTAAATATGCAGAGGCATTTAGTATGCGATGTGGAATAATAATTGTAGTGATTTGTTACAATAGAAAATGATAAGGTTCTGCATTGGTTTAAACTAACCTATCTCACAAGTTCTTGTTGAGTTTGGTGTGGATGAAGCTTTTGAGAAAAAAGAGAAACCATGCTATGAGAGGAATTAAGGAGACACAAAAGTTCAAGCTTGGGGATGCCCAAGGCACCCCAAGATAATATTTCAAGAAATCTCAAGCATCTAAGCTTGGGGATGCCCCGGTAGGCATCCCACCTTTCTTCTTCAACAACTATCGGTTAGTATCGGTTGAGCCTAAGTTTTTGCTTCTTCACATGAGTTGTGCTATCCTTGCAATGTAATTTTATTTTGTTTTTCTTGCAGTTTGAAAACAATACCAAGATCTGAAATTCTTAACTGAGAGAGAGTCTTCACATAGTTACATAATTTTAGCTACTCATTGATCTTCACTTATATCTTTTTGGAGTAGTTTGTCATTTACTCGTGTGCTTCACTTATATCCTATGAGGAAATGGTTGAATGAGTTGAATGTCATAAATATGAAATTTTATATTCTTCATTTGCTTATCCCATGGGGAGTTATGACTTCACATCTAAGAAGTAGAGGTTGTAAATTTATTGAAGGTTAGCAAGCGTTGTATTGGTCATTTGAACAATTCATGAAAGAATATTGAAGGAAGAGAGACTACATATATAAATACACTATCCTAGACATCTTTTATAATTGCAAACACTCATTAAGTATGACATGCTAAAGAGTTGATGTTGGACAAGGAAGACAACGTAATGGGTTATGTTTTCGCACATCTCAGTTAAAGTATATTGTCATGGATCATTCAAACATGTTGATCTTGCCTTTCCCCCTCATGCTAGCCAAAATTCCTTGAACTAAGTAGAGATACAACTTGTGCTTCCAAATATCCTTAAACCCAGTTTGTTCCATGAGAGTCCACCATACCTACCTATGGATTGAGTAAGATCCTTCAAGTAAGTTGTCATCGGTGCAAGCAATAAAAATTGCTCTCTAAATATGTATGATCTTTTGGTGTGAAGAAAATACCTTTATACGATCTTGTTATAGAAGCAATAAAAGAGACAGACTGCATCATAAAGGACCATATACAAGTGGCAATATAAAGTGACGTTCATTCTCATTAAGTTTTTGTGCATCCAACCCTAAAAGCGCATGACAACCTCTGCTTCCCTCTGTGAAGGGCCTATCTTTTACTTTATGTCTTTTACTTTATGAAAGAGTCAAGGTGATCTTCACCTTTCCCTTTTTCATTTTATCCTTTGGCAAGCACCTCGTGGTGGGAAGACCCTGATATATATATATATCCAATTGGATGTAAGTTAGCATCAACTATTATTGTTGACATCACCCAAAGGTGCATACGTTGGGAGGCAACACTATAAGCCCCTATCTTTCTTAGTGTTCGATTGAAACTCCATAACCACTAGTATTGCGTGAGTGTTAGCAATTGTAGAACACTATATGATAGTTGAGTATGTAGAGTTTGCTATTCCTAAAAATAAGATGAATTGCAATTGTTTGATGACTGAGAATGAAGTTTGCTAGTTTTCAAGAAAGTTTATGGTCTATGCTTTGACATGTGAATTGCTTGTTACTTTATCGTGAGAAGTTTTATGAGATGAACTAATGTTATGACATATTATCATGCTAGAAAAGGTGATTGAAATTATCATTGATCAAACTTGTGCACCTTCTAGCATTCACACTTCATAAATTCTTTCTTTTATCATTTACCCTATGAACCCTATGCCTTGTTTCCTACCATTGCAATACTGTTTACGCTCATTTTTATCATTAGTTACCTTGCTATTTTTATATTTTCATATTACAAAAACCTTATCCATATTGTACTTGTATCACCATCTCTTCGCCGAACTAGTGCACCTCTACAATTTGCCATTGTATTGGGTGTGTTGGGGACACAAGAGACTTTGTTATTTGGTTGCAGGGTTGCTTGAGAGAGACCATATTCATCCTACACCTCCCACGGATTGATAAACCTTAGGTCATCCACTTGAGGGAAATTTGCTACTGTCCTACAAACCTGTACACTTGCAGCCCAACAACGTCTACAAGAAGAAGGTTGTGTAGTAGACATCAGAACTCTTCACCCGGTCATGTTAAGTCAGCCCATAGGAACACTTTGGAGCAATATCCGGGCCAAAGCCACAGTAAGATCCCCTCCGTGTAGACCCAACGCGTCCGTTTCCCCCCTCCAAGTGTCGCCGGCGGCGCCGTCCGTGAGGGGGGGGGGGCACATCCCGAAGACACGTGCCGCCTCTTCGGACATGCCACCACACCGTACGCCATGTATGAGGTCCCGGTGCGACACTCCGGTGCATTGCTACCCCCCCCCCCCCCCCCCCGAGGCCCTCATCCCGCCTAACCCTCTAGCGTTTGACCATGTGATCTAGCCCTTTGACTTTGCACGGACGGGCTTTGACCAGTGGAACTCTCCACCTGGTTGTGTTAGGTCAGCCCATAGGAACAATTTGGAGCAACATCCGGGCCAAAGCCACAGTAATATCCCCTCCGTGTAGACCCGACGCGTGCATTTACCCCCTCCAGGTGCCGGCGGCGGCGCCCTCCGTGAGGGGGGGGGCACACCCCGGAGACGCGTACCGCCTCTTCAGACAAGCCACCACTCTTACGCCATGTATGAGGTTCCGGTGCGACGCTGCAGTGGCATTGCTACCCCCCAGGGCCCCCGTCCCGCCTAACCCTGTAGTGTTTGACCACGTGATCTAGACCTTTGACTTTGCACCGACGGGCTTTGACCGGTGGAACTCTCCACGCGGTCGTGTTAGGTCAGCCCATAGGAACACTTAGGAGCAACATCCAGGCCAAAGCCACAGTAAGATCCCCTCCGTGTAGACCCGACGCGTCCGTTTCCCCCCTCTAGGTGCTGGCGGCGGCGCCGTCCGTGAGGGGGGGCACACCCCGGAGACACGTGCCACCTCTTCGGACATGCCACAACACCGTACGACATGTATGAGGACCCGGTGTGACGCTTCGGTGGCATTGCTACCCCCAGGGCCCCCGTCCCGCCTAACCCTGTAGCGTTTGACCACGTGATCTAGCCCTTTGACTTTGCACGGACGGGCTTTGACCGGTGGAAATCTCCACCCGGTCGTGTTAGGTCAGCCCATAGGAACACTTTGGAGCAACATCCGGGCCAAAGCCACAGTAAGATCCCCTCCGTGTAGACCCGACGTGTCCGTTTCACCCAACCAGTGCCGGCGGCGGAGCCGTCCGTGAGGGGGGGCACACCCCGGAGACGCGTGCCACCTCTTCAGACATGCCACCACACCGTACGGCATGTATGAGGTCCCGGTGCGGCGCTTTGCTGGCATTGCTACCCCCACCCCCCAGGGCCCCCGGCCCGCCTAACCCTATAGCGTTTTGACCACGTGATCTAGCCCTTTGACTTTGCACGGGCGGGCTTTGACCAGTGGAACTCTCCACCCGGTCGTGTTAGGTCAGCCCATAGGAACTCTTTGGAGCAACATCTGGACCAAAGCCACAGTAACATCCCCTCCGTGTAGACCCGACGCATCCGTTTCCCCCCTCCAGGTGCCGGCGGCGGCACCGTCCGTGAGGGGGGTGTCGGTGTCAAAACCGGCGGATCTCGGGTAGGGGGTCCCGAACTGTGCGTCTAGGCGGATGGTAACAGGAGACAAGGTACACGATGTTTTTACCCAGGTTTGGGCCCTCTAGATGGAGGTAAAACCCTACTCCTGCTTGATTAATATTGATGACATGGGTAGTACAAGAGTAGATCTACCACGAGATCAAAGAGGCTAAACCCTAGAAGCTAGCCTATGGTATGATTGTTGTTCCTCCTACGGACTAAAACCCTCCGGTTTATATAGACATCGGAGAGGGCAAGGGTTACACAGATTCGGTTACAATGGTAGGAGATCTACATATCCGTATTGCCAAGCTTGCCTTCCACACCAAGGAAAGTCCCATCCGGACACGGGACGAAGTCTTCAATCTTGTATCTTCATAGTCCAGGAGTCCGGCCAATGGTGATAGTTCGGCTATCTGGACACCCCTAATCCAGGACTCCCTCAGTAGCCCCTGAACCAGGCTTCAATGACGACGAGTCCGGCGCGCATTATTGTCTTCGGCATTGCAAAGCGGGTTCCTCCTCCGAATACTTCATAGAAGATTTTGAACACCAGGATAGTGTCCGACTCTGCAAAATAAGTTCCACATACCACCGTAGAGAGAATAACATTTACACAAGTTCAATCTGCTGACGTATTCCGTGGCGTGACATCACACCACGGCCAGGCCTTTATTCGAATCGTTTTTACTGTTCCACCTCAGCGCGTTTAGCGAAGCGGTTTCCTTGGCACGTCTTGTCAAAGCAAAGATCGTGTCCCCTTATTCCGGGATTCTCATCAATACGGGCGTGGGTAACCCAACCGCGCCATTGATTACGGCGCTTGGGAGATAAGCGAGTTTTACCAGGCTGGTGGGGACGCATAGTTTCGTCCGTCCATATAAGGGGATAAGGATCCACCTTTTTACCCACGCCTTCTTCCTCCTTTGCTTATCCATTTCCGCGCACTCGAGCTCCAGCGCCCAAGTCCGCACATCTCGCCTCAACCTTCCCCAGCCATGTCCGGAGCGGGAGGCAAGTGGATGGCCTCCTCCGTCACGGAGGGGCACATCAAAAGGTTGAGGAAAGTCGGATACCTGCACAACGACATTGCGCACCGGCTTCCAGACAAGGGGCGGCTCGTCCCCACCCCCAGGCCCCATGAGAGGGTGGTGTTCCTTCTCCATTTCCTCCGCGGACTGGGCTTCCCACTCCACCCATTTGTCCGGGGGCTCATGTTCTACTACGGCCTGGATTTCCATGATCTGGCCCCGAATTTCATCCTCAACATCTCAGCGTTTATCGTTGTGTGCGAGGCCTTCCTCCGCATCAAACCCCACTTCGGCTTATGGCTGAAGACATTCAATGTCAAGCCGAAGGTAGTGGGTGGCCAGCAGGCAGAGTGCGGAGGCGCCATGGTGGGCAAGATGCCCAACGTCATATGGCTCGAGGACGCCTTCGTGGAAACCATCAAAGGGTGGCAATTGGGGTGGTTCTACATCACCGAGCCGCGTGACCCTGAATGGGCAGCGGCCCCCAAATTCAGATCTGGCATCCCCACACGACTCACCTCCTGGAAAGACAAGGGCCTAACATGGGGTGATTTGGAAGAGCTGACCGGACTCCAAACCTGCATCCAAAACCTTGTGAACAAGAAGATCAAGCTCGTCAACGTAGTCCAGGTCATGCTCATCCGCCGGATCCTCCCGTGCCAACAACGGGCTTTCAACTTGTGGGAGTTTGATCCGGCACAGCACCAGACCTTAAGCAGGCTCTTCGACACTACGTACTAAGATGCCTGGAAGGTGCTGTTCAAGGGCGCCGAGGCTCCCGCATCCGCTACCGAAGATCGCGGATTCAGCTCGCAGCGTCAAGCCGGTGAGGTACGCTATTTTACCCTTTACAGGACACTTGTTTTTCATAGTTTGACTCTATGCGGGATCTAAACTCCCTTACCTTTGACAGGCCTGGCAGAAGAAGTCCGGGCAGGTTAACTGTCCGGCTCCCTTACCAGAAGACCCAGCGGATGCCCGATTGATGGGGCTGCTGGTTCCGGCGCCTTACGTGGTACCGGAGAAGAAGGCCATGGGAACCCGAAAGAGTTCCCGGCATCAGGTGTTATCGGACTCATCGTCCTATGACCCTGAGGCAGACTCCTCCCGCGAAGACGAGGAGGAGAAAAAAGAGGCTTCTCCCCCAGCGGGGGGAGAGAAGAAAAGGAAGGCCTCCCCATCTGGGGAGGCCGGAGGGTCCAAGAAGGGGAGGACCCTTCGTCCGGACTTTTCCATGAACGCCGACGACGGCGAAGAGGATTGACCCTCGAGGGCCAAGCCCCTGGCGAGATTGTAAGTGTCCGGATTCCAGAATAATTCATGATTTTTTCCTTTGTCGCGCAGTGTCTCCTAACGCCGAATACAACCATGTAGCCCACCCCAGGACGAGCTCCCCGCTTCGTCGAGCGGCTCCCTGGATTCGTCGGATGTGAATAGTACTTCACTTCCGGCCGCCTCCTCTCCTCGCGCTGCTGATGACGCCGAGGCGGGGTCCCAAAAGGGGCCCGGGCAGGAGGAGGAGGAGGTCCCGGAGGTGCCGCCAGGCAACCTCCCGGACTTTGGGCACGAGGGGGATCAACCCCCAAAGGGTTCTGAGTTCGGCCCTGGGCCGGACTCCGCACCGGAACCTTTAGTGGCTCCGGAGTCCGGCGGGCGGCCCCTTCGTAAGAAGGGCAAGACTGCGACACCGGTGACCTTCATCCAGCCAAAGGCACCAGATAATTTGCTGGAGGCGCTCAATGGCACCTCCATCGACGAGGAGCACCGCACTGTTATGAGTGCGGTGATCCAGAAAGTTCAGTCCGCCAAGAGCGGGCTGACTGAAGCCTGTACCAGCCTTCTAACAGGCTTTGAGGTATGTAATTAAGATATGTAAAAATAGTACCGCATAGACAGTAGCCCCTGATGCTCATTTTGGTGTTCGGAAAGAAAAGCCGAACTAAGGATCTAAAAAGATATACGCAGGAGTCTAACATAGGCATGTCAATATGGGAATGCAGGCTGCGCTGCTGACCTCTGCCGTACTGACTGTGAAGGTCAATGTGTTGAAGCAGAGCCTCGAGCGGTCCGAGAATGAGCTCGGCCGTGCCAAGATGCAGCTCGAGGACAAGGAAGGTAAGTAATACCTTATAGAAAGGATTTGGTTGCAAAAAATGACAGGAATAACGTGAGTATTGCAGGGGCCACGAATGAGGTGGCGACCCTGAAGGAAGCGGTGTCCAAGGCCGAAAGCAATGCGGCTGCGGAATGCACCGAGCGAGAGAAGCAGGAGGCGCGGGTGGCGGAGGTGCGGCAAGAGCTCCAGGCTCTCGTGGAAAAATACGAGAATTTGGAGCGTGACTCGAAGACTCGAGAGTCCGAGCTCGCCTCGGCTCTTGAGAGTGCCAAAGCCGCTAAGGCTGAAGCCCAAAAAGCCCTCCAGGAAATTGAGGCAATAAAGAAGATAGCGGCGGGTAAGGCATTCTTCATGCAAAGCAAGCACGTGAAAGTGAATTACTTGTTACTTACCCGAATCCGGAGCTCTCCAGGAGCATTCGTAGGTCTGCTCCACAGTGTGTCCAACGCTGCCGCATTCTACCGGGCCAAGGAAGGGAGCTCGACGGAGAAGGTATTCTGGTCTCAGTATGCTGAGGCCGGACACCCGGTGCCCTTGAGAGACCAGCTGAAGCAGCTGGTCGAGCTCCATAAGGTGGCCGAACAGGCCATGAAGGGCCTCATAGCTCGGCTGTGGCCGAAGGAGGCCATGCCTGGGAGCTACTTCGGGCTGGTGCGGCGGCTAGTGGACGCCTGTCCATGGATTGAAGTCGTCAAGCGCTCCGTCTGCATCGAAGGTGCCCGTAGGGCCCCTGCCCATGCTAAAGTGCACTGGGGCAAGATGGATGTTGAGAAGCTTGTGACGGACGCTCCACCGCCAGGTAGGGAGTATCACAAGCCCGAGATGTATTATGAGAACGTCCTGAAGGGTGCCCGCCTTATAGCGGGTGAATGCTCCAAAGATGTAATTTTTGAGTAAACTCGTATTTGTTATCCTGTACGCTTAAAAACTTATTCATATGCGCTAAGCAACGCTTGTGAATTTAAAATATTACCTTCTGTGCGGCCGTTTATCAAATTTGAGAGATGGCAAGTCGTTGGCTTCAGCCCCCATGCCACGAGTGCTGGGGTGTTCGGGATAAACTTGAGCGCTCTTGTTCCCATTTTTGGGTCCTTCGAGGGAGGCGCTCAACACAACGAACGAGGCAACCGGACTTATAATGCTTGAACACTCCTACTTAGCCATAGAATTCTATAATTTTAAATTTCGGCGAAGCCCCTAGTGTTCGGAAGATTGAATTCGGGGCGCTATCCACGCCTGGGCCGGACAAAGCCGACTCCTCGCTCTAAGCGGCATAAGTCTTTAGGGACTCGAAAAAACCTCTCGAACAGCGACCGGCTCTCGCCCTATCATGACGGTCAGTTTTAGCTTTCTCCACTGAGGTGCTCAACCCGGCTCAACCGGGGCACAATCGCAGTGGTTCTCCCAGCGCTACCTTAGCCGATATAACGGAACGTAAGGTACCAAAACATGGGAGCCGGGCAAACCCACTATTGACCCAAGACATGATTCGGAGCCGATGCATATAATGCTATAAGTTCAGGGTGCCGCACTTGTTAAAGTGTTCGGACTTATCACAGCATATTTTGGGGTACTTAAGCCCCTGGTGTATTTGGCCGTACCAAAGCATACGGATGCAACATGTCATAAGTGAACATATATATTTAGAAAAAGGAATGCAATAATAGGCAAAAAGCGATGCATTACTTATTCAAAAGATACTGCAATGAAAGCAGAACGATACAAATAGTGCGATAAGCAAGGGATGGGACTATTTAACATGTCCCCCTCCAAGGGTAGGCTGCGGGATGGTATGTAAAACAGGTATACTGCTCGTAATAGAGACCACTTGGACACTCGACGTAGCTTTTCTGCTTCCCTGGCTGTTGCATCGTGAGTTCGGCAATTCTACTGCCGGACAGGACTTCTGGAGAACAGAGTCCTAAGAATAAGAAAAAAAAGAAAGACACAATTGGGAGCCCCTGGTGTGGTTGAGCCGCACTCTGGGCATGGCATGGTCGTGCCCTCCCCCTGTGCCCATGGTATCTCCAGAGCGTAGTTATGTACGCGTGGTACTGGTTTCGCGATTTCGCGGGGGCTAGGGTTCAGGCCGCATTGCTACGCGTGCTCGGAACGTGCCAGGCGATCTTGTTGTAGGTTACTCCGGGCGCGCTTGATGGTGTCCGGACGATTAGTAGTCGGACTCGAGAATTGCCTTAAGAGGCTGCTTTGTACTTCCGCCGCGAGGGCCGCCGTATGCTCCTCCGTTCGGAGAGAGCGTTCGGTGTTTCCATTGACCGTGATTACTCCTCGAGGGCCTGGCATCTTGATCTTGAGGTATGCGTAGTCGGCACCACATTGAACTTTGCAAATGCGGTTCGTCCGAGCAGTGCGTGATAGCCACTGCGGAACGGGACTATGTCGAAGATTAATTCCTCGCTTCGGAAGTTATCTGGGGATCCGAAGACCACTTCAAGTGTAACTGAGCCTGTACAGTTGGCCTCTACACCTGGTATGACGCCTTTAAAGGTCGTTTTTGTAGGTTTGATCCTTGAGGGGTCTATGCCCATTTTGCGCACTGTATCCTGGTAAAGCAGGTTCAGGCTGCTGCCGCAGTCCATCAGGACTCTAGTGAGGTGAAATCAGTCAATGATTGGGTCAAGAACCAATGCGGCAAATCCGCTGTGGCGGATGCTAGTGGGGTGGTCCCTTCGATCAAAAGTGATCGGGCAGGAGGACCATGGGTTGAACTTTGGGGCGACTGGCTCCATCGCGTATACATCCCTCAGTGCACACTTCCGCTCCCTTTTGGGTATGTGGGTTGCGTATATCATGTCCACTGTCCGCACTTGTGGGGGAAAGCCCTTCTTTCCTCTATTGTTCGGCGGCCGGGGCTCCTCCTCGTCATTGCCATGCAGCCCCTTGTCGTTGTTTTCGGTGTTTAACTTGCCAGCCTGCTTGAACACCCAACAATCCCTGTAAGTGTGGTTGGCTGGTTTTTCGGGGGTGCCATGTATCTGGCACGAGCGATCGAGTATTCGGTCCAAATTGGACGGGCCCTGAGTATTTCTTTTCAATGGCTTTTTCCGCTGACCGGGTTTAGAGCCTCTGAATCCGGCATTGACTGCCGTATCTTCAGCAGTATCGCCGTTAATGCGGCACTTGTGCTTGTTGCGACGTGACCTGCCATTGTTGTCCTTGGTATCCGAACTACCAGGGTTTTTGGTCAGGTTGTTACTGCGAGCTAGCCAGCTATCCTCTCCCGTGCAGAAGCGGGTCATGACTGATGTGAGGGCTGCCATGGATTTCGGCTTTTCCTGTCCTAGGTGCCGGGCAAGCCACTCATCGTGGATGTTGTGTTTGAAGGCTGCAAGGGCCTCTGCATCCGGACAGTCAACGATTTGTTTTTTCTTGGTTAAGAACCGTGTCCAGAATTGTCTGTCCGATTCATCTGGCTGCTGAATTATGTGGCTTAGGTCATCAGCGTCTGGTGGTCGCACATATGTGCCCAGGAAGTTATCAAGGAATGCGGCTTCCAGGTCTTCCCAACAACCAATTGATTCTGCTGGCAAGCTGTTGAGCCAATGTCGAGCTGGTCCTTTAAGTTTGAGTGGGAGGTATTTGATGGCGTGTAGATCATCACCGCGGGCCATGTGGATGTGAAGGAGATAGTCCTCGATCCAAACCGCAGGATCTGTTGTGCTGTCGTATGATTCAATGTTTACGGGTTTGAAACCCTCGGGGATTTGATGATCCATTACTTCGTCTGTGAAGCATAGTGGGTGTGCGGCGCCTCTGTATTGGGCTATATCACGACGCAGCTCAAATGAGCTTTGCCTACCGTGTTCGGCCCAGCTGAAATTGCTGTATCCGGCGTGACGGTTATCATCATGTATCGTGTGGCGCCCACGCGGTCCGTAGATCGATCTTGTTTGCCTTGCCTTGTCCTCGAGTATATCCCGCAGGTCTGGCGCATTTTCCCATGCCTTGGTATTTTTTGAGCGGCGCCGGGGTGCGGCTTGAGTGTAGGGCCGAGAGGCCTCTCTGTCGCGGCCACGTGGTGGCTGGTCGGCCGTATTATGCACTGGTGATGCAGGTTTAGGTGCTTCCTCCTCTAATCGGGGTAGCAGCCTGCATTTTGGGTAGCTCTTGGAGGGGCGTTCGAGTTCATACTCTTCGGCCGCAAGGACTTCAGTCCATCTTTCGACTAGCAAGTCTTGGTCAGCTCTAAGCTGTTACTGCTTTTTCTTGGGGCTGCTTGCCGTGGCCATAAGCCTGCGTTTGAAACGCTCTTGCTCGACGGGATCCTCAGGCACGACAAATTCGTCGTCGTCGAGGCTTGCCTCGTCTTCGGAGCGAGGCATATAATTATCGTCCTCTACGTCTCTGTCTGCCGCTCTCTCATGAGGGCTGGCTTCTCCATCCTCCTGCACTGAATCCTGCTGGAGGAGGTTGTCTTCGGCACTGTCCGGGGTGTTATTGTCTCCGGTGCCGGAATCTCCATTTTTGCTTTGGCGGGATTTAGAGCGGCGCCGCTGACGCCGGCGCTTAGGCTGTTTCTTGGAGGGGTCATCCTCCGTTGTTCCATCGCCATTCCCATCCTTTGGGATGTCCACCATGTATATGTCGTATGACGAGGTGGCCTTCTAGTGCCGTGTAGGCGTTAGTTCTTGGTTGTCTCCTACATCGTCGTCCATACCGTCGATGTCTTCGGAGTCGAGGTCGAGCATGTCGGTTAAATCATCGACAGTGGCTACAAAGTGGGTGGTGGGTGGGCACTGAATTTCTTCGTCGTCCGCATCCCAACCTACCAAAGAGGGCTAGGGATCAAAGAGGCTAAACCCTAGAAGCTAGCCTATGGTATGATTGTTGTTCCTCCTACGGACTAAAACCCTCTGGTTTATATAGACACCGGAGAGGGCTAGGGTTACACAGAGTCGGTTACAATGGTAGGAGATCTACATATCCGTATTGCCAAGCTTGCCTTCCACGCCAAGGAAAGTCCCATCCGGACACGGGACGAAGTCTTCAATCTTGTATCTTCATAGTCCAGGAGTCGAGCCAACGGTGATAGTTCGGCTATCTGGACACCCCCTAATCCAGGACTACCTCAGGGGAGCATACCCCAGAGACGCATGCCGCCTCTTCGGACATGCCACCACACTGTACGGCATGTATGAGGTCCCGGTGCGACACTACAATGGCATTGCTACCCCCAGTGCCCCCGTCCCGCCTAACCCTGTAGCATTTGACCACGTGATCTAGGCCTTTGACTTTGCACGAATGGGCTTTGGCAAGTGGAAATCTCCACCCGGTCGTGTTAGGTCAGCCCATAGGAACACTTTGGAGCAACATCCGGGCCAAAGCGACAGTAATATCCCCTCCGTGTAGACCCGACGCGTCTGTTTCCCCCCTCCAGGTGCCGGCGGCGGCGCTGTCCATGAGGGGTGCACACCCCGGAGACGCGTGCCGCCTCTTCGGACATGCCACCACACCGTACGGCATGTATGAGGTCCCGGTGCGACGCTCCGATGGCATTGCTACCGCCCAAGGCCCCCGTCCCGCCTAACCCTGTAGCGTTTGACCACGTGATCTAGCCCTTTGACTTTGCATGGACGGGCTTTGACCAATTGATTCTGCTGGCAAGCTGTTGAGCCAATGCCGAGCTGGTCCTTTAAGTTTGAGTGGGAGGTATTTGATGGCGTGTAGATCATCACCGCGGGCCATGTGGATGTGAAGGAGATAGTCCTCGATCCAAACCGCAGGATCTGTTGTCCTGTCGTATGATTCAATGTTTACGGGTTTGAAACCCTCGGGGATTTGATGATCCATTACTTCGTCTGTGAAGCATAGTGGGTGTGCGGCGCCTCTGTATTGGGCTATATCACGACGCAGCTCAAATGAGCTTTGCCTACTGTGTTCGGCCCAGCCGAAATTGCTGTATCCGGCGTGACGGTTATCATCATGTATCGTGTGGCGCCCACGCGGTCCGTAGATCGATCTTGTTTGCCTTGCCTTGTCCTCGAGTATATCCCGCAGGTCTGGCGCATTTTCCCATGCCTTGGTATTTTTTGAGCGGCGCCGGGGTGCGGCTTGAGTGTAGGGCCGAGAGGCCTCTCTGTCGCGGCCACGTGGTGGCTGGTCGGCCGTATTATGCACTGGTGATGTAGGTTTAGGTGCGTCCTCCTCTAATCGGGGTAGCAGCCTGCGTTTTGGGTAGCTCTTGGAGGGGCGTTCGAGTTCATACTCTTCGGCCGCAAGGACTTCGGTCCATCTGCCGACTAGCAAGTCTTGGTCAGCTCTAAGCTGTTACTGCTTTTTCTTGGGGCTGCTTGCCGTGGCCATAAGCCTGCGTTTGAAACGCTCTTGTTCGACGGGATCCTCAGGCATGACAAATTCGTCGTCGTCGAGGCTTGCCTCGTCTTCGGAGCGAGGCATATAATTATCGTCCTCTACCTCTCTGTCTGCCGCTCTCTCATGAGGGCTGGCTTCTCCATCCTCCTGCGCTGAATCCTGCTGGAGGAGGTTGTCTTCGGCACTATCCGGGGTGTTATTGTCTCCGGTGCCGGAATCTCCATTTTTGCTGTGGCGGGATTTAGAGCGGCGCCGCTGACGCCGGCGCTTAGGCTGTTTCTTGGAGGGGTCATCCTCCGTTGTTCCATCGCCATTCCCATCCTTTGGGATGTCCACCATGTATATGTCGTATGACGAGGTGGCCTTCTAGTGCCCTATAGGCGTTAGTTCTTGGTTGTCTCCTACATCGTCGTCCATACCGTCGATGTCTTCGGAGTCGAGGTCGAGCATGTCGGTTAAATCATCGACAGTGGCTACAAAGTGGGTGGTGGGTGGGCACTGAATTTCTTCGTCGTCCGCATCCCAACCTACCAGAGAGGGCTAGGGATCAAAGAGGCTAAACCCTAGAAGCTAGCCTATGGTATGATTGTTGTTCCTCCTACGGACTAAAACCCTCTGGTTTATATAGACACCGGAGAGGGCTAGGGTTACACAGAGTCGGTTACAATGGTAGGAGATCTACATATCCGTATTGCCAAGCTTGCCTTCCACGCCAAGGAAAGTCCCATCCGGACACGGGACGAAGTCTTCAATCTTGTATCTTCATAGTCCAGGAGTCGAGCCAACGGTGATAGTTCGGCTATCTGGACACCCCCTAATCCAGGACTACCTCAGGGGACCATACCCCAGAGACGCATGCCGCCTCTTCGGACATGCCACCACACCGTACGGCATGTATGAGGTCCTGGTGCGACACTACAATGGCATTGCTACCCCCAGTGCCCCCGTCCCGCCTAACCCTATAGCATTTGACCACGTGATCTAGGCCTTTGACTTTGCACGGACGGGCTTTGGCAAGTGGAAATCTCCACCCAGTCGTGTTAGGTCAGCCCATAGGAACACTTTGGAGCAACATCCGGGCCAAAGCCACAGTAATATCCCCTCCGTGTAGACCCGACGCGTCTGTTTCCCCCCTCCAGGTGCCGGCGGCGGCGCCGTCCATGAGGGGTGCACACCCTGGAGACGCGTGCCGCCTCTTTGGACATGCCACAACACCGTACGGCATGTATGAGGTCCCGGTGCGACGCTCCAGTGGCATTGCTGCCGCCCAAGGCCCCCGTCCCGCCTAACCCTGTAGCGTTTGACCACGTGATCTAGCCCTTTGACTTTGCATGGACGGGCTTTGACCAGTGGAACTCTCCACCCGGTCGTGTTAGGTCAGCCCATAGGAACATTTTGGAGCAACATCCGGGCCAAAGCCACATTAAGATCCCCTCCGTGTAGACCCGACGCGTCCGTTTCCCCCCTCCAGGTGCCGGCGGTGGCGCCGTCCGTGAGGGGGGGCACACCCCGGAGACGCGTGCCGCCTCTTCGTACATGCCACCACACCGTACGACATGTATGAGGTTCCGGTGCGACGCTACAGTGGCATTGTGATACGTCTCCAACGTATCTATAATTTTTTATTGTTCCAAGCTATTATATTACCCCTTTTGGATGCTTATGGGCTTTATTTTACACATTTATATCATTTTTGGGACTAACCTACTAACCGGAGGCCCAGCCCATATTGCTGTTTTTTTGCCTATTTCAGTATTTTGAAGAAAAGGAATAACAAATGGAGTCCAAACGGAATGAAACCTTCGGGAGCGTGATTTTTGGAACGAACGTGATCCAGAGGACTTGGAGTGCAAGTCAAGAAGCAGCCAGGAAGCCACGAGATAGGAGCCCCCCCCCTGTAGGGCGCGCCCCCTGTCTCGTGGGCCCCTCGGGTGGCCACCTACGTACTTCTTCCTCCTATATATACCTACGTACCCCGAAAACATCCAGGGGCACCACGAAACACAATTTCCTACATCGTAACCTTCTGTATCCGCGAGATCGCATCTTGGAGACTTCGCCGGCACTCTACCGGAGGGGGAATCGACCACGCAGGGCTTCTACATCAACATCCTTGCCCCTCCGATGAGTTGTGAGTAGTTTACCACAGACCTACGGGTCCATAGTTATTAGCTAGATGGCTTCTTCTCTCTTTTTGGATCTCAATACAATCTTCTCCCCCTCTCTTGTGGAAATCTATTCGATGTAAACTCTTTTTGCGGTGTGTTTGTCGAGATCCGATGAATTTGTGGGTTTATGATCAAGTTTATCTATGAATAATATTTGAATCTTCTCTGAATTCTTTTATGTATGATTGAGTTATCTTTGCAGGTCTATTCGAATTATTAGTTTGGTTTGGCCTAATAGATTAATCTTTCTTGCCATGGGAGAAGTGCTTAGCTTTGGGTTCAATCTGGCGGTGTCCTTACCCAGTGACAGAAAGGGTTGCAAGGCACGTATTGTATTGTTGCCATCGAGGATAACAAGATGGGGTTTATATCATATTGCTTGCGTTTATCCCTCTACATCATGTCATCTTGCTTAATGCGTTACTTTGTTCTTATGAACTTAATACTCTATATGCAGGCAGGAGTCGGTCGATGTGTGGAGTAATAGTAGTAGATGCAGGCAGGAGTCGGTCTACTTGTTATGGACGTGATGCCTATATACATGATCATGCCTAGATAATCTCATAACTATGTGCTTTTCTATCAATTGCTCGACAGTAATTTGTTCACCCACCATAATACTTATGCTATCTTGAGAGAAGCCTCTAGTGAAACCTATGGCCCCCGGGTCTATCTCTTATCATATTTGCTTTCAATCTACTTTTATTTGCATCTTTACTTTTTGCATCTATATTATAAAATACCAAAAATATATTTATCTTATCATACTATCTTTATTAGATCTCACTTTTGCAAGTGGCCGTGAACGGAGTGACATCCCCTTTATTGCGTTGGTTGCGAGTTCTCAGTTTGTTTTTGTAGGTGTGTGGGACTTTCGAGGAGCCTCCTACTGGCTTGATACCTTGGTTCTCAAAAACTGAGGGAAATACTTACGCTACTATTGCTGCATCACCCTCTCCTCTTCGAGGAAAACCAACGCAAGCTCAAGACGTAGCATATTGCTACCCCCCAGGGCCCCCGTCCCGCCTAACCCTGTAGCGTTTAACCATGTGATCTAGCCCTTTGACTTTGCACGGACGGGCTTTGACCAATGGAGCTCTCCACCCGGTCGTGTCAGGTCAGCCCATAGGAACACTTTGAAGCAACATCCGGGCCAAAGCCACAGTAAAATCCCCTCCGTGTAGACCCGACGCGTCCGTTTCACCCCTCCTGGTGCCGGCGGCGGCGCCGTCCGTGAGGGGGGGCACACCCCGGAGACGCGTGCCGCCTCTTCGGACATGCCACCACACTCTACGGCATGTATGAGGTCCCAGTGCGGCGCTACAGTGGCATTGCTCCCCCCGGGCCCCCGTCCTGCCTAACCCTGTAGCGTTTGACCACGTGATCTAGCCCTTTTGACATTGCACGGACGGGATTTGAATAGTGGAACTCTCCACCCGGTCGTGTTAGGTCAGCCCATAGGAACACTTTGGAGCAACATCCGGGCCAAAGCCACAGTAAGATCCCCTCTGTGTAGACCTGAAGCGTCCGTTTCCGCCCTCCAGGTGCCGGCGGCATCGCCGTCCGTGAGGGGGGACAAACCCCGGAGACGCGTGCCGCCTCTTCGGACATGCCACCACACCGTACAGCATGTATGAGGTTCCGGTGCGATGCTACAGTGGCATTGCTAACCACCAGGGCCACCGTCCCGCCTAATCCTGTAGCGTTTGACCATGTGATCTAGCGCTTTGACTTTGCACGGACGGGCTTTGACCATTGGAACTCTCCACCCGGTCGTGTTAGGTCAGCCCATAGGAACAATTTGGAGGAACATCCGGGCCAAAGCCACAGTAAGATCCCCTCCGTGTAGACCCGACGCATTCGTTTCCCCCCTCTAGGTGCCGGCGGCGGCGCCGTCCGTGAGGGTGGGCACACCCCGGAGACGCGTGCCGCCTCTTCGGACATGCCACCACACCGTACGGTATGTATGAGGTTCCGATGCGATGCTACAGTGGCATTGCTACCCCCAGGGCCCCCGTCCAGCCTAACCCTGTAGCGTTTGACCACGTGATCTAGCCCTTTGACTTTGCACGGACATGCTTTGACCAGTGGAACTCTCCACCCCGTTGTGTTAGGTCAGCCCATAGGAACACTTTGGAGCAACATCCGGTCCAAAGCCACAGTGAGATCCCCTCCGTGTAGAACCGACGCGTTTGTTTCCCCCTTCTAGGTGCCGCCGGCGGCGCCGTCCATGATGGGGGGGGGCACACCCGGAGATGCGTGCCGCCTCTTCGGACATGCCACCACACCGTACGGCATGTATGAGGTCCCAGTGCGACGCTCCGGTGGCACTGCTACTCCCCAGGGCCCCCGTCCCACCTAACCCTGTAGCGTTTGACAACGTGATCTAGCCCTTTGAATTTGCACGGACGGGCTTTGACAAGTGGAACTCTCCACCCGGTTGTGTTAGGTCAGCCCATAGGAACACTTTGGAGCAATATCCGGGCCAAAACCACAGTAAGATCCCCTCCGTGTAGACCTGACGCGTCCGTTTCCCCCCTCCAGGTGCCGGTGGCTGCGTCATCCGTGAGGGGGGCACACCCCAGAGACGCGTGCGGCTTCTTCAGACATGCCATCACACCGTACGACATGTATGAGGTCCCGGTGCGACGCTACAGTGGCATTGCTACCCCAGGGCCCCCGTCCCACCTAACCCTGTAGCGTTTGACCACGTGATCTAGCCCTTTGACTTTGCATAGATGGGCTTTGACCAGTGGAACTCTCCACCCGATCGTGTTAGGTCAGCCCATAGGAACACTTTGGAGCAACATCCGGGCCAAACCACAGCGAGATCCCCTCCGTGTAGACCCGACGCGTCCATTTTCCCCGTCCAGGTGCCGGCGGTGGCGCCGTCCGTGAGGGGGGGCACACCCCAGAGATGCGTCCCGCCTCTTAGGACATGCCACCACACCGTATCGAATGTATGAGGTCCCAGTGCGATGATCCGGTGGCGTTGCTACCCCCCCCCCCCCCTCCGTAGGGCCCCCATCCCGCCTAACCCTGTAGCATTTGACCACATGATCTAGACCTTTGACTTTGCACGGACAGGCTTTGACCAGTGGAACTCTCCACCCGGTCGTGTTAGGTCAGCCCATAGGAACACTTTGGAGCAACATCCGGGCCACAGCCATAGTAAGATCCCCTCTGTGTAGACCCGACGCGTCCGTTTCCCCCCACCAAGTGTCGGCGGCGGCGCTGTTCGTGAGGGGGGGGGCACATCCCGGAGATGCGTGATGCCTCTTAGGACATGCCACCACACCGTATGGCATGTATGAGGTCCCGGTGCGACGCTCCAGTGGCATTGCTACCCCCCCCCCCCCCCCCCCAGGGCCCCCGTCCCGCCTAACCCTGTAGAGTTTGACCACGTGATCTAGCCCTTTGACTTTGCACGGACGGGCTTTGAACAGTAGAACTCTCCACCCGGTCATGTTGGTACAGCCCATAGGAACACTTTGGATGAACATCTGGGCCAAAGCCACAGTAAGATCCGCTCTGTGTAGATCCGACGCGTCCGTTTCCCCCCTCCAGGTGCCGATGGCGGCGCCGTCCGTGAGGGGCGGCACACCCCGGAGACGCGTGGCGTGCTGCCTCTTAGGACATGCCACCACACCATACAGCATGGATGAGGTCCCGGTGGGACGCTACAGTGGCATTGCTACCCCCTACGGCCCCCGTCCCGCCTAACCCCCCAGGGTCCCAGTGTCACGGAGATCCCCTCCGTGTAGACCCGATGCGTCCGTTTCCCCCCTCCAGGTGCCGTCCGTTACGGGGGGCACAACCCAGAGACGCATGCCGCCTCTTAGGACATGCCACCGCACCGTACGACATGTATGACGTCTCGGTGTGATGCTACAGTGGCATTGCTACCCCCTACGGCCCCCATCCCGCCTAACCACCCAGGGTCGCGGTGTCACGGGCATTGCACCGGGTCCCATACACACGGTAAACTAAAAATCTAAAAAATGTAATAATTGAATTGATTTAAAACTCCGGTATTCATCATTCAAAACATACTATCACTGTGAAACCTTCAGTGCCCGGGCATTGAAAGATTCACAGTAATTGTCCGTTTTCTTCATATAAGTCTAATGAATATCGGAGCTTATAACGTATGGATTAGTGAACTATTTAAACAGGTCAAATTGCTTTTCCCTCGCGAGGTGGGACTATTTCTTAAAAAAAATGTGGTTTGCATCTATGCCTACGGCCTGGCCGTCGGCATAGGCCTCCCATCTATGCCGACGGCCTGGCCGTCGGCATATGTCCACGTTATCCACTACCCCCGATCCGCTGACATGTGGGCCGAGCCTATGCCGACGGCCAAGCCCTCGGCATAGGGCCACCTTATCCACTCGGCCACCCTCCTCCTCCACTCATTTCTCTCCCTCTCCCAACCGCACCCGACCCCGACCACTCTCCCTACCGCCGCCGCCGACCACCGCCGCCGCCCGCCCTGAGCACGCCACCGCCCGCGCCGCCCCGCCCCGAGCCCGCCGCCACCCGCGCCTCCCCGCCCCGACCCCGCCCCGCCCCGAGCCCGCCGCCGCCCGCGCCTCCCCGCCCCGACCCCGCGCCGCTCCTCCCAGACTCCGCGTCGGTCGCCCGCCCCGACCCCGCGCCGGCCGCCCCGCCCCGACGCCGCGGCTCCCTGCCCCGACCCCGACGCCGGCCACCCCGCCCCGACCCCGCGCAGGCTGCCCCGCCCCGACCCCGCGTCTCCCCGCCCCAACTCCGGCCGGCCCTCTCGAAGGTAAAATTTTGATGTATTTTTTTAGTGTTTTTTAGTAATTTTGTAGCTAGATGGTTAGATAGGTATTTAGATAGTTAGATAGTTAGATAGATAGCCAGATCGGTAGTAAAAAAAATTGGTTAGATGAGATGCTATATGTTGCATATCTTGCAAAAAAATTTGGTTCGATGAGATGAATCAATGATTATGACGAATAGGTGATAATGATGCGACCACCCAACCATCACCCCTCCCCTAAACTCACCCCTCATCTACCAATCCGTTTGCAACCCGGTAGGTGCTCCTAGCAACCCCTCCTCCCTTCCCTGCGTGTTATTGTTCCTCCCCTTCTATTCCATGTCAATTTGGTTGGCGACGAGGCAGACGACCACAAGGTGTTCGACAAAATGTTAGACATTATGGTCAACGAAGATGAATTTATTTGTAATACTGGGGAGTGGACTCAACTTATTCATAAAGGTGGTATTATTGTAAAAAAAAAAGCAATAGCACAACACCTCAAATCTCAAAAATTGTTTTGAGAGCTCCTCTGAAACTATGATAGAGGCAACAGTTCAAGAAAGTCAGGGATTAAATAATTGGAGTATATTATCAGTTCCGAAATGTTCCTACCACTGGTTGATCCTCTTGTTCCTGACAACCATGTACCCTATTCCGCATGCGCCCCTATGGGCCCTTCCACCATTCCCCTGCAGATTCATCTCTCTAGACAATGCCTTTCCTCCAAACGTCTTCCTAGCCGTCTCCTTTTCCATCCCCATTTGTCACACTCAAGAGGAGATGTTTTATATGGAAACGCAACCACCCAACCACCACCGCTGATAGCGAAGGGAACGACGGTGACCACTGCATGTTGCATCCTGCGGCAAATTGGCGCTGCCGCAAACGTATGGTGAAACGCGCGCGCAACCATTTCTACGAACGGGAAGTGGCAATGATGGCCAGCCGTATTGCCACCGTTGAGAGCATCTCCCCGCCCCTTCGAACATCCTCGGTCCTCCCTCACGCGAGACCACACCAAACAGTCCTCCACGCCACAACTGCAACTTAAGGAGTTTTGCAGCATTAATTATTTCGTTAAAGAGCTTCACAGTACGGCTCATGTTGCACACCCTAAACCACAACTAAACGGGGTTGCAACGCAAGTGCAACGTGGATCACAAACCCTTGAGCCCAACATGACTACTCATGTTGCAAAGCCTAAGCAACAGCTGAAGTAACCTTCTAGGTGAGCACAGTATGGATCTTGTTACAAGGTGGCTGATAGGCGCCGGTCGACCGGCCCAAATTGGGCCGGTCAACCCTCGGCCGCCCGATACAGCTGCATGCAACCGTCTTTTGGCACCTGCATCTTCTTCTTCCTTCGCCTTGATTCCTGCTTCCTCCCCCCACGCGATGCCGCACCAGCGCGCACAGGGAAAAACTCCCGACGACCCCCAACGAGATTACCTCGTCGGCCGGCTCACCGCCGCTCGCCATCCTCACCCCTGGACAGCTGCAGTTCCAGGCAAAAAAGTATCAATCCCCATGGTTGAAGCAAAACAAGGTGCCGGTGGTAGCTTTCCTCGTTGCCCGTTGCAGCAAAAAAGTGGCACCGTCGTCGCCGGCCACGCTCGTCGTCGCCTGGTTGCAGCAAATTTGATCGCGGGTGGTAGCTTTCTCGCCGCCGGTTGTAGCAAATTCGCAGTACGCCGTCGCCGGCCACACTTCATCCCCTCCTGGTTGTAGCAAATCTGGGAGACGGTGGTAGCTTTCCCCGTTGCCCGTTGCAGCAAAAACGTCGCCCCGCCGTCGCCAGCCAGGCTCGCCGTCACCTGGTTGAAGCAAATTGGGGCATCGGTGGTAGCTTTCCTGGTGCGGGTTGAAGCAAATCACAGCACCGTTGCCTCCGCCGCAAATTCAACCCGTCCCATCACAAAATGATCCGCCCGTCTGTTGTAGCACGCCGGTGTGTGGTTGTAACATGACCGTGCGACAGGGGAGCTGGAAGTGCGCCATGATCGTGACCAGAGGAGGACCGGAGGGAAGTGCCGCACGGCGATGGCGTCCGCCCAAGGAACTCGCCCAGCTGAAGTACCCTTACCCTAGATCGCCCGGCTGTCGCGTGTGGGATCCCGATCGATCGAACCACACTTAAGTCGAAAGTCGAAACCCAGCTGAATTACCCTAAATCGGTCGGCTGTCGACGCGCCGATTCGATCCATGCTTCAGCCGGCCCATGCGTAGCGCTTTTCTTTTTCTCTTTCCCCCGAACCAAAAATCTGCCGCCGCCGCCCGACTTGACAAGCCATGGCCTCCCAACAAGGGCCACCATCGCCGTCGCCGGCACCAGTGGCCACCACCACCGCCATTACTGCTATCGGCGACGACCTCCTCTGCGAGATCTTCCTCCGCCTCCCATCCCTTCCTAGCCTCGTCCGCGCCGCCCTCGTTTGCCGCGCCTTCCTCCACGCCGTCCGATCGTCTCCCGCCTTCCGCTGCCGCTTCCGGGCGGTCCACCCACCCCAAATCCTAGGATTCTTCAACGCGGGCATTCATTCCCTTGTTCCCCTCGACGGCCGCTCCGACCAAGACCTAGCCGCGGCCGTCCACGGCAGCGATTTCCGCTTCATCCGGCTCCCGAAAGACAGAGACGAGACCAGGTGGAAGATCCTCAATGGCTGCCGCGACCGCTGCGGCTATGTCTTCCTCTGCAACAAGAACACCAACCAGATAGCTGCCTACAACCCCCTCAAGCGGGCGCTGTATATCTTCCCCTGCCCTCCCCAAGAGACATGCCACCCCCACAGCCTTGATTTCCGCATCATCTTCTCCGAACATGACCAGAGGTTGTTCCGTGTGCTCTGTGTGCAGCAGAAGCTGGCTTGCTTCTCTGTCTTCTCACCGGACATCAGGGAGTGGCAGAAAATCTCTTGGATGGATACCTCGACGCCGCAGCCTGGGGACGATGGAGGCGACAAGTGCATGCTCTCGTCTTACACTGATACAGTGATGACCGAATTTGATAGATTAGCCTACTTTAAAGACAAAAATACAGGGTATATAGTCGCGCTCAACACTGTGACGCTGAAATTATCTCGAATGGATTTGCCGCAGTCGTTGAAAGATAAGGACTCTACGCAATTTGAGCTTGGTCGGACCAATGCTGGGAAGCTTTGCATGGTTTCCCTAGATGGCTTTGGTGCAGACAAAACAATGATCGCGGTTTGGATTTGGAGAGCCGATGGTGATGGTGTTGAAAAGTGGATGCAGCACAAGGTTTTCCCACTGAATACGTTTATTGACCTCACGACCTGCTCAGCAGAGTACGATGTCATCACGGTGCAGGTTGTGGTGGTCATTGATGGATTTGTGTTCCTGTGTATTGATTTTGGTAGGCTTACCAAGTTCTTCCTGTCTTTCTGCCTGGAAACAGAGAATGTAAACGAGTTCTTCAATCATATATTTCACAACGATATCCATCCCTACATCATGGCGTGGCCTTCTACTTTGCTAAGCAACAAGGTGAGCACTTGCCTTAAAATACTAGAAGTAAATTAATTCAGACGGTATGGTCCCTGTATTGTATGCACTTGGGTTACTTGGGAGCAATGAATTATCGCATAGATCTGAATATCTGCCATCAGGTTGGTATTTTGCAAGTGTAGTCAGCTGTTTTTTAGTTAATTCTAAGTCTAGTTACAGTAACACTGATTTGCATATAGCTCATAAGGAAGCAGCTCCCCTGACGAACGTTACACGCCGTTGAGGACACTAGCATGTGGGGCTGATTCACAGCGAGCCCACCTGTCAATCGCCGAACGGCTCCCTGCCGCACGGCAGAGGATCCGCGTCCAGCTCATAATACAAGTGTTCAATTGCAGATTGTATACACGGATTCAGTATTTTAGTCCGATTAAATGATATGTGCAATTGTGCATTCACAGTATCTTGGGCTAAAGCTTCTCCACTAAAATGTTGTGTCAATAATGCTTTGTAACCTGACCACTATAAGGTATTGTTGTAACAAGTGTCTTGTAAACATTGCTAAACGAATCTGTCTTCTAACATTGCTAGACGAATCTGTCTTGTACAATTTTTGTAGGCTCTGTCTTGTACCATGTGAGTCCATAGCCTTGCACACTTTGCCTACACAAACACTTGAATCCTTCCTTTCTGACACTGAAATCACTTTTTGTTTCAGGAGAATTCAGAAACCAACATTACTGGAGGCGATGCGACAGATGATGGTCCTGTGGGTACAGAAGAAACTCTCTCTGTTCTCGGTGGCCGAGAAAGCATCCAAACAATTCGTGTACAGAGTCCCCTAAAGATCATAGTTTTACCCGAGCGTGGAAATTTATTTAACGTATACTGTTCTTGAGGATTAACAGATACAAGAGATCGTATCTTGAGGATAAGTACCGAATTTGATGTCTACAGTACAGCATGTCAACAGATTGCAGCAAATCCCATGCCTATCCATTCTTTTGTTTTGAGTTGCTAAGTTTGTTCTGCTCTGCTCCGCACTCACGTCCAAAAACCCCTCGCATCGTATCAGGTGTGAATTCGAACCTAATAATCTTGGTGGTCATAAATAGTGAAACAATGCTAGGTTCTTCGTGACATGATTTATTACTCTGAGAGTGACCTTTTCTTTTATTTTTCAAGATGCTGAGAGTTACACTTGGTTACATGAGCTTAATAGTTTTATTGCTTATAATCTAAACTTGGAGAGAAGATTGCATAACTGCCTGTACCAAAATGATTTATTAGTTTGAATGTTTCAAATGACTTTTGTTGTGCATCTAATTGTCTCAATTGAGAATCAATGTATTCCTCAGCAGATTATCTTTATTTCGAAGAAACGAGTTAACTATCTTTCGATCAGCTTGGCTGCTCGGCTGTAACATGCAACATTGTGTGTTCTTAGATAGCTATAAACTGATGGAGGAAGGAACAAACGAAGAGCGAACAACACAAGCACGCACCGGCGCGCGCGCATACACACAGACAGGCCACTTAACCGTATCAACTCTCTTCAGTTGGTACAGTTGCCTACTGCCACCTCTTACAGCTTACTCTCGATGTTGTTCCATGTTCCATAAATAAACACTGCCTCTTTCCTTCATGGTCCTTGGGCACAATACAATCCACAGGACGATACTACCACCACGGGCTTGGGAGGTGTAAGGATATAGACTTGTAAAGACTTTAGTAGTGTCTAGTGAGTGCTTGTTAGTGTTCGGTACCATGCATTGCCTAAGCTCAATCTCATAAATCAGGGGGGGGGGGGGGGGGGGGGGGTTGTTCAGATTAGAGGATATTAGTTGAAATTCAAGAGGGATATTAGTACATAGATCCCATCCGTAGGAGTGGTCCGTAGGTTAAGCACTATCGATCATTTAATTAGTTTTTTAGGTAAATCATTTAATTAGCTACTACTATCTGTACCAAAATATAAGACGCTTTTATAGGCTAAACTAGCCTAGAAAAGCGTCTTATATGATACGAAGGGAGTAGCTGGCTTCACCTAGAGTTATAAGTTTGGCGCAGGTTCAATGAGGCTACTAGCCTACTACCTTCTCGATGCTAGATGATCAGCAGGGTTTGCAGTTATCACACTGGAGTATATATACTGAACTTCTTTAATGTCTAATGTACTTGTTGCCTATTCATTTTAGGATTTTAAGGACGGTCACATTACATAGCACATAGCACATGTCTGCACGCGTGCCATTATAAATTAAAGTGACTCCAACTAGTTCGCTGGGCGATGCAGGAGGGAGAGCACATACTTGAGCTGAAGAAGGCAGTGTGTTGCGTAAGCCACATTGAGTTCAATATCAATATCCACATAGCGGCGTGTCATAGGATTGGGATGCAACAGGGACTCGGAAGCATGAAGAAGAGAAAACGCAAGCACTATAGATCAGAACTGGTGTTCAATAGCGGACGAAACACCTCCATCTAGAGGATAGTGGACGACGGACACCGACGGCATGGAGTCTACGCACCATCTTCATAGAGTAGCTAGATAAAAATCTTCATGGAGTAGCTAGATACAAGTCTGAAGTTTTTTCTCACATTGAAGTTGTAAAGTTTGTTTGATCTGCAAAATTTGAACTTCATATATTGTTTCGTTTGAGAGAAATAAAAAGGAGTTCAATATCAATATCCACATAGCGGCGTGTCATAGGATTGGGATGCAACAGGGACTCGGAAGCATGAAGAAGAGAAAACGCAAGCACTATAGATCAGAACTGGTGTTCAATAGCGGACGAAACACCTCCATCTAGAGGATAGTGGACGACGGACACCGACGGCATGGAGTCTACCCACCATCTTCATAGAGTAGCTAGATAAAAATCTTCATGGAGTAGCTAGATACAAATCTGAAGTTTTTTCTCACATTGAAGTTGTAAAGTTTGTTTGATCTCCAAAATTTGAACTTCATATATTGTTTTGTTTGAGAGAAACAAAAAGGAGTTCAATATCAATATCCACATAGCGGCGTGTCATAGGATTGGGATGCAACAGGGACTCGGAAGCATGAAGAAGAGAAAACACAAGCACTATAGATCAGAACTAGTGTTCAATAGCGTAGCCACAGGGTGGCCAGGGTGGTCCACGGACCACCCTGGGATTTGGCCCACCATCAGCCCATATAGGAATATTTTTTAGCGTTCAGCGCAGAGAAAGAAAACATCGCCAGCTACGGCAGCCCACAGGATCATTTCCTCGTACTCGCACAAGGCTAATCAGCGTGTTAATCGTTCTGAACTCCGGATCCTGACTGAACGTACACAGATGCAACTTATTCTCAGTTCCGACGCTCCTAATTCCTCTTGAACAGCTAGACCTAGCTAGCAGAGACAAAACGGCACGGGGCAACACAAGCGGCCGGCAGCATGCTGCAGGCAGAGACGGGTGTTCCCGGCGTCGGGGTGCTGGGTGGCCGGCGGCCTGCGTTTATAGCAGGTTGAGCTGCTGAGCTGGAGCGCCAACGTGAACACATGTATGCCTTTTAAGTTCTCATCACTTTCCATGTATGTTCTCAATTTTTCCTTTCATGGTTTGAATAGGCTTAACCGAGACTGCAAATCTCAACGTTCTTTTGCTTTCTGGGTTTGTTTCGATTACAATGCTTGTATTGGAAATTGATTATAAGAGTTCCATAGATTAAAAGATTATAGAAATGTTGCAAAAAGAAGAGAGCTGGAGACGTTGCGTCCTTCTATTGCTCTGTGCTTTTGATAAATTCTATATTAGAAAGATAGCATGTTGTATTTTTGCCAAAAAAAATTGTGTCAATTGGACCACCCTGGATCAAAATCCTGGCTACGCCACTGTAGTGGATGACGGACACCGACGGCATGGAGTCTACCCACCATCTTCATAGAGTAGCTAGATAAAAATCTTCATGGAGTAGCTAGATACAAATCTGAAGTTTTTTCTCACATTGAAGTTGTAAAGTTTGTTTGATCTCCAAAATTTGAACTTCATATATTGTTTCGTTTGAGAGAAACAAAAAGGAGAAAATTTCATGTAGTAACTTAGTTGGAGAGCACAGACCTCAAAGCAATTTTGGTGGAAGAGGATAAGAGGATCCATGTAGCTCAACCTACATGGAGGAACTTTCTGCAATCCGAAGCCCTTACTTATACATACAAACTTGATAATGAGGAATGTCATCACTTCTCACCATCTAGAACCAGTATCGCCGTTGATCCGCACACATGACGTACCAGGAGCATACACCCGATGCAGCAATCCCGAAGCATACACCGCATGCACATGCTTCAAAACCTGCCACCACCATCGAACCCGCCGACTCATCACCAGGAAAGATATCTGCATTATCCTTGCTAGGTCGACCAGCCGTTGACGCTGCCACGGCGCCAAATAGCGCCACTTCCCCGCGCTCATCCATCCAGACACAATCGTCATCGAGATCCAGCTGCATCATGTGGCCAATACTCATCGTCTTCATGCGGTAGATGACACGCCGCTCCACCTGCCAACCTCCGCACCACTGCCATCGTCCGAGCCCTTGCCACCCGGAGCCCACCACCCACAAGAACCCTCTCCTACACATCCAAGCCTCCCAAGACGGCACCTCCAAGAACATTAGTGCAGAAACGGGCTATAGTCCCGGTTCGTAAGGCCCTTTTAGTGCCGGTTCTGGAACCGGCACTAAAGGGTGGGGACTAAAGCCCCCCCTCCTTTAATCCCGGTTCAGCACGAACCGACACTAATGGCTCACCACGTGGCACGAGCCTGCGTCGGGGTTTGGGGGGACCTTTAGTCCCGGCTGGTATTACCAACCGGGACTAAAAGGTTTGGGGGTTTTTGGTTTTATGATTTATTTTTCCTTTTAATTTTGTGTTTTCCATTTAATTCTTTTTCATTTGAAACATATTTTACACTACTACATATTGTACACGTTATGCATATATATAAATAGGATTTCTTGTAGAACCGATCATATATATATCATCAACTTTCTCGCACGACCATTCACGCATATATATATAGACACACACACACACAAATTGATATATACAATTTCTCCTATAATTTGCATGCAGATCATTACATGGAGGCATTACTTTGGTAGCATGTAATGGAATTCTCCTTTGAGATCTATGACCTGGTGGAGCAAAAATCCCGCTATTTCCTCTTGAATTGCTCGTACGCGATACTCTGGTAGGAGCTGATCCCGCATGTCATTCATCTTTAAAGAAGGAGATCAATATGTATGTATTAGTTGTGTGTGTGTATATTATATAATGATGTAAAAATTATGAATAGTGTTCTATCAAATGTATCAAGTGCTCTCTATCAGTTCTGCTCCTTTCACACGTCATCATGCGAATATTCTCGCAAACATAGTATGCACATAAATCATTCCCCGACGCCTGCTTCAGGGCCTTTAGTTGAATACAATTCAATTAGATAATAATTAATCAAGCATGCTAATGATATTGAAACTAGAATTAAAGAGATGTTAGCGAGCTAGCTAGTACTACTTAATTAATTACCTTGGGTCAATATCATTTCAGTTTTTGTTCCCATGGATTATTAACCTGTTTGATGAACTTTTCTCAAGCTCTGCCCACCGGCAAAGAAAATGAATAAAGGAGTTCTTAATTATTAGTTGATATCAGGAAGTGACGAACTTAAAGAGGCCGGCATATAGTTCGATAATGATTGAAATTACCTCTTGACCATCCCCTTCACGATTGCGTAGTCAGCAACTTCTTTAAGTAGTGAGTCGAGTACTTCAATTGTTTCCTGGTCAACTTTAATGATTAACAAGATCCAGTGGAAACTGCATGCGCACATGTTTGGATGTATAATTAAGCGGGCATGTGCATAACTCATCAACTACCTTAAACCCTATACACTTACTAACATCTAGCTAGTAAGCAAAAACATAATTTGTAGTACAAGACAGTGTGACTCACCCAAAGTTGTAAGGAAGTAGTATATTTGGACAGGTATTTAGGCGCTTAAAGAACTCTAGCAAGCTTTTCTCTGTGTCTATTCTCGACCATTCTTGCACCCATGTCTCTTGATTAATGGTATTTGGGTCAATGAACCCAATGCCATTGCGTCCTGCTTTTTTCATTTCATACATCTTCATTCTGCATAATACCACAGAAAAGAATATAGTGAGGATAATTACAGGTAATGATCAATGAGCACTACAGCTAGCTAGAGACTTAATTATTAAATTACTGAAAGCACAAGTGCTCCCTAGGTGATTTTGGTAATTAATGTCAACATATCTCTTGTTGGACTAACACTTTTATCTAGTATGTTTCAGATAAATTCAACAATGGAGTGGCATGGGCTAAAGGATGTGGGAACTCCTTCAAGATACTAAGGACAAAGGATTGGCTCAAGCTTCGAGCTCAAGACTCTTCATTTCATATTTTAGTGGTCCAAGATCACATTGAATCTATAGGAAAAGCCAATACTATCAAGGAGGGATGAGGTGTTGCTTAATGAGCCTCTTGCTTCATGTGCTTAGTGATATGCTCCAAAACCCTCAGCTACTTTCTCACTTCCATAAATGACCTAAACCTAAAGCCAAAATCGGTCACACCGATTCTTCCTATCTGGCGCCACCGATTCCAAAAGTAATAGCCACTACCACAAACCCTAAGCAAATCGGTCTTACCGATAGGGATCTCGGTCTCACGGAGATGGGATAGTAATCTCTCTGTGTATGTCCATTACCAAAATCGGTCCCACCGAGTTTGAGCAATCGGTACTACCGAGATTACAATGCAAACTTTCTGGATTGACTCATTACCAAAATCGGTCCCGTCGAGTTTGTGTAATCGGTCAAACCTAGTTTGCCTGACCAACTCTCTGGAAAGCTTATTACCAAAATCGGTCTCACCGAGTTTGTGTAATCGGTCTTACCGAGATTAAGTTATGCCCTAACCCTAACCGAATCGGTCTCACCGAACTGCATTTCAGTCCCATCGAAAACCCTAACGGTCACATTACTTGCAAAATCGGTCTGACCGAGTTTAACGATTCGGTCCCACCAAGTTTGGTAAATTGTGTGTAACGGTTAGATTTTGTGTGGAGGCTATATATACCCCTCCACCTCCTCTTCATTCGTGGAGAGAGAGCCATCAGACTGAACCTACACTTCCAGCATACATTTTCTGAGAGAGAACTACCTACTCATGTGTTGAGGCCAAGATATTCCATTCCTACCATATGAATCTTGATCTCTAGCCTTCCCCAAGTTGCTTTCCACTCAAATCTTCTTTTCACCAGATCCAAAACCTATGAGAGAGAGTTGAGTGTTGGGGAGACTATCATTTGAAGCACAAGAGCAAGGAGTTCATCATCAACGCACCATTTGTTACTTCTTGGAGAGTGGTGTCTCCTAAATTGGCTAGGTGTCACTTGGGAGCCTCCGACAAGATTGTGGAGTTGAACCAAGGAGTTTGTAAGGGCAAGGAGATCGCCTACTTCGTGAAGATCTACCGCTAGTGAGGCAAGTCCTTCGTGGGCGACGGCCATGGTGGGATAGACAAGGTTGCTTCTTCATGGACCCTTCGTGGGTGGAGCCCTCCATGGACTCACGCAACCGTTCCCCTTCGTGGGTTGAAGTCTCCATCAATGTGGATGTACCATAGCACCACCTATCGGAACCACGCCAAAAACATTCGTGTCTCCAATTGCGTTTGAACCCTCCAAACCCTTCCCTTTACATTCTTGCAAGTTGCATGCTTTACTTTCCGCTGCTCATATACTCTTTGCATGCTTGCTTGATATGTATTGTGAATGTTAAACTTGTGCCTAATCTCCACTTAAACTTCAAGAAACTTAAAAACTGCAACTTTGGTACTTAGCGTCTAATCACCCCCCCCCCCCTCTAGACACCTCTTCTCAAGGTCCTACAATTACAGAAAGAAATCACTTATAGACAATATCAACTGACAATAGATTTCTCGAGTGCGTCTTGATTGAATAACTGAAATAGTTCTGTAAACTCGACATACAGAGCCATTTCATTATAGTAATACTCTTCCTTGGTTTTCACCATGAGGCACTCACGATCGGTAGTCTTGGTTTCATTCATGTACCATTGAAGCAATTCATACATTCTGGTTGAGAGCTTCTTGACCTCCTCAGGCTTGACCATAGGTTGGCGGCCGACATATTTCTGTTTTACTTTCTCCTCTGTAATCCCTGGTATGGGCTCGAGCTCTAGGAGTTGTTCCACAGTGACACCGGCCTCTTCAGCCATCTTTCTATGAGTGTCGATTATTACCGGCAGATTGGTGCCGATACTCACATGTGTTGATGGTACAATGAGCGGGGGGGTCGATTGCACCGCCTGTTCTCCCGGCTAGGGAACAATTTTCCCATTTTTTTGGCAGCTCCTTGCCTGGAGCTCGAGCTTGACTCCTTTTTCTGTGCTTGATATGACTTCTTGATTCGGCGATCATAGTCAGAGTCAACATGTGGGGGAGCTTGTGTTCTAGCCATACGAATGAAGTGGTCAATGATATGCTCAAGTACAATCTCCTTTGGCGGCGGTGGCGGTTTCGGTCCAAAATGGGCCTCCACTTGGGCTCGCACTTCGGCTTCATTTTCCTCCTCTGTCAAGTCGTAAGGCTGATGAGGAAGTGGCTTGAGGCTTGGACCATATTGGAATCTCTTGCCTCATGTACTTGTACCACTAGCCGCCGGAGCTTTGGCGGCTCTCTTCTGCTGTTGCTTAGGCGGCAGAGATAGCTGACGCGGTGCCTGATGACTTGGAGGAGGAGGACTGGGCTGACGTGGTGCCGGACTTGGAGGAGAAGGAGTGGGCTCACGCGGTGCCAGACTTGGAGGAGCAGGAGTGGGCTCACGTGTTGGCGGACTTGGAGGAGCAGGAGTCTGCAGAGGCGGTGGCTGACTTGGAGGAGCTGGAGTCAACTGTTGACGCAGTGGCGGACTTGGAGGAGGAACCACCGGACGCGGTGTCGGTGGCCTTGGAAAGACTATGCAATCCTTTCTCCATAGAATGATACGATGAATGGCCTGTCCCCATGTGCGCTCGTTGTCACCTCCGGGAATGTCAAGCTCTAGCCCCGAATATTGTGCCACTACTTCATCAACCGCGACACGAGCATAGCCGACTGGAATCAGATTGCAATGGGAGGTTGCTTCAGGGGGGATTTGTATAAGCAACGCCGTCCACCACCTTCATGGATATGTTCTTCATTTTGAAGTGTAGCTCACAATAGTGTTATCCATGATGTCATCCCCAGGGTATCTATCCAGCAGTGCCTCATCGCCCGCGGCGGGACCTACGCTGCTTCTCAGCATGGATGGGACGGTGCTACCCAATGCTAGATCCGCTAGCTCCTGCCGCCGCTGAGATCCCCTTCCCTGGCTAATTTCGTCGATCTGTTGCTGTTGCCGCTGGAAAGCGAGTGGCAACTCCGCGTGCGCTGATTCTAGGCCTTGAAGGCGGTCTGCTTCCTGCTTCCTCTGCTCCTCCTCCAGCTTCCTATTCTTCTCCGCCGCCATCTTCTTTCTCGCATGATTTCTTTAGTCGGTGTTCCAGTCCTTAAACCCCTCAAACCATGGAACAACGCCCATGCCTCGTGTTCTTCCCGGGTGTTCAGGGTTCTTCAGGGCATGCGTAAGCTCGTCGTTCTCTCTATTGGGCGTAAACACCCGTGGGCGTGCCTCTTCGATTGTAACAAGTAAACTGTCGGTGGCTTCTTTAAGACTTGCCCGCACAAAACCTCGCATGTCTTTGGGTCCAACAACCCCTCATGCGCATAGAACCAAGTCCTGACCCGGGGGCAGCTCAATGTAACTGGAGTGACCCCTGCATCCCTCATCTGTTGCTCAGCGAGATCCCACTTAGGCCGGGCCACCTCATAGCCACCTGGCCCCAGCTTATGCTGCCATATCTTCTTCGAGGCATTGATATTTTTTATTCTAGACCGTTCCTGATCTAATTCCGATTCCTTTAATTTCACGAAAGCGTCCCAGTGAGCTCTTTGCTTCTCCGGTGTTCCCTTGAATTATCGAGTCTTCTTTCCTCCTTCGACGTACTTGTTCCATATAGTTTTCTTGTGGTCGTTGAATGCTATCGCCATCTTCCTAAGAGCATCGTCCTTGACTTTCTCCACATCTTCAGCTGTGAAATGATCTGGTAGCATGAAATGTGACATGAGAGATTCCCAAAGCCGATCTTTTGATCTTTTGTCCACAAAAGTAAGATCTGGACGTTCCTTTGTTGGCTTCTTCCATTCTTGAATGGAGATCGGGATTTGGTCCTTCACAAGAACTCCGCACTGACGAACGAACTTGCCCGCATTCTTCTTAGGCTCGATCGGGTCGCCATTAGATTTGATGGCATCGATGTTGTACTTTACGCCTTCCTTTAACTTTTTGGCCGGGCCTCGCACTGCCCTGCTGCCTTCTCCTGATTTGCTCGATCCGGAGGGCTGAAAAAAGAAAGATCGATTCGTTAATATATATACAAGTCAACTAAAACAAGTGATGGATCACCAGATGCCTGCTTATATAAATATACCTCACTGGTGTTTGTTATTTGAAGATCATCATAGTTCTGGACTTCATCCATTCGGTCGTCTTCATCGAATATCATATCACCCTCCTTGATATTGTTCAGATATTGTGAGCCGTCATCTTCTTCATTCTCATCTGGCCGGCTTGGGAGCGTATGAGCTGGAACATAGCCTCTTCTCCTTCTCTGCTGGTATTGTCTGCCATAGCTTTTATTTAACTAATCTAGAAGAAATATAAAACAATTTAGTACGCATCTCGAATAATACTAGATAATTGATATGCATCTCGAATAATAATAGATAATCAATATGCATCTCGAAAGATAAAACTGAATCATAGTAGTGCATCATCGAATATAATCTCTTATATTATCGAATAATATAATCTCGAATACATCTTATCGAAGATCTCGAATACATCACTCTAGCCAATGTAGATTGAATACTGTCGAATAATCTAGATCATAGCTCCAATGAGATCCCTAAAGAACCTGCCAGGTATTGAAGAACCTGACGTCCAACGCAACCATGTAGCGACGGACGTGCTCGTCCTCCTCCCTGACACGATGACATACCATCTCCTTGGGGGATGCCAGCCTCCGCACCGAATGTGGCTCACGCGCCCGCCACCAAAGAAGTTCTGGGTCGATGACGGGACCCTCACCAAGATGCGCCCCCTTGAAGGTAGCACCTCCTAGTGCCAGCCCGGTGGAGCCCAGTCCCGGACATGGCGCCTCTGAAGCAGGACATCGTCGCGAACGGTTCGATGACGAGGATGCGGGCCAGGCATCGTTGACGTCGATAACAAATTCTATGCAAATATGTAACATTTTTTAAATGTTTGGCTAGGAACAGGATTCAGAGTAGTCATAATATGGATTCCCTTAACCTTTAAGGGATTTAACAAAATGGCGCCATTCTGGATGTGCAGATGGTCCATACTTTTCCTGATCTTATCTACCCTTCTATATGTCATGTTGTCGTGTCAAATGATCAAGAAAACCATGGCTTCATCATTAGCCGGAAGTAACAGGCGCATAATGGTACGAAGCTCTCCAAGTTGTTTTGGAACGGAGTCCCGAATAGGATAATTAGCGTTTTGGTACAAAGTTCAGCAAGAGTCTTTTCTATTTGAAAGGCCTTTGCTGAAATTCGTACGAAAAAGCGAATTATTCTACCCTGAACTCCATTCCAAAAACAACTTTGAAGAGTTTCGTAGAATCATACGCCTGTTACTTTCGGCAAATGATGAAGCCAAGAATTTCTTCAATACTTTGACAGACAAGGTGACATGTAGAAGAATATATATATGAGAGTAGAAAAAAATTGGATCAACATGTGCACATCCATAATGGTGGCATTCTTATGTCAAAATTCAGACTTTGACATATATGCATGATCAAATGTTGAATATGTCAAAATTCAGACTTTGACATATGGTCAAATGTTGCATATGTCAAAATTAAAACTTTGACATATGGTCAAATGTTGCATATGTCAAAATTTAAACTTTGACATATGATCAAATGTTGCATATATATGTCAAAATTCAAACTTTGACATATGACGAGCTAGCTAGCTAATTCGATCATCTAACATTAATATATCTAGATAATTCATATAACATTTGACAAAAGTATAAAAAATAATTAATTCATCTAATTAACATGCATTAATATATCTAATTCATCTAATAAAAGTAAAAAACTAATTCATGTAACATTTGACATTAATCTAATTCATCAAAAACATTGACATTAATCTAACATTTATATTTACCTAGCTAATTCATTTAACATTTCTATAACTAAAAGTATAAAAAATAAAAAACAGAAAAACAGAAAATAATGTGTGTGTGTGTGTGTGCATGTGTGTATGTGCATGTGTGCATGAGTGTGTGTGTGTGTGTGTGTGTGTGTGTGTGTGTGTGTGTGTGCGGGCTCGAGGGCGGCCATGGCGCCGCACGGGGGGGGGGGGGGGGGGGTGGGAGGGGTCCTTACAGCGGGGTCGACAGCCGGCGAGGCGAGGCGACGGGGCGGTGACAGGAGCGGAGGCGATGTCGATCGAAGCAGAGGACGAAGAAGAAGGAGATGAAACTAAAAATTTTCAAAGTGTTTTCTTATATAGGAGGGACCTTTAGTCCCGGTTGGAGCCATCAACCGGGACTAAAGGACTGTTTTGGTCAGGCCAAGCAGCGGGAAGCGCAGGCCTTTAGTCCCGGTTGGTGGCTCCAACCGCGACTAAAGGTACGCGCAGCTGCGGTGCAACGCAAATTTAGTCCCACATCGCCGAGCGAAGGGCAGCCGCACTGATTTATAAACCCAGCCGCGACTGCTCCTTCGAGCTCCTCTCCAAAGCAGGCTTCTGCGCCTAAAACTATGCGCTGCCCTATGGGCCTACAGGGCCTTACGGGCCTGCATCCTGGCCCAACATAGGTTGGGTTTCTAGTCGTATGCAGGCCGTTGTGGCCCAATAGACGGGCTTTTTTCATTTTTTTTGTTTTCTACGATATTTATTTTCTTTTATTTCTGAGTTGTTTTTTGCTTTTATTTTGAGTTTTTTTGAATATTTTTGCTTTAGGTTAAAAATATAAACTTTCTGTTAACGCCAGTAGTTTTCAAATTTGAATAGTTTAAATATGAATTGTTTCAAATTTCAAAAATAGACATTCGCTTTAAAATATATCAATCATTCAAAATATATGAACGAAATAAAATGCATGTCATTTATGTGGGTAGAGAGAATCATGCATGCCCGGTCAGCCTCTCCATTCCAACTCTCTCTCTATCTCCTGACAAAGCTGCATGGCATGCATGTATTTGACGAGATGTGTCGGTGTGTGCCAGTCGTATTTAGATAGTATAAGAGGTGTAGTATATACTCTGACAAAGTGCACGAATCTTGACAAAACTAGACGGACGGCGAATGGTGTGCCGGTACCTCCCGCCACCGGTAAAATTACTTATTCGTCTGTAGGCGGCCGATTCGATCCATGCTTCAGCCGGCCCATGCGTAGCGCATTTCTTTTTCAAGAAAAATTTCACTATAGGTCCTTTTACTCGCGCTGACGCCAGCTTTAGTCTATGTGGTTACAAATACACGAAATACCATCCATATACTTGCTCTAGGGGTTCACTTTGGTTCATATATACGATTTTGTGTACGTATACGCTGATCTGGCCGCGTCAACGCTCGCCACGCGTGCTTTGACTGCCACGTAGTTAGGGGAGAAGGAATACTCAGCAATTCGGGGGGATCCGGGGGTGTTTTTGCAAAAATGACCAACACAGCTCGCCGTTGCTGCTAGTCCTCCTGCTGGGCGTCCGTGGAGGGCCCCGACCCGGAGCCTGGCCGCTACTGCCTCCGCCTCCACAAGAACCGCGTCTTCTACGCCTCCGAGTCGCTCGTCCGCCGCGGCACCGCCGTGTCCCGCACGCGCCTCGCCGGGGCCGGCACGCCCATCGGCAAGTTCACCCACGGTGGCGCCTTCCACCTCACCGTCCACGCGCTCGACCTCATCGCCGCCCACGCGCGCCGCCGCATCTGGCTGAAGCCCGACACGGAGCGCTCGTTCCTCTTCGGCAACTCCGTGCCCAAGCCCGTGCTCGCGCGCATCACCGAGAACACCAAGTCCGGCGACGGCGTCGTCGTCATGTCCGTGGCCGACGTGCCGCTCGGGTTTGGGGTCGCCGCCAGGGGCGCGCAGGACTGCAGGAAGGCCGACACCAACGTCGTGGTGGTGCTCCACCAGTCCGACGTCAGCTGAAGTGGAGCGTCTCGCGCACTGTGAGCAGCGGGAAGACGACGTCGTGCTGGGTGGCGTAGCCATAGAGTGCCGCAGCCCGTGGCGTCCACAGGCGAGCCATTGACACGGAGGTCAGTAGGAGGGGAGGAGCTGGTCTCAAGGCGGCCGGAGAGGATCTCGAGCGGCGTGGACTTGCCGGCGCTGGGGCCGACGATGGCGAGCAGCTCGCCGGGGCTCGCGCGGCAGCTGACGTTGCGGAGCACTAGGTGGCACCGACTGCTGCGGCTCACCGGCAGAGGTGCAGGCGTAGCAGGATCACCGGCGACGTCGAGGTGGAGGTTACGCAATCCTGAAAGAAAATATCGACCATTAAATACTTTCTCTTCGAAGAAGATTGATAAATCAAGGCACTTGTCAAATGCAAGGAGGAATTAAAGAAATTCCTTAAGAGTTGACTTGGGCTTCTCACATCATCACCGTGTTTGCATTTATCGCTCCACCACGTCTCGCCTCTGCCGTCGAGCAAGCCGGTGCTGTTGCTGGTAACCGTGAGCCCGTCGATCTGGTAGAACATCAGCCAATAGTTCTTCTTCTCGCTCCGTGCACCCGCCGGCGGCGCCGTAATCGTGCCCATGGCCCGCGACAACCAAAGCAAGTTTTCCATACCGTCAGATGAAGCCAAAACACGGTCCAGATCAGGAAGGAGGGACGAGCGGTGCGTGCCTGGACGGTGATCCTGGTTAAGCGCCACGGTGATCCTGGACAGTGATCAGGAAGGAGAGAGGACTTGAAGGAGAGGAGCAGCACGCCATCCTGGTTAAGCGCCACGGCGAGCTGTGTCGCGTGGCCGCGCGATGCCCATTAGCAGAACTAGCAGCAATGGCGAGCTGTGTAGGTCATTTTTGCAAAAACACCCCCGGACCCCCCCGAATTGCTGAGTATTCCTTCTCCCCTAACTACGTGGCAGTCAAAGCACGCGTGGCGAGTGTTGACGCGGCCAGATCAGCTTATACGTACACAAAATTGTATATATGGACCGAAGTGAACCCCTAAAGCAAGTATATGGATGGTATTTCGGGTATTTGTAACCACACGGACTAAAGCTATCACCAGTGCGAGTAATAAGACCTGTAGTGAATTTTTCTCTTCTTTTTCTCTTTCCCCCGAACCAAGTCTGCCGCCGTCGCCCGATCTTGACAAGCCATGGCCTCCAACAAGGGCCACCATCGCCGTCGCCGGCACCAGTGGCCACCACCACCGCCATTACTGCTATCGGCGACGACCTCCTCTGCGAGATCTTCCTCCGCCTCCCATCCCTCCCTAGCCTCGTCCGTGCCGCCCTCGCTTGCCGCGCCTTCCTCCACGCCGTCCGATTCTTCAACGCAGGCATTCATTCCCTTATTCCCCTCGACGGCCGCTCCGACCAAGACCTAGCCGCGGCCGTCCATGGCAGCGATTTCCGCTTCATCCGGCTCCCGAAAGACAGAGACGAGACCAGGTGGAAGATCCTCAATGGCTGCCGCGACCGCTGCGGCTATGTCTTCCTCAGCAACAAGAACACCAACCAGATAGCTGCCTACAACCCCCTCAAGCGGGCGCTGTATATCTTGCCCTGCCCGCCCCAAGAGACATGCGACCCCCACAGCCTTGATTTCCGCATCATCTTCTCCGAACATGACCAGAGGTCGTTCCGTGTGCTCTGTGTGCAGCAGAAGCTGGCTAGCTTATCTGTCTTCTCATCGGACAGCAGGGAGTGGCAGAGTATCTCTTGGGTGGGCACCTCGACGCCGCAGCCTGGGGATGATGGAGGCGACAATTGGATGCTCTCGTCTTATACTGATACTGCGATGACCGAATTTGATAGATTGGCCTACTGGAAAGACAAAAATCAAGGGTATATTGTCATGCTCAACACTGCGGCGCTGCAATTATCTCGAATGGATTTGCCTCGGCCCTTGAAAGATATGTACTCTACGCAATTTGAACTTGGTCGGACCAATGCCAGGAAGCTTTGCGTAGATGGCTTCTGCGCAGAGAACAATGATCGCAGTTTGGATTTGGAGAGCCGATGGTGATGGTGTTGAAAAGTGGATGCAGCACAAGGTTTTCCCACTGAATACGTTTATTGACCTCACGACGTGCTCAGCAGAGAGTGCAGAGTACGATGTCATCACGGTGCAGGTTGCGGTGGTCATCGATGGATTTGTGTTCCTGTGTATTGATTTTGGTAGGCTTACCAAGTTCTTCCTGTCTTTCTGCCTGGAAACAGAGAATGTAAACGAATTCTTCAATCATACATTTCACAATGATATCCATCCCTACATCATGGCGTGGCCTTCTACTTTGCTAAGCAACAAGGTGAGCACTTGCCTTAAAATACTAGAAGTAAATTAATTCAGACGGTTTGGTCCCTGTATTGTATGCACTTGGGTTACTTGGGAGCAATGAATTGTCGCATAGATCTGAATATCTGCCATCAGGTTGGTATTTTGCAACTGTAGTCAGCTGTTTTTTAGTTAATTCTAAGTCTAGTTACAGTAACACTGATTTGCATATAGCTCATAATACAAGTGTTCAATTGCAGATTGTAGACACGGATTCAGTATCTTAGTCCGATTTAAATGATATGTGCATTTTTCCACAAAAAATAAAATAAAAAATAAATAAATGATATGTGCATTCACAGTATCTTGTGCTAAAGCTTCTCTCCACTAAAATGTTGCGTCAATAATGCTTTGTAATCCTGACCACTATAAGGTATCGTTGTAACAAGTGTCTTCTAAACATTGCTAAACGAATCTGTCTTCTAACATTTCTAGACGAATCTGTCTTGTACAATTTTTGTAGGCTCTGTCTTGTACCATGTGAGTCCGTAGCCTTGCACACTTTGCCTACACAAACACTTGAATCCTTCCTTTGTGACACTGAAATCACTTTTTGTTTCAGGAGAATTCAGAAACCAACATTACTGGAGGCGATGCGACAGATGATGGTCCTGTGGGTACAGAAGAAACTCTCTCTGTTCTCGGTGGCGGAGAAAGCATCCAAACAATTCGTGTACAGAGTCCCCTAAGGATCATAGTTTTACTCGATCGTGGAAATTTATTTAACATATACTGTTCTTGAGGAGGCTAGAGCCTCTCGCATCGCCTCCCCTGCGGGCAGCTCGGGAGGGCACAGCCGCCGCCGCCGCCTAGTTTCCATCCAGTGCCCTTCTCCCCCTCCGCCGCTGCCGATGGTCGGCGCCGGGCAAAGCCCGTGCGTGCGACGGCGGCGGCGGAGGGTCTCTCCTCCCTCTCCCGGATCCGCGGCGGCGCGGGTGTCCTGATCCGCGGGGTGCGGCCCTCCCGGCGGTGTGGCGGATCCCGGAGGCGGCAGGCTCGCGGCGGTGCACGGGCGTCCAGATCCATGGGTGTGGGACTCCCGGCAGCGTGCGGGCTCCCGGCGGCGGCGGGATCGGTCAACGGCGGGCTTGGGCGATGGCGTCGGCCGCGCGGTGCTGGATCTCGTCGCTCATGGCGGATCTCGCCACTCCGGCCTTCGTGGAGGAACCTGGACCTGGGGCGGCGGCCTCGTTTGGCATGGCGACGGCGCCCTCGGCTGGTGCCGTTCGCGGGGTGGATGGATGGCATCTTGACCGCGTGGGCGGTGAGTTTCCGGTGGATCTCCTCCGTGCTGCAGGCCTTCTTTCGCTGCACTTGGTGGCTTACGATCGTGGTCGTCGGCCCCGGTGTGTTCGCGGGGGGCGGTAGAGGTGACATCGGACCAGAGGAAACTCTGGATAACTCGTTCATCCCGACGGTGGCGATGACCAGGGTCGCCGTTCTCCTACTTGCAGGCGCCGTTGAGGTCCCTGCCCTCTACCCCGCCCCCATGCCCGGGTGAAAACCCAAAATCTCTTTAGATTAGGCGGCGACGGCACTGCGTATGTCGTACCCTTCTTGGAGGCGCCACCTGGGGCATTTGGGTGCTCGGTTAGAGGAACTGCGGGCGGAGAGGATGGGACCAGTGGCAGCAGGTGGTGTTCGCGACGGAGGAGCGACGTGGCATCTGGCACGTCGACATTGGCGGGTCTCAGCAGCATGGAGCATCGGGGTCTCGCCGGTGGGCGTGTGATGATGGACGAGCGCAGGATGGTGGCGTTGTCTGGCGTCGTGGTGGCGTCGACGGCAGCTAGATCGGGCAAGGTAGATGCAGCAGTACAACGCTAAAGATGGATTGATGGCAGATGGCTGCGGCGGCCTCATATCCGGCAGGCGTCCTGGTTGAGGAGTGTGCCGGACTGATGGGTGCCCCATACCCGGCAGGCGTCCTGGTTGGGACCTCAGGTCTCAGATGTTAGGTTTGGCTGTGAGGTCTGTTTCGTATTAGGCTCAGACTATCAGCATCCCTTTATCAACTGGATAGGAGTAGCGACACATGTTGCCTAGACGGTGGCTTTAGCCTTACTGTTGTATGACTTTGTAAGGTCTTATGTGAATAATTAATAAAGTGGATGCATGCATCGTCCAGATGTAGAGGCCGGGGGTCATCCTCCTTTTCTAAAAAAATACTGTTCTTGAGGATTAACAGATGCAAGAGATCGTATCTTGAGGATAAGTGCCGAATTTGATGTCTACAGTACAGCATGTCAACAGATTGCAGCAAATCCCATGGAGTGAATTGCAAAAAACCACCACATTAAAGCATAGGTTTGCAGAAAACACTGATTTACGAACTTGGGCCAGAAGCCACTGATTTTTTGCCTAATCTTTTACAAAGAGCACTGATTAATGACTTAGACCATTTTAATGACAATTATGACATGTGGATCCCACATGTGATGACTTATCTTCTTCCAAAAGAAACCTCCCTCCCAAAAACAACTCCCTCTTAGCACCCAGATCTAGAGAGAAGAGGAGGTGCGCCCTCGATGCCGGTGAGGTCCAGCCGTCGCCGCATGTCCTCGCCCTCGTAGTCGTCGGGATCCAGGGCCTGCACCGTTGCAAGAAGTAGTGGCGGCGCGCAACATGGGCGTGAGCAACGGCGCGGCGGCACGGAGCCCCGGAGCAAGCAGTGGCGCGGCGGCCCCGCAGCACGCGCGTGTGCGGTGGCGCGCCAGCAGCAGCAGCGGAGCAAGAAGCAACGGTGCGGCATCGCGGAAGCAGCAACAACGGCGGTGCGGCGACGCGGAAGCAGCAGCAATGGTGGCACGGCGATGCAAAAGCAGCGGCGGCGGCACGCAAGCAGGAGCAGCGGAGCAGCAAAATGGGAGGAAGCAGCAGCAGCGGCGGCGCGGCAACGGAGCAGTAGTAGCGGAGCAAGCAGCAGTCATGCGGCGGCGCCCAAACAGCAGCTACGGCTTAGCAGGAGCTGGTTGCGTTTTGATTTTTCCCTCAAGGATGCCTATGCAAAAATACCAATGACTAACAGTTATGCCACATCAGCTTTTATGGGACCCACATGTCATGACCGTGGTTAAAATGTGTGAAGAGACCGCTTAGTGTTTTCTTGAAAAGATTGGTCTAAAAATCAGTGATTTCTGGCACAAATTCGTAAACCAGTGTTTTCTGCAAACCTATGCTTCAATGTGATGGTTTTTTGCAATTCACTCAATCCCATGTGTATCCATTCTTTTGTTTTGAGTTGCTAAGTATGTTCTGCTCTGCTCCATACTCACGTCCAAAAACCCCTGGCATCATAGGTGTGAGTTCGAACCTAATAATCTTGGTGGTCATAAATAGTGAAACAATGCTATTGGTGACATGATTTATTACTCTGAGAGTGACCTTTTCTTTTATTTTTCAAGATGCTGAGAGTTACACTTGGTTACGTGAGCTTAATAGTTTTATTGCTTATAATCTAAACTTGGAGAAAAGATTGCATAACTGCCTGTACCAAAATGATTTATTAGTTTGAATGTTTCAAATGACTTTTGTTGTGCATCTAGTTGTCTCAATTGAGAATCAATGTATTCCTCAGCAGATTATCTTTATTTCGAAGAAGCGAGTTAACTATCTTTCGATCAGCTTGGCTGATCGGCTATAACATGCAACATTGTGTGTTCTTGGATAGCTATAAACTGATGGAGGAAGGAACAAACGAAGAGCAAACAACACAAGCACGCACCGGCGCGCGTGCGCACACATGCCACTTAACCGTATCAACTCTCTTCAGTTGCTACAGTTGCCTACTGCCACCTCTTACATCTTACTCTCGATGTTGTTCCATGTTCCATAAATAAACACTGCCTCTTTCCTTCATGGTCCTTGGGCTCAATACAATGCACAGGACGACACTACCACCACGGGCTTGGGAGGTGTAAGGATATAGTAGACTTGTAAAGACTTTAGTAGTGAAGTGCTTTAGAGCGACGGTTCAAGTTTTGGACTGCTAGTGTTCGGTACCATGCATTGCCTAAGCTCAATTTCATCCGTAGCAGTGATCCATAGGTTAAGTACTATCTCTGTACCAACATATAAGATGCTTTTATAAGCTAAACTATAGCCTACAAAAACGTCTTATATGATATGAAGGGAGTAGTTGGCTTCACCAAGAGTTATAAATTTGCCGCAGGTCGAATGAAGCTACTACCTTCTCGACGCTAGAGTGATCAGCAGGGTTTGCAGTTATCACACTGGAGTATACATACTGAACTTCTTAAATGACTAATGTACTTGTTTGCCTATTCATTTTAGGATTTTACGGAAGATCACATACATATAACACAGGCCTGCACGCGTGGCATTATAAATTAAAGTGACACCACTAGTAGTTCGCTCGGGCGATGCAGGAGGGAGAGCACATACTTGAGCTGAAGAAAGGCAGTGTGTTGCGTAAGCCTCATCATTGTGTCCAATATCAATATTCGCGTGCGTAGCGGTGTTTCATAGGATCGGGAGGCAACAGGGATTCAGAAACATGACGAGAAGGAACAGCAAGCACTATAGATCGGAACTGGTGTTCAATAGCGGAAAGGACACCTCCTTCTAGAGGATAGTGGATGACCGACAGCGACGGCACGGACTCGACGCACCATCTTCATGGAGTAGCTAGATAAAAATCTGAAGTTTTTTCTCAAATTGAAGTTCTAAAGTTTGTTTGATCTGCAAAATTTGAACTCCAAATGTTGTTTCGTTTGAGAGAAACAAAACGCGAAATTTTCATGTAGTAAGTTAGTTGAAGAGCACAGATCTCAAAGCAATGTTGGATGGGGAGGGGAGGGGGAATAAGAGGATCCATGTAGCTTGACCTACACAAGAACTTTCTGCAACCCGAACCCCCCTACTTACACTTACATACTCGATAATGAGGAATGTCATCACTCCTCGCCATCTAGAACCGGGATCACCGCTGATCTGCCGCATGACGTACAAGGAGCATACACCTGATGCAGCAAACCCAAAGCGTACACCACATGCACATGCTTCAGGAGCGGTCACCACCATTGAACCGTTGTCTCATCTTCAGGAAAGAGATCTGCATCATCCTTGCCAGGACGACACGAGCCGTCAACGCCGCCACGGTGCCAAACACCGCCACTGCCCCGCGCTCGTCCATCCAGACACATTCGTCATCGAGATCCAGCTGCGTCATGCGGCCAATACTCATCGTCTTCACGCGGTAGATGACACGCCGCTCCACCTACCAACCTCCGCACCACCGCTATCGCCCGAGCCCTTGGCACCTGGAGCCCACCGCCTACAACAACCCTCTCCTAAACACCCAATCCTCTCAAGATGGCGCCTCCAAGAAGGATATGATGTTCATGGCGCCCCAATCAAGCGGATTTTGGACTTTCGTCTGGGAAAGGGGTCGGGGGTGGATAGGATGGACCTCGGCTTCCCCTCCAAGGAGAGTAACGGTGCCGAAAGACATGTCGCTGCCGGGCCGAACCAGCTAGCCAAAGTTTCCTCGGGTCCCAATCCTACACCACCACCCTCCATTTGCTCCGCATCCAGCAATTGAGCCATCAACCTGAGCCTGCAGGGAAGAGAGTGCCATGGGGCTCAACCCTCCAGATCTGATGATGAGGAATGTCGCGCTGCTCCATAGTTGCCACCGAGTGGCACCTCGTCATCCGCGTGGTTGAAGGTGCCGGCAACGCCATTAGCCAGCTGGGTGAACCGCGTATTTGTGTGGCTAGATTCACTAAATATTGCTTATATTTGATATCTTTTTTGTCTTGTCAATTTTTCCATGGTCGACTGCTATTCCATTTAAATCGTTGCTACATGATTATTGACATATCATTCAAAATATAATTAGTGAGCTAGCTGGTTTCACAAACTATTATCAATTTTCACGAGCGTGAATGAAGCTAGCCTGTCAATGCTAGAGGGATCCATGGTACTCCAACTGTAGTATACATATATACTTAAGTTCGCTAGTGATTAATGTACATGTTGCTTTTTTTCCCGAGATTGCAGGGAAGGTGACATACATGTATAGCACAAGCATACACAGTACACACACGACATTATAAAAGTGGCTCTGTAAGAGAGAGAACACATACTCTAGTTGATTGCAGAATTCAGAATGGGTACAATATCCACTTAGCGGTGTGTCGCGGGATTGGATTGGGAGGCAACAGAGACTCACAAGCACGAGGAACAGAAATGTCCGGCACTGCAGATCAGACCAGACCAGATCATGCGAAAACTCACCTGGCATTGTTTTCTACACAATTATTTGTCCATGGTAAATCAATAACTTTTGGGAAAAATTGGGTTAAATTTCAATAAGTATTTTCTATCTCCACCCGCCTCATCATTGTATCATGCATATAGCTTTGCTTCCATGCACGCTAAGCTTACTTACCTCTATCACTTGGCCATCTAAGATAATGTAATGTGTAAATTTAAAATATGTGCTAGGACAATTTGTCTTATAGCTTGTTCTATTTGGGATGTAAATAGCTTCTCTTGTTATTGTTACCAGAGTACATCAGATTTAGGGAGTAAGGAATACATTTAACCATAGGGAACTCTGAGATATCTAGTATTGAAGTCAATCAAAATGAGTCAGTAGTGCGCTGCAAATATATGAATGGATGCACTATTCCGTTAGTGGTGTGTCATAAGATTGGGAGGCAACAACAACTCAAAACCATGAGGAAAATAAAATACAAACACCGTAGAGAAGAATTGGCGTATAGTGACATATGAAACACCTCCAACTATACGATAGTGGATGAGGGACGGCCGGCACCATGGAGGATTGGACGCATCACTTTTGTAAGTAGATAAAATTTGGGATATTGCCAAAACCCGATAATCCGCAATAATAACGGTCTGGCCCGTGGGGATGAACATGATGTAAGACATTCATTGTAAAGGAGAAAAACAACGAACTTAAAAGTTTGGTCGTTGTTTAGTTTATTTACAAATTAACCTAGGAGGGTGACCTGCGCATTTGGGCGGCAAGAAAGCACCGTATATTGCAAGGCATTAGACACAAATTAAAAATTATATTAGAGCTTGTTTCCAGCTTAGCTCATGCACAAACTTATTTGGCATTGTTTCCGCCCTATTATTTGTCATAGGCAAATCACTTTTCAGAATTTCTGGATGAATATAAATAATTAATGCTTCTAATTATAACGATTTATTTTTGTTTTATGCCTCCACCCGCCTCTTGATTTATGCATAGATATGCTTCCATGTGCACTCATGTTACTTACCTCTATCACTTGGACATCTAAGATAATTTACTTTTTGTGTATATTTTATGAAAAAAAATCCTCGGACATTTTCTCTTATAGCTTTTTCTATTTCTCATGTAAATAGAGTCCTGTGTGATTGTATATGTGAATCAATTAATTACGCTTGGCATGATGTGTTGCTTCTAGCCTTTATTGTCGGATCCGAAGCATCGTATTGTGCTACCACACAGAGCGCATTGTCATCGGTGCGCCAATTCTTTCTACCAAGTGACATGCTTCCAAGTAATGATTCTTATATGGTTTGATTTTCTAAATGGGCTACTTCCTTCAACCCCGCTATGGACTCTGACGGTAATCGCCATCTCATGCATGCCACCACTCATCTTTTTGTACAAATTAACCTTGTCTAAGTAATCATAATATTTTTTTTCCAACAAGAACTACAGTGCAGTCACTTCAGCATGTGGTTGCATGAGAACGACAGAGGACCACCAAAAACCTCAAGTGGCAGACACAAAACCCACCGTGGTTGCCGGCTTGCCGTATTGCCCCACGGACGCGCCAGCTTCAACTTGCTATTCTTTCGTCAGGTTAATTAGCTACCTATGTGACTTCACCAACTGTTATCAATTTGCACTGGCTGATTTGAATGATGCTAGCCTCTCAATGCTAAAGCTACTGACCGGGATTGCGGTACTCTCAATGCTAGGGCAACATGCGGCTTTTTTCCTAGGGTTCAAGGAAGGTCACATGCATAGCACATGCCTACATCTGTGGCATTATAAAAGTGGGACAAACTAGTTCGTTGGGTGCTTCAGGAGGGAGAAAACATACTCGAGCGAGAGAAGGCACTCCGTTGTGTATACCTAGTGGATCTTGTATCCACTTAGCAGTGTGTCATGGGATTGACAGGCAGTAGGGACTCAGAAGCCGGAGCAACTGAAAATCTGTGTACTGGGGAACAGGACTGGCGTCCAATAATCCAAATGACATCTCCATCTAGACGGTAGTGGATGAGGGACATTAGTAGCGTGGGGTCGATACGCGATATTCATCGAGTATATAAAACTCCAAAATTTGCAGGTTATCAGCGATCTACGAAAATATGTGTGAAATGGCAGTCCAATATCCGGAAACAACAACATCTCTATTGTAACACGGAAAAAGTTTACATAGTAATTTAAATTTGTTAATTGAGTACGTATGCAACAATATGAATAGAGATATATTATTAGAGCTCCCTACTTTTGCTATCGTCATACCTCTTCCATTAATCTAAATTTCTAGTGCATCTACACGTTCTTTGATCTGAATCACTAAATTCAATAGTTTTGCTGTACCAACTGAGACTAATACTAGTATCTATATATTCTGGCTAGCCCACTCAAGTTAACGAACTCGTCAAAGTCGCTACTCTCAGGCTCGGCTTCATCGCCGTTTATAGCAAGCTCTTGAACGTCAGGCTTGGCTGCAGGGGCTGGTGCAGCTTTCTTGCGATCACCAGCTCGAACTACATTAGCATTCTGGCATACGAACAAGTTAAAGAACTTCATATGTACTTGATGCGATCCCTATGTATGAAGGCATAATCCACCTTTCAACCATACGATATCGCTATCATGGCATTCTTAAAAGATTCACAATTTTATCCTTATCAACCAAGCAACTACATAAACATATATTGCCTTATAAAGTAAAGGCCATGTAGTTTGTCATTAGGAATGCTGGAAAAGGCTAAGTTAGAATGTAGTTCCTTCTGAGCCCTCGCGTCGTCTTGCCCAGGGCGACTGGAGACCTCTCCTTGACCTACCAACCCCCCCCCCCCCCCCCCCCCCCCCACCCCACCCCCAGCCTTTTCCATCCCGCCACACTACCGCCGGCAAAGCCCGTGCGGCCGCCAATGGCATCGGGGCTCTCTCTCGCGTCGGTTCCTCGGTCTGTAGGGCTGAGGAGCGGAGTGGCTTATTGGTGCACGCCGGGGAACCGACAACTAGCGGAGGTGCTTGACATCAGCAGGAGTGGTGCATGCGGTAGCTCCAGGCGGCGGGCGGCTGTGCTTGAGGGGTTTGGCAGCGTTGGGTGGCGAATCTGCTCCACCTCGGCCAGATACGCTGGCAACGACGAGTTTGTTTGGCTGCCTAACTCTACCACCACGAAGGAGGAAAACGAAGCACGAGGACGGTGCGGGACTACTGGAGCGTCCTAGAATTGGATTTGGTGCTGCAAGTTACCTTCCTCCTTCGGTCTCCATTGCAAAGTGCCATGGTGACCTTTGCCAAACGAAGCTATTGGTGGTGACCGGCTCGTGTTGCAGCTCAATTGCCTACTTGTGTGAGCATGAGCTTCGCTTGCGTGGCACCTCAGGGCAAGACCGTGCTATGCATGTAGCTTCTTAGATCACAGGAAGTGGCGGTGATATCATGGGTGACTTCGATTTGCTGATGCTTCTCAAGAACTAGTCTTTAGGTCAAGGGTGAAAGCCCAAGGTTTTATCCTTATTGGGTATATGGCCATGGCGGTGCTTTTTATGTCGTTACCTGGTTCAAAGCATTGCTTAGATTTGCTCGAACTTGAGCGTTGTTCCCTTTCTGGTTTTTTTAGAAAAGGAGGACGTACCCCCGGCCTCTGCATCTGGACGATGCATGCAGTCATATTATTAATTATTCACAAAGACCATACAAGGTGATACATCAATAAGCCTGAAGCCACCATCTCGGCAACACCGTTGCTACTCCTATCCCCTTGATGAAGGTGTGCCGAATGTCCGGGCCTAATACCAAACAGACATCGCACCAAAGCCTAACATCTAAAGCCGGGTTTCCCATCCAAGCAACTACCTGGATTGGGTCCCACACCGGTCTGGCACACTTCCAGTGAGCACCGCACGCTGGAAGGGCCGTCACCTCCATCTTTCCACGGTCCATCCTCAGAGCAGAATTGATGCCCCGACCTTGACAGGCCTCTCTGCCATCAACGCCACAATGACGCAAGACAGCTTCCTCCTCATGCGCGAGTCCATCTCCAATACGCGCCCATCGCTGAACCTCTGCGGCGCCATGCCGCCAGGATCCGCCGTCGGCCTTGCGGTAGATGTAACATTGCTCCTCCTCTTGTCCCCTCCAGCCAACACGTGCTCCAGAACGATGCCCCCAGGAAGGACAACGTCATCGAAGGTGCCATCATCGTCTGATCCGGTAGACCCAGATCTAGGGTTTCCCCCAGAGCATCACGAGTGGGGTGCCATGACCTACAATAATGATGCCTCTAGAAGGGAACGACGTCATAGATGTAGGGGATGGTTGAAGAAATTAAAAAAATTCTACGCATCACCAAGATCAATCTATGGAGTAACTAACAACGAGAGAGTGGGGAATGCATCTTCATACACTTGAAGATCGCGAGTCGGAAGCGTTGCAAGAACGTGGATGAAGGAGTCATACTCGAAGTGATTCAGATCGCGGTGGACTCCGATCTAAGCGTCGGACAACGGCACCTCCGCGTTCAACACACGTGCAGCCCGGTGATGTCTCCCGCGCCTTGATCCAGCAAGGAGGAGGGAAAGGTTGAGGAAAAGGGCTCCAGCAGCAGCACGACGGCGTGGTGGTGATGGAGTGGCAGTTCTCCGGCAGGGCTTCACCAAGCTCTTGCGGAGGAGGAGAGGTGTTGGGGAGCGGAGGGGCTATGCCTTGGATGTGGTGCTGCACCCCTCCCTCCACCCCCTCTATTTATAGGGAGAAGGGGGGAAGGGGGGCGGCCCCTCTAGATGGGATCTAGAGGGGGGGCGGCCAAGGGGGGAGGGGGCTTGCCCCCCAAGCCAAGGAGGGCGCCCCCTTTAGGGTTCCCCACCAACCCTAGGCGCATGGGCCCTAGGGGGGATGGCGCCCAGCCCACTTGGGGCTGGTTCCCTTCCACCTACAGCCCATAAGGCCCTTCAGGGCAGGTGGACCCTCCCGGTGGACCCCCGGAACCCCTCCGGTGGTCCTGGTACAATACCGGTATACCCCCGAATATTTCCGGTGACCGTATGATAACTTCCCATATATAAATCTTCACCTTCGGACCATTCCGGAACTCCTCGTGACGTCCGGATCTCATCCGGGACTCCGAACAACATTAGGTAATCACATACAAATCTTCCTTATAACCGTAGCATCATCGAACCTTAAGTGTGTAGACCCTACGGGTTCGGGAAACATGCAAACATGACCGACACAGCTCTCCGACCAATAACCAACAGTGGGATCTGGATACCCATGTTGGCTCCCACATTCAAGCAATCCCGTATACAATTCCCTTTGTCAATCGGTACGTTACTTGCTCGAGATTCGATCGTCGGTAACCCAATACCTCGTTCAATCTCGTTACCTGCAAATCACTTTACTCGTTCCATAATGCATGATCCCGTGGCCAACTACTTAGTCACATTGATCTCATTATGATGATGCATTACCGAGTGGGCCCAGAGATACCTCTCCGTCATACGGAGTGACAAATCCCAGTCTCGATTCATGCCAAAACAATAGACACTTTCGGACATACCTGTAGTGCACCTTTATAGCCACCCAGTTACGTTGTGACGTTCGGTACACCCAAAGCATTCCTACGGTATCCGGGAGTTGCATGATCTCATGGTCTAAGGAAATGATACTTGACATTAGAAAAGCTCTAGCAAACGAAATACACGATCTTGTGCTATGCTTAGGATTGGGTCTTGTCCATCACATCATTCTCCCAATGATGTGATCCCATTATCAATGACATCCAATGTCCATAGTCAGGAAACCATGCATGGCGGACGGCGGACGGCAAAGGCATGGATGGCGGACGGCAAAGGTTTTTGCCGTCGGCCGCGGACGGCAAAAGTGGACGGCAATGTAAGGGACGGCAAAGAGCTACATTGCCGTCCGTTTCGGGCGGCTGACGGCAAAGGGTCCTTTGCCATCAGCTGCCAGCGGCAAAGAACGCTGACGATAATAATTGCGCTGTTACTCCGTTAGGTGGTTAACGGCAAGCCTTTGCCGTCCGCCGCTGTAGGCAAAGTTTTTTTCCTCTTTGCCGTCCGCCGCTGTAGGCAAAGTTTTTTTCCTCTTTGCCGTCAGCCACTGTTGGCAAACTGACCAAATAGGTCAGCCTCCTAGGAAGCACAGCTGCCTACCACGTGGCCTCTTTGCCGTCCGCTGCTGATGGCATAGAGCCCTTTGCTGTCGGTGGCAGACGGCAAAGAGCCTGCATATTGTCTCTTTTTTTTTGTTTTTTTTAAATTCAACAATTTTCACAGCAAATATATATGACATATATCGATATATTTCACAGGGCTATTTAACAGCACATAAGTTTCATCGTACATACATATATAGTTCCATCCACTCATACATAGCAAGTTGCACATACACATAAGTTGCAACCATTAATTAGGAGGTTGCACATACATATTACAATGCAAAGTTTCATCAAGATAGCAAGTTCCATCGTAGCATACACATAAGTTGCAACCATTAGAAGAATACTAGAAGAGAATGAAATAAAAAACAAGCACTCTATAGCAAGCTAGCTTCCGAGAAGTGAATGAAATCTGCAAAATGGCAAATAAGAAAGTTAGGAAAAGGTGACTAGAAGAAGAAGCACGCCATCGTTTGTGAGGTAACTTAGGTGAAATGGATCGTTTATGAGCTAACTTAGGTAAAATGCATCATTTTAGAGCTAATGTAGGTAAAATGGATCGTTTATGAGCTAACTAAGCTAATTATGCCATTTTTTTACATAAGTAAGGTAAGTACATGTCATTATTGAGCAAACCTAGTTAACTAAGCATATTATAACTAACTTGGGTCATTTTGGAGGAAACAAAGCTAAGTAAAGATCGTTTTAGAGCTAACTTAGGTAAAATGGCTGGTTTTGGAGGTCGGTAAGCTTATTAAGTCATTTTGCAGGAAAAGAAGCTAACTCTAGCTAGGTCATTAAGGTAAGCATATTGGATGAAATAAAGCTAAGTCTAGGTCTTTATGCATTTGTTAAGCAAAAAACTAGAGAAACTTACCTTGATCATGGAGGTGTGGGAGCGGGCTGGCTCATGCCAGTAGCTGGAGAAGGATCGTGTGATGCTTGTGTGGAGTTACGCTGCACCAAAGATTATTTCCAATGTTTCGTTATCATGATGACACTCAAATGTTAAGACTAGCAAGTAACGTCCATTCAAATTAAACTCACCGTGGTCTCAGGAGCAATCTGTGGATCAATGGCTATGGAGCCATGGGACCTCATCACTTGCTCTGGATTGCTCGGGTTAAACTCCTCCCCTTTCCTCGCCTTCCCCTTGACTTGCTTGTAAGAGGCAGTGTGGGCCATGGCATACAGGTCGTACCCCTCTGGCACCTTATCCGTCTTATTGTAGCATGCCTGAAAGAGAGAAACAAAGTAAATTAGTAAATAAAGGGCTCAAGCTAGCATGATGAATGAATTGAATTAATCATGAAGCAAACCACATTACCCAATTCCGCCCGAACTGATATAAGCTGGAGCTACCTTGATGGTGTGGCACACCTTCAATTTGGGCACGTTTGTCCTTGGCCTCAGTCGGCTCCCCTTCCATCTTTCAACACCTGCCATGACAAAGAGTAAACGAAATTAGTACAACATAAAAAAAATACCGACATGAATAATAATATGTATATCACTTAAGTGTATCATCATCAAGTACAACATAGAAAAATTGAATACCTGACACTACTAATAATCTTGACCAGTATCATCAATAAATGCATAATCATCATCATCACTATAATCTATGACGGGCTCATAGGGTTCAGTGGCATCAACATGTGGAAGGCCACCTTTACGTAATCGGTCAAGCATTGAGAGGTCTTCCGCAGCAGTAACCTCTTCTTGTTCCGGCTCTTCTTGTTCCTCCTCTGGGGTGATGTGGGATTCACTGTCGCTGTCTACTTCAATGTTTTGGGGTGAAGTATACCGGTTCTTGAAACGCTTTTTGGAAAGACGTGTCTCTTGGAAGAATTCTCCTTCATATGTGTCTGGGTTAATGTGAGGTTCATAATCCTCTTCCTTTGGGGGAAATAGTCTAGCACGTGGTGGCACTTCATAAACGACATCCCAACCTTTCAGATTTGGATTAGTTTGGCAGGCCCAGGGTAGATAGAATACTTGGGTCGCCTGTTGAGCCATAATATAGACATCAGGAACATCTAAATGGGTGCTTTGGTTGATTTCAACTAGCCCTATAAGTTCATGAGTCCTTCTAGTCTCCTTCGGCTGAAACCAATAACATTTGAAGACTACGACATTCGGTGGGTTTTCACCATAGAATAGAAGTTCATAAATTGCTTCAACTCTCCCATAATACTCGGTACCTCCTTCACCGATAGCAGATACACAACAATTTGTAGACTTTCGGTCGGCCATAGATAGCTCTTTGCCATATGTACGAAAACGATACCTGTTGATGTCGTATTTGTCAAATGAACGGACCTTATAGTCAAAACCATTAGCGACTTGTCTCAATTCGGCATCCATAGACTCTGAATTAGCCTACAAGTTTAATATGAAATGATTGTTGCATTACGCACAAATTAGCGAATGAAATGAAATTGTCTAATAGAATTTACCGTTTGTTTGAACCAAGAGATGAAACCGGGATAGCCGCCTCCTTGCTTTGCGAGAAGCTCATACTCTTCGACGGAATCCTTTTGGATCACCGCTCCATACGAGAATAGGGTGACGTATCGACTGTATGAAATATCCAGGAATAAGAGCAGTTCAAAGGAAATAGAAGTTGCGAAACAATGTACCGGGAACTTACACGATGTACAGCCGCACTTCTATCAGGTTGGTGAAGATATACAACGAAATGGTCCGCCATTCTTCGTTATCCAAAGATACTGGATTTGAAACACTGGCTGGTGCGAGATTGCCTTTGAATAGGCTGAGGTTGGATCCACCCTTTTTAGGCTCGTCAGCATTGTACCGGGGCTTCGGATTATGCAAATGACGATTTTTGGTTTCGTAGTGTGCTGTCACAAAGTTTGCCGCCTCCTCAGTGATGAATGCCTCAGCCATAGACGCTTCAATTCTACGTTTATTTTTACATTTTTCTCGAAGCGTCTTCTGCATCCTCTCAGTTGGATAGCACCAACGATTTTGCACGGGCCCCCCAATCTTGCCTCTGTCGGGAGATGCAAAATCAAATGCTGCATTGGATTAAAGAAGCCCGGTGGAAAGATCTTCTCTAACTTGCAGATCAACTCTGGCGCCAACTCTTCCATTTCTTCTAGCACGCCAGGCGATAGTTCTTTTGCACAAAGAACACGGAAGAAATAGCTGAGTTCTGCCAGTACTAGCCATTCATCCTCAGGGATGAAGCCACGCAACATCACCGGCATTACCCGCTCAATCCATATGTGCCAATCATGACTCTTGAGACCAAATATCTTCAATTTATCAAGACTCGCTCCCCTCTTTAGATTCGCTGCATACCCATCGGGGAACATCAACTGCATTTTCACCCACAAGATAATTTCCCTCATAGCTGGCCTTCCAAGATTGAACCATGCCTTTGGCTTTGTCCAGTTCTGCTTTCCTTTCGGTTCTTTCATGTTTTGTAACGGCCTATCACATAGCGCCTCCAGATCGACTCTAGCCTTAGTATTATCCTTTGACTTCCCATCTATGCCGAACAATGTACCAAAAAGTGCCTCGGCGATATTCTTCTTAGTGTGCATCATGTCGATGTTGTGTGGGCAAAGGAGGTCTTTGAAGTAAGGCAGATCCCATAAGCATGTTTTGTGAGCCAGGCGTGCTCAGAATTATACCCCTTGAAGTACCCTGGACGCTCTAGATCTGGCTCGAGAGCGTTTAACTGATGCAGGGTCTGTTGGCCTGTCAACGCAGGTGGTGCAGAGTTTTTTACAACTCTACCTCTGATGAAGTTCTTCTTGTCTTTTCTGAACTTATGGCGAGGATCCAGGAACTGTCTATGCATGTCGAAGCAAGAAAACTTGCGACCGGCCTGAAGCCAACGAAACTCAAGAGCTCCCTTGCATGTGGGGCACGGGAACCTTCCATGCACACACCAGCCAATGAATAGCGCATACGCCGGCAAGTCATGCGTCGAGTACATGTACCAGACACGCATTATGAAGTTTCGTTTGCTATAGGCGTCGTATGTCTTGAACCCATTATCCCAGGCTTCTTGCAATTCGTCCTTAAGCGGCTGCATGTACACATTCATATTTTTCCCCGGATAGTTGGGCCCTGGAATTATCAACGTCAGGAAAATGTTCTTTCTTTGCATAATCTGTCCGGGGGGAGATTGAGTGGAAAGACAAATACGGGCCAACAAATGTATTGGGCTGCCGTCATACCAAACACACTGAACCCATCGGTGTTGATGCTGACTCGAGGATGCCTCGGATCTGCCGCTTTGTCAGCATGTAATTCATCAAGCCCTTTCCACGCAACACCATTCGATGTGTGTACCATCATCAGTTTCCCATCTACATCTAGTTCGGTTCTTTTGCCTGTTTTGTGCCATGTCATCTGTCTGGCTGTCTCTTCGACCATGAAAAGACGTTGAAGTCTTGGTACGATTGGCATATACCGAAGAACACTAATAGGGATTGTGGTCTGTGTCTTCTCACCCATACCGTTGTCTAGCACAATATACCTGGAACACTTGCAAATGGGACAATAGTTCAAGTCCGCATAGTCAAGCCTAAATAAGGCACATCCTTTCTCACAGGCATGTATCTTCTCATAGGGCATCTTCAGTGCACGGAGGATTTTGTCCGACTGGTACAGGTTTGCAGGCATTACATGGCCTTTGGGTAGAAAGCGTCCAAATACTGTCATAATTGCGTCATAGCATTCTCTGCCCAAGTTGAACTGAGCCTTCAAAGCCATTACTTGTGACATGGCATCCAACTGACAAAGCACAGTGTGCTCGTGGAGCGGACGTTTTGAAGACTCCAACATTTCATTGAAGGCCTTTGCAGATTCCTCCATCTCGTCGTCCGAATCCCGAGCATCATCATAGTCTTGCACCATGTTTTCCATCCCGGTACCATGCTCGTCGGTGCGACGATGATCCACCTCAGCTCGGTCACGTTGGGCAGACTCACCATGAAATGTCCACACCGTATAATCGGGCGTAAAGCCATTCTTCTGCAGGTGTTTACCCATTTCAGCCTCTGTCCTCTTTTCCCAATTGCCGCATCGGAAACAGGGGCACCAAGTTTTCCTCTGGCCATTTGCAAATGCGGCTTGCACAAACCCCTTGGTTTTTGTGAACCATTTAGCGCTCCATTTGTTCTGACCAGTGTGACCGGTATACATCCACGCACGATCACTCATCTTGACTTTCAGAGCTACTGGACACACAACAATTATATATATAATTCACCATGTATATATTCATCAGTTGATCTACTTTGTCAATTTTATTACGTCCATGCAACCTACATTCTAATAGGTAATGATAGGTCCTAATCCCACCCGAGTATGTGTAGATTGGGTTCATTTTCCCATATGCTATGCTCCGGATCCGACGCAAAATTTCGGCAGCACCTCCCTGCTGTTCTCCTGATACACGTCTCTGCAATAAACAGAGAGGATGTGTACCCGGAGAACAACAGGGGAGGCACTGACGAAATTTATGCATCAGATCCAGAGCAAAGCATATGGGAAAACGAACCCAATCTACACATACTCGGGCTGTCCATGGATAGCGTTGGACAATTCGAAAGAATCAAGGTTATAAATATGCAAATGCATGCATATTTATAACTATGACGCTTTCGAACGGGAGACACATATTAGTTACGCATAGTGATGATTCAAGACACATATATAGCTAGCTACCAAATTTCATGTCATTTGTGCAAATAATTAATGGGAGAGAAGGACATGTCATTTGTGCTCACCCACGAACGAAGGGGCAGAGCTTGTCAAACGCACGGCGAGGTCGTCGAACACCAAACCTCGCAGCGATGAAACAACTGCACATTTAAATCTACCCGATCAACACAATTATATATGATGTTTTTCATAACAAAATCGAAAAATATATGACCTAACTAATAATTCACAAATATATAACCCCGTCGGCCTCTGAAAGGCCAAAGAGCACCTTTTCGGGAGGTTTAGGGGGTCGGGGTGTCATGTCGGTGTCCGGGTGCTGTTTCGGGGTTAGGGTGTCGTGTCGGGGTCGGGGTGTAGGGGTGTGGTGTCGTGGTCTGTGTGTCGGGGTGTGATGTCGTGGTCTGTGTGTCGGGGTGTGGTGTCGGGGTCGGGGTGTCGGGGTCAGGGTGTCGGGGTCAGGTGTCGGGGTGTGGTGTCGGGGTCGGGGTGTCGGGGTCAGTGGTCGGGGTGTTTCCTTCTATCCTTCTTCTTCTTTCCTTCTCTTCTTCTTCTTCTTCTTTTTTCTTCTTCTTTCCTTTCTTCTTCTTCTTCTATCCTTCTTCTTCTTTCCTTTCTTCTTCTTCTTCTTCTTCTTTCCTTTCTTCTTCTTTCCTTTCTTCTTCTTCTTCTTCTTCTTCTTCTTCTTTTTTCATCTTTTTTCTACTTCTTTTAATTCTTTTCTTTTCTTCTATTCTTCTTCTTCTACTTCTTCTACTTCTTCTACTTCTTTTCTTCTTCTTCTTTTTCATCTTTTTTTCTACTTCTTTTCTTTTCTTCTTTTTCATCTTTTTTCCACTTCTTCTTCTTTTCTTCTACATATTCTTTTTTCTAACACTAACACTAAATTTTCTTCTTTTCTAACACTAAATCTAACACTAACACTAACACTAACAATTAAACAAGAATTAAACAGCAAAAAAAAGAAAAACAGAAAAAAAACTCACCGGAGGAGGCGACGCTGGCGCCGGGGTGGTGGGTGGGTGGGGGGGGGGGCGGCGGGGCTCCGGGGCAGTTGGATGGCCGGGCGGCGGGGGCGGCGCCGGGCGGGAGGGGCGGGGGCGCCGGGCGGCGGGGGGCGGTGGCGGGTCGGGCGGCGGGGGAGGGGGTGGGAGCGGCGGCGGCAGGTGCGGCGAGGGCGGGGCCGGGCGGCGGGGGGCGGGGGCGGGGGCGGAGGAGGTCGAGGGATCGAGAGAGATGAGTAACAGGCGGGGGAGGGGCTCGGCCGTTAGTTAGGTTAGTTAGGGCAGCCTTTGTCGTCCGCCCCCCTTTGCCGTCTGCTTTTCTTCAAATTTGCCGTCTGCGGCGGACGGCAAAGCGGGGGGACGTTAAGTATTTTTTAACCAGCTCCTCAGTGGGCCCCCCTCCCTCTTTGCCGTCAGCTAGCGGACGGCAAAGAGCTGGCTGATGGCAAAGGCTTTCGTTGCCATCAGCCAGCTCTTTGCCGTCTGCTTTCGGGTAGCTGATGGCAAAGAGCTTCTTTGCCGTCCGCTAGCTGACGGCAAAGAGCTGGCAGATGGCAAAGTAGCTGATTCCAGTAGTGATGACCATATGTTGATTAACGAGCTAGTCAACTAGAGGCTCACTAGGGACTTGTTGTGGTCTATGCATTCACACATGTATTACGGTTTCCAGTCAATACAATTATAGCATGAACAATAGACAATTATCATGAACAAGGAAATATAATAATAACCATTTTATTATTGCCTCTAGGGCATAATTCCAACAGTCTCCCACTTGCACTAGAGTCAATAATCTAGTTACATTGTGATGAATCGAACACCCATAGAGTTTTGGTGTTGATCATGTTTTTCTCGTGGAAGAGGTTTAGTCAACGGATCTGCGACATTCAGATCCGTATGCACTTTACAAATATCTATGTCTCCATCTTGAACATTTTCACGAATGGAGTTGAAGCGACGCTTGATGTGCCTGGTCTTCTTGTGAAACCTGGGCTCCTTGGCAAGGGCAATAGCTCCAGTGTTGTCACAGAAGAGAGTCATCGGGCCCGACGCATTGGGAATAACTCCTAGGTCGGTAATGAACTCCTTCATCCAGATTGCTTCATGTGCTGCCTCCGAGGCTGCCATGTATTCCGCTTCACATATTGATCCCGCCATGGCGCTTTGCTTGCAACTGCACCAGCTTACTGCCCCACCATTCAAAATATACACGTATCCGGTTTGTGACTTGGAGTCATCCAGATCTGTGTCGAAGCTAGCATCGACGTAACCCTTTACGACGAGCTCTTCGTCACCTCCATAAGCGAGAAGCATATCCTTAGTCCTTTTCTGGTACTTCAGGATATTCTTGACCGCTGTCCAGTGTTCCATGCCAGGATTACTTTGGTACCTTCCTACCAAACTTACGGCAAGGTTTACATCATGTCTCGTACACAGTATGGCATACATAATAGACCCTATGGCTGAGACATAGGGGATGGCACTCATCTTTTCTATCTTCTGCCGTGGTCGGGCTTTGAGCCGAGCTCAATTTCACACCTTGCAATACAGGCAAGAACCCTTTCTTGGACTGATCCATATTGAACTTCTTCAATATCTTATCAAGGTATGTGCTTTGTGAAAGACCTATGAGGCGTCTCGATCTATCTCTATAGATGTTGATGCCTAATATGTAAGCAGCTTCTCCAAGGTCTTTCATTGAAAAACACTTATTCAAGTAGGCCTTTATGCTTTCCAAGAGTTCTATATCATTTCCCATCAACAGTATGTCATCCACATATAATATGAGAAATGCTACAGAGCTCCCACTCACTTTCTTGTAAACGCAGGCTTCTCCATAAGTCTGCATAAATCCAAACGCTTTGATCATTTCATCAAAGCGAATGTTCCAACTCCGAGATGTTTGCACCAGCCCATAGATGGAGCGCTGGAGATTGCATACCTTGTTAGCATTCTTAGGATCGACAAAACCTTCCAGCTGCATCATATACAATTCTTCCTTAAGAAAGCCGTTAAGGAATGCCATATTGACGTCCATTTGCCATATCTCATAATCGTAGAATGCGGCAATTGCTAACATGATTCGGACGGACTTCGGCTTCGCTACGGGTGAGAAGGTCTCATCGTAGTCAACCCCTTGAACTTGTCGATAACCCTTAGCGACAAGTCGAGCTTTATAGATGGTAACATTACCATCCGCGTCCATCTTCTTCTTAAAGATCCATTTATTTTCTATCACTCGCTGATCATCGGGCAAGTCTGTCAAAGTCCGTACTTTGTTTTCATACATGGATCCTATCTCGGATTGCATGGCTTCACGCCATTTGTTGGAATCTGGGCCCGCCATCGCTTCTTCATAGTTCGAAGGTTCACCGTTGTCTAACAACATGATTTCCAGGACAGGGTTGCCATACCATTCTGGTGTGGAACGTGTCCTTGTGGAACTATAAGTTCAATAGAAACTTGTACCTTGATCATCATCATTAACTTCCTGTCTAGTCGGTGCAGGCACCACAGAAACATTTTCCTAAGCTGCACTACTTTCCGTTTCAAGAGGCAGTACTTCATCAAGTTCTACTTTCCTCCCACTTACTTCTCTCAAGAGAAACTCTTTCTCCAGAAAGGACCCGTTCTTGGCAACAAAGATCTTGCCTTCGGATCTGAGGTAGAAGGTATACCCAATGGTCTCCTTAGGGTATCCTATGAAGACGCATTTTTCCGACTTGGGTTTGAGCTTTTCAGGTTGATGTTTCTTGACATAAGCATCGCATCCCCAAACTTTTAGAAACGACAGCTTAGGTTTCTTCCCAAACCATAATTCATACGGTGTCGTCTCAACGGATTTAGACGGTGCTCTATTTAAAGTGAATGTTCTTGTCTCTAGAGCGTATCCCCAAAATGATAGCGGTAAATTGGTAAGAGACATCATAGATCGCACCGTATTCAATAGACTGCGATTACGATGTTCGGACACATAGTTACGCTGAGGTGTTCTAGGCGGCATGAGTTGTGAAACAGTTCCACATTTCCTTAAGTGTGTACCAAATTCGTGGCTCAAATATTCTCCCTCACGATCTGATCGTAAAAACTTTATTTTTCTATCACGTTGATTCTCTACCTCATTCTGAAATTCCTCGAACTTTTCAAAGGTCTCAGACTTGTGTTTCATCAAGTAGACATACCCATATCTACTTAAGTCATCAGTGAGGGTGAGAACATAACGATAGCCTCCGCGAGCCTCAACGCTCATTGGACCGCACACGTCAGTATGTATGATTTCCAATAAGTTGGTTGCTCGCTCCATTGTTCCAGAGAAAGGAGTCTTGGTCATTTTTCCCATGAGGCATGGTTCACATGTGTCAAATGATTCGTAATCAAGAGACTCCAAAAGTCCATCTACATGGAGTTTCTTCATGCGTTTGACACCAATGTGACCAAGGCGGCAGTGACACAAGTATGTAGGACTATCGTTATCAACCTTACATATTTTGGTATTCACACTATAAATATGTGTAACATCATGTTCGAGATTCATTAAGAATAAACCATTGACCAGTGGGGCATGACCATAAAACATATCTGAGGGAGTCCTGGACTAGGGGGTGTCCGGATAGCCGAACTATCATCATTGGCCGGACTCCAAGACTATGAAGATACAAGATTGAAGACTTCGTCCCGTGTCCGGATGGGACTTTCCTTGGCGTGGAAGGCAAGCTTGGCGATACGGATATGTAGATCTCCTACCAGTGTAACCGACTCTGTGTAACCCTAGCCCTCTCCGGTGTCTATATAAACCGGAGGGTTTTAGTCCGTAGAAAAAACAACAATCATACCATAGGCTAGCTTCTAGGGTTTAGCCTCCTTGATCTCGTGGTAGATATACTCTTGTACTACCCATATCATCAATATCAATCAAGCAGGAGTAGGGTTTTACCTCCATCGAGAGGGCCCGAACCTGGGTAAAAACATCGTGTCCCTTGTCTCCTGTTACCATCCGCCTAGATGCACAGTACGGGACCCCCTACCCGAGATCCGCCGGTTTTGACACCGATATTGGTGCTTTCATTGAGAGTTCCTCTATGCCGTCACCTATAGGCCCGATGGCTCCTTCGATCATCAACAACAACGTGGTCCAGGGTGAGACTTTTCTCCCCGGACAGATCTTCGTATTCGGCGGCTTCGCACTGCGGGCCAATTCGCTTGGCCATCTGGAGCAGATCGAAAGCTACGCCCCTGGCCATCAGGTCAAATTTGGGAGTCTGAACTATACGGCCGACATCCGCGGAGCCTTGATCTTCGACGGATTCGAGCCACAGCCGAGCGCGCCGCACTGTCGCGATGGGCATGATTTAGCTCTGCTGCCGGACAGTGCCCTGGAGGCCGCACAAGAGTCCGCTCCGACCCTTAACTCGGAGCCGACTGCACCGATCGAGGATGGGTGGCTAGACACCACCTCGGGGGCTATTACCTCTATGGCGATGGAGCCGAATATCGACCCTGTCCCTTGTGAAGCTCGTGACTCCGAGGTGCCGGACTCCTCTCCGGACCCCGAACCTTCCGCCCCACTACCAATCGAATCCGATTGGGCGCCGATCATGGAGTTCACCGCTGCGGACATCTTTCAACGCTCGCCTTTTGGCGACATCCTGAATTCGGTAAAGTGCCTCTCTTTATCAGGAGAACCCTGGCTGGACTATGGTCAGAACGGTTGGGATGCGGATGACAAAGAAATTCAAAGCCCACTCACCACCCACTTCGTAGCCACTGTCGATGACTTAACCGACATGCTAGACTTCGACTCCGAAGACATCGACGGTATGGACGACGATGCCAGAGACGACCAAGAACCAGCACCCACAGGGCACAGGAAAGCCACCTCGTCATATGACATATACATGGTGGACACCCCAAAGGATGGGAATGGCGATGGACCAGCAGAGGATGACCCCTCCAAGAAACAGCCTAAGCGCCGACGTCAGCGGCGCCGCTCCAAATCCCGCCACAGCAAGAATGGAGATTCCGGCACCGGAGATAATAACACTCCGGACAGTGCCGAAGACAACCCCCTCCAGCAAGATTCAGCACAGGAGGACGAAGAAGCCAACCCTCGTGAGAGAGCGGCAGACGAAGAGGTAGAGGACGATAATTACATGCCTCCCTCCGGAGACGAGGCAAGCCTCGACGAAGACGAATTTGTCGTGCCTGAGGATCCTGTTGAACAAGAGCGTTTTAAACGCAGGCTTATGGCCACGACAAGCAGCCTCAAGAAAAAGCAGCGACAGCTTAAAGCTGACCAAGACTTGCTAGCCGACAGATGGACTAAAGTCCTCGCGGCCGAAGAGTATGAACTCGAACGCCCCTCCAAAAGTTACCGCAAATGCAAGCTGCTACCCCGATTAGAGGAGGAAGCAAAATCACTATCGCACAATACGGCCGATCGGCCACCTCGTGGCCGCGACAGAGAGGCCTCTAGGCCCTCCACTAAAGCCGCACTCCGGCGTCGCTCGAAAAGTACAAAGCCATGGGGGAATGCGCCGGACTTGCGAGACATATTGGAGGATAAGGCGAGGCAAACAAGATCGATCTACGGATCGCGTGGGCGCCCTACGATACGCGACGACAACCATCACGCCGGATATAGCAACCCCGGCGGGGCCGAACACAGTAGACAAAGCTCGTTTGAGCTGCGTCGTGACATAGCCCAATACAGAGGCGCCGCACACCCACTATGCTTCACAGATGAAGTAATGGATCATCAAATCCCCAAAGGGTTCAAACCCGTGAACATTGAATCCTATGACGGCACAACAGATCCTGCGGTTTGGATCGAAGACTATCTCCTTCATATCCACATGGCCCGCGGTGATGATCTTCACGCCATCAAATACCTCCCCCTCAAGCTTAAAGGACCAGCTCGGCATTGGCTTAACAGCCTGCCGGCAGAATCAATTGGGTGTTGGGAGGACCTGGAAGCCGCATTCCTCGATAACTTCCAGGGCACATATGTGCGTCCACCAGACGCCGATGACCTAAGCCACATAATTCAGCAGCCAGACGAATCGGCCAGACAATTCTGGACACGGTTCTTAATCAAGAAAAATCAAATCGTCGACTATCCGGACGCAGAGGCCCTTGCAGCCTTCAAACATAACATCCGCGATGAATGGCTTGCCCGGCACATAGGACAGGAAAAGCCGAAATCAATGGCAGCCCTCACATCACTCATGACCCGCTTCTGTGCGGGAGAAGACAGTTGGCTAGCTCGCAGTAACAACCTAACCAAAAACTCTGGTAGTTTGGATACCAAAGACAGCAATGGCAGGTCGCGTCGCAATAAGCACAAACACCACATTAACGGCGATAATACTGAAGATACGGCAGTCAACGCCGGATTCAGAGGCTCTAAACCCGGTCAGCGGAAAAAGCCATTCAAAAGAACTACTCCAGGCCCGTCCAATTTGGACCGGATACTCGATCGCTCGTGCTAGATACACGGCACCCCCGAAAAGCCAGCTAATCACACCAACAGAGATTGTTGGGTGTTCAAGCAGGCAGGCAAGTTAATCGCTGAAGGCAATGACAAGGAGCTACATAGCAACGACGAGGAGGAGACACGGCCGCCGAACAACAGAGGATAGAAGGGATTCCCCCCACAGGTGCGGACGGTGAACATGATATACGCAACCCACATACCCAAAAGGGAGCGGAAGCGTGCGCTCAGGGACGTATACGCGAAGGAGCCAGTCGCCCCAAAGTTCAATCCGTGGTCCTCCTGCCCGATCACTTTCGATCGAAGGGACCATCCCACCAGTATCCACCACGGCGGATTCGCCACATTGGTTCTAGACCCAATCGTCGACGGATTTCACCTCACTAGAGTCCTGATGGACGGCGGCAGCAGCCTGAACCTGCTTTATCAGGATACAGTGCGCAAGATGGGCATAGACCCCTCAAGGATTAAACCCACAAAAACGACCTTCAAAGGCGTCATACCAGGTGTAGAGGCCAATTGTACAGGCTCGGTTACACTTGAAGTGGTCTTCGGATCCCCGGATAACTTCCGAAGAGAGGAGTTAATCTTCGACATAGTTCCGTTCCGCAGCGGCTATCATGCACTGCTCGGACGTACCACATTCGCAAAATTCAATGCGGTGCCGCACTACGCATACCTCAAGCTAAAGATGCCAGGCCCTCGAGGAGTCATCACGGTCAACGGAAACACCGAACACTCCCTCCGAACGGAGGAGCATACAGCGGCTCTCGCAGCGGAAGTACAGAGTAGCCTCTTAAGGCAATTCTCGAGTCCGGCTGTTAAGCAACAGGACACCGTCAAGCGAGCCCGAAGTAACCTACAACATGACCACTTGGCACGCTCGGAGCACGCGTAGCAATACGGCCCCAACCCCAGCCCTCGCGAAACCGCGAGACCAGTACCACGCGTACATCACTACGCTCTGGAAATACCATGGGCATAGGGGGAGGGGCACGACCACGACATGCCCAGAGTGCGGATCAACCACACCAGGGGCTCCCAAATTTGTCATTCCTTTTTCTTATTCTCAGGACTCCGTTTGCCAAAAGCCCTGTCCGGCAATAGACCTGCCGAACTCACGATGCAACAGCCAGGGAAGGAGAAAAGCTACGACGAGTATCCAGGTGGTCTCCATTACGAGCATTATACCTGTTTTATACACCATTCCGTAGCCTACCCCTGGAGGGGGACATGTTAAATAGTCCCACCCCTTGCTTATCACACTATTTGTATCGTTCTGCATTCATCGCAGCATTTTTGAATAAACAATGCATCGCTTTTTGCCTATCATTGCATTCCTGTCTATATATGTTCACTTATGACATATTGCACCCGTACACCTTGGTACGGCCAAATACACCAGGGGCTTAAGTTCCCCAAAATATGGTGTGATAAGTCTGAACACTTTCACAAGTGCGGCACCCCGAACTTATAGCATTATATGCATCGGCTCTGAATCATGTCTTGGGTCAATAGTTGGGTTTGCCCGGCTCCCATGTTTTGGTACCTTACGTTCCGTTATATCGGCTAAGGTAGCGCTGGGAGAACCACTGCGATTGTGCCCCAGTTGAGCTGGGTTGAGCACCTCAGTGGAGAAAGCTAAAACTGACTGTCATGATAAGGCGAGAGCCGGTCACTGTTCGAGAGATCTTTTTGAGTCCCTAAAGACTTATGCCGCTTAGAGCGAGGAGCCGGCTTTGTCCGGCCCCAGGCGTGGATAGCGCCCCGAATTCGGCCTTCCTAATACCAGAGGCTTCGCCGAAATTTAAAACTATAGAATTCTATGGCTAAGTGAGAGTGTTCAAGCACTATAAGTCCCACATTGCTAGTCTAGTGGGAGTTGGACCTCCTTATAAGGGAGGTTCTTTCCCTACTTGTATGAGCATGAGAACAAGAGGGACATCCACGCTCACTCCTCCTTTGCCGCCCACCTCGTCACGACGCGCCACGGGTTGCGGGAACGAGCCGATGTCTAATTTTTTCCACGCACTATGGGTATACGAAAGGTCACTTGGGAGCTAAAAAGTTTTGCGGTAGTGGATAATTAATATGAATGGCGCACCCTTCGTGTGCTGCCTGTTCACTTAGCCTCCCTCTGTTGCTTCACCTCCCATCGCAGCCTGTTCGCATCCATCTCTTGTGCCTATATAAGAGAGGTCGCTCATCTCCAGAGAGACACATCAGAAGGTCCTCTTCCTCTCGCCACACAAGTTCCAATCTCTGCGCTGCTCCTGTCTTCCTCATCCCGGCTTGTGGCGTGCACCGTGAGTCGGGACAGTAGGCCTCCGGAACTGCACCTTTTGAGTCCTGTACAGGAGAAGGGTGATAAGGTTTTTGGGGAGCGCTCAGCACGACTACTGGCTGTTTCATCACGGACGATCCGGTCGCCGACGACTACTTCCCCGACGACGACTTCTTCCCCGACGTCCAGGACCTCCTCGACGACATGGCAGGCGAGGACACCGACCCCAAGTCCAGCGCTTCTGCTGCTGCTATGCCGTACATGTTCTTCCCCTTTCTGTTAGAAGTCCTGCTACAGTTCTTGGCTCTAGTTTCTGCCCTACATATGTTAGGTTCTATGTCGTATAAGCAACTTCATCTAGTGTCTATTCTAGATGTGTTTAGCTCAAGTTCATATATGTAGACGATGTTTACCTTCTCTCTGTCAGATTGCATGACTTACTTTATATTTGCTATTTCAGTCATGCTTTATCCAATATTTCTGTTAATAAAATCATTAGGTAAATTGCTCATATTTCCAACAATCCAAAAACCTTACTATAGGCAATTTACCTCGAATGGTTTTGCTGCTTCCATGAGACCTCCTATGTTTGAGGGTATCCACTATAAGAGGTGGCGCGTGAGAGCAGTCTTATGGTTTCAAACCATGAGTTGCTATGACGCCACTCTTGGCAAACCTGAAGGAGAGCAAGATGCCCATCAGGCACAAGCTTTTCAGAAAATGGATACCTTGTTTAAGGCTGCTCTCTTGAGTGTTCTTGGTGAGAACATAGTTGATGCTTATGCGTCAATTGACAATGGAAAAGATATGTGGGACGCACTCGAGGCCAAGTTTGGGGTCTCGGATGCCGGCACTGAGTTGTACATCATGGAGCAATTCTATGATTACAGGATGACTGAAGAGCGCTCCGTGGTTGAGCAGGCTCATGACATACAGTCATTTGCTAGAGAACTTGAGCACTTCAATTGTATCCTACCGGACAAGTTTGTTGTCGGGGGTATCATCACTAAGCTTCCTCCTTCGTGGAGGAACTTTGCTACCTTACTGAAGCACAAGAGACAGTTTTCCATCCCGGATCTCATTGGTACTCTTGATGTGGAAGAAAAAGCGAGAGCAAAGGACACACGTGCTCGAGGTATTGAGGGAGGATCTAGTGCCAATCTGGTACAGAAGAAAAACTTCCAGTCTCACAAGTTCAAGAAGAAGGGCAAGCTTGATGGTAAAGCAAAGTTTGATGGGAAGAACAAGGTTGTACAACACACGAACTTCAAGAAGAAGAGTAACAAAAAGAAAGGTGCTTGTCATGTGTGTGGAGATCCTGATCATTGGGCTCCTAGTTGCCCCAATCGCTATGACAAGCATCATCCTAGGAAAGGCGGCAAGACCGCTAATGTTGTCATCAGAGACATTGACATGAAGGATGCTGGGTATGGTATATTTCCCACTATTCTTTCAGTATGTCATTCTCCTGATTGCTTGATTGACACGGGTGCTAATGTGCATGTATGCGGTGATATTTCCATGTTTTCGTCTTATCAGACTGCAGGGACTTCAACCGTGCTGATGGGCAACGGTTCAAGTGCTTCTGTTCGTGGTGTTGGCACGGTCGATCTGAAGTTTACTTCGGCGAAGATCGTGCGGCTGAAGAACGTGCATTATGTCCCCTCCGTCAATAAAAATCTTATTAGCGGATCTCTTCTGTGTAGAGATGGCTACAAGCTTGTCTTTGAGTCAAATAAATTTGTAATATCCAAGTATGGAACCTTTGTTGGTAAAGGCTATGAGTCAGGAGGCCTGTTTTGTTTATCCTTATCAGATGTTTGCAATAAAGTTGTTAATCATATTTGCAATAATAGTGAATCAAATGTGTGGCATTCACGTCTTTGTCATGTTAACTTTGGTTGCACGTCGCGACTAGCGAAGTTGAACTTAATCCCTAGTTTCACCACTGTCAAGGGATCTAAGTGTCAAGTGTGTGTGCAAGCTAAGCAACCTCGTAAGTCTCACGTGACTGCGGAGACGAGAAATCTTGCACCACTAGAACTTATACATTCAGATCTATGTGAAATGAATGGTGTTTTGACAAAAGGTGGAAAGAAATATTTCATGACGTTAATTGACGACTCCACTAGATACTGCCGTGTGTATCTTCCGAAATCTAACGATGAGGCTTTGAACTTTTTCAAGATCTATAAAGCTGAAGTGGAAAACCAACTTGATCGGAAAATCAAGAGGCTTAGGTCCGACCGTGGTGGAGAATATTTTTCCAATGAATTTGATGCTTTTTGTGCGGAACATGGTATAATCCATGAGTGGACGCCTCCCTACTCACCTCAGTCAAATGGGGTGGCCAAAAGAAAGAACCGTACTCTAACTGGTTTGGTTAACGCCATGTTAGACACATCGGGTCTCTCCAAGGCATGGTGGGGGGAGGCGATATTGACTGCATGTCATGTCCTAAACCGAGTTCCCACAAAGAACAAAGAGATAACTCCATTCGAGGAATGGGAGAAGAAAATGTTAAAACTCTCTTATCTACGAACCTAGGGTTGTTTGGCGAAAGTCAATGTGCCAATTCCAAAGAAGCGGAAGCTGGGACCAAAAACTATGGATTGTGTTTTCCTGGGATATGCTTTTCATAGCATTGGCTATAGATTTTTGGTTGTAAAATCTGAGGTACCCGACATGCATGTCGGTACGATCATGGAGTCGAATGATGCGACTTTCTTTGAAGATATCTTTCCCATGAAGGATATGGCTACCTCATCTAATCAGGAGATGCCTAGTTCATCGAATCAGGAACCAGTTACAATTACCAAACCTGCCATTTCGATGGAACACTTTGAAAGTCCTGTGGAGGAGAACAATGAAGTTCCTATTAGGAGCAAGAGACAGAGGACTGCAAAGTCCTTTGGTGATGATTTTCTTGTGTATCTCATAGATGACACTCCCAGTTCTATTTCAGAGGCCTATGCATCTGAAGATGCTGACTACTGGAAGGAAGCAGTTCGTAGCGAGATGGATTCCATCTTGGCGAATGAAACTTGGGAGATAACTGATCGTCCTTATGGGTGCAAACCTATAGGATGCAAGTGGGTATTCAAGAAGAAGCTTAGGCCTGATGGTACTATCGAAAAGTACAAGGCTCGGCTCATGGCTAAGGGTTATACCCAAAAGGAAGGTGAAGACTTCTTTGATACTTACTCACCTGTGGCTCGACTGACCACTATTCGAGTTCTACTTTCACTAGCTGCCTCACATGGTCTTCTCGTTCATCAAATGGATGTTAAGACTGGTTTCCTAAATGGAGAGTTGGATGAGGAAATTTATATGGAACAACCAGATGGGTTTGTAATAGATGGTCAGGAAGGGAAAGTGTGCAAGTTGCTAAAGTCTTTGTATGGACTCAAGCAAGCACCCAAACAGTGGCATGAGAAGTTCGAAAGAACTTTAACAGCTGCAGGCTTTGTTGTGAACGAAGCTGACAAATGTGTGTACTATCGCCATGGTGGGGGCGAGGGAGTTATGCTTTGCTTGTATGTTGATGACATACTGATTTTTGGAACAAATCTGAATGTTATTAAGGAGGTCAAGGAGTTCCTATCTCGCTATTTTGAGATGAAGGATTTAGGAGTGGCTGATGTTATTCTGAACATCAAGTTGTTGAGAGACGATGATGGTGGGATTACATTGCTTCAATCCCACTATGTGGAAAAGATCTTGAGTCGCTTTGGCTACAGTGACTGCAAGCCATCTCCAACACCATATGATGCTAGTGTATTGCTTCGAAAGAATCAGAGAATTGCTAGAGACCAATTGAAATATTCTCAGATCATTGGCTCGCTTATGTACTTAGCCAGTGCTACAAGACCTGACATCTCTTTTGTTGTTAGCAAGATGAGCCGGTTTGTCTCAAAACCAGGAGATGTGCATTGGAAAGCTCTAGAGAGAGTTTTGCGTTATTTGAAAGGCACTGCAAATTATGGAATTCACTACACCAGGCACCCAAAGGTGCTTGAAGGGTATAGTGACTCAAACTGGATCTCAGATGCTGATGAGATAAAGGCCACGAGCGGATATGTATTCACTCATGGAGGTGGCGCTGTTTCTTGGAAGTCTTGCAAGCAGACCATCTTAACGAGGTCAACAATGGAAGCAGAACTCACAGCACTAGATACAGCTATGGTCGAAGCAGATTGGCTTCGTTGGCTCTTGAATGACTTGCCGGTAGTTGAGAAACCTGTACCGGGTATCCTTATGAACTTGGACAATCAAACTGTGATCACTAAAGTAAGCAGCTCAAAGGATAACATGAAGTCATCAAGACACGTTCAGAGAAGGTTAAAGTCTGTCAGAAAAATGAAAAACTCTGGAGTTATTGCATTGGATTATATCCAAACGTCTAAAAATCTGGCAGATCCTTTTACTAAGGGTCTATCATGTAATGTGATAGATAATGCATCGAGGGAGATGGGTATGAGACCCACAATATGAGTTGTTCACAGTGGTAACCTATTCTTTGTGATCGGAGATCCCGTGAATTAGATGTGCAAGACAAGCTATTGGTCAACTGGGAGGAGAGTATCCTTACTGTTAAAATACCACTCCATGAAGATGCAATACTCTCCTAATCTGCATGGTAGGTTGATGTATATCTTAATGTGTTCTAAGTGGCTCTTTGAAGCAGAGATGTTGTCCTGCAGAACATCTTTTGAAGAACGCACCTATATGAGTCTGATTGTCAAACGTCGCAATCTATGAGAGTAGGGTTCTCTCTAGTAAACTCATGAAAGGTCACGGAGTATGACACATAAGCTCCACCCGCGGGGAAGACCCACGGTAGCCATGTATCGGTTAAGGCTTTATGTGAAGCTAAATTTGCAGAAAACTTGCAGTTCAAAGCCCAGTCCACTGTTCAAGTTGCTTACTAGTGTAGCATAGAGTTCTAGGTGGAAGTTCAACTTAACAGTCTCCACTGCAGTACCGGTATATAAAATAGTGTTTTGGAACCAAAGGCAAATTTCTGTGTGCCTTTGGGATATGGTGGGGGATTGCTGGAATTTAGTCTATTTTGGGCAGCCCAATAACTATTTCAAAAATTCCTAATAAATCCTAGAGTCCCACTTAGCCCATTTGTGCAAGGCAAGGGATACTACTAAAGTTTAGTCCCACATTGCTAGTCTAGTGGGAGTTGGACCTCCTTATAAGGGAGGTTCTTTCCCTACTTGTGTGAGCATGAGAACAAGAGGAACATCCACGCGCGCTCCTCCTCCGCCGCTCGCCTCGCCACGCCACGCCACGCCATGCCACGCCTCGTCACGACGCGCCGCGCCGCGCCGCACGTTGCGGGAATGAGCCGAGCCGATGTCTAATTTTTGTCACGCACTACGGGTATACGAAAGGTCACTTGGGAGCTGAAAAGTTTTGCGGTAGTGGATAATTAATATGAACGGCGCACCCTTCGTGTGCTGCCTGTTCACTTCGCCTCCCTCCGTTACTTCACCTCCCATCGCAGCCTGTTCCCATCCATCTCTTGTGCCTATATAAGAGAGGTCGCTCCTCTCCAAAGAGACACATCAGAAGGTCCTCTTCCTCTCGCCACACAAGTTCTAATCTCTGTGCTGCTGCTGTCTTCCTCATCCCGGCTTGCGGCGTGCACCGCGAGTCGGGAAAGTAGGCCTCCGGAACCGCACCTTTTGAGTCCTGTACGGGAGAAGGGTGATAAGGTTTTTGGGGAGCGCTCAGCGCGACTACTGGCTGTTTCATCACGGACGATCCAGTCGCCGACGACTACTTCCCCGACGACGACTTCTTCCCCGACGTTCACGACCTCCTTGACGACATGGCAGGCGAGGACACCGACCCCATATCCAGCGCTTCTGCTGCTGCTGTGCCGTACGTTTTCTTCCCCTTTCTGTTAGAAGTCCTGCTACAGTTCTTGGCTCTAGTTTCTGCCCTACGTATGTTAGGTTCTATGTCGTATAAGCAACTTCATCTAGTGTCTATTATAGATGTGTTTAGCTCAAGTTCATATATGCAGACGATGTTTACCTTCTCTCTGTCAGATTGCATGACTTACTTTATATTTGCTATTTTAGTCATGCTTTATCCAGTATTTCTGTTAATAAAATAATTCGGTAAATTGCTCATATTTCCAACAGCCTCTGCCTTGCAGAGCTCGCGACAAGCGCAAGCGCCTCCACCGGCAGCATTGGAGTGGCCGGACGGTGGAATCTTCACAGCAGGACGCGCAACCTTGGGAGAAAACTGAGATGGAAACGCCACGAGCGCGTCGCGCCGGACAGCGCTTTGCAGTACCACGAGCGTTGCCATCCCGGCGAGATCCACAACCAGTCGGTGCTACAAGGCCGGCGGCCGGCCCCAACCTACCTATTGCAAGGGGTCATCCGACCATTGCAGCGCAGCACGCGCCCACTCGCGGTAGCAACAGCTCCGCCGGCCGGAGTGGGAGAAGGCATGGGGTGGTCGCCGTTCCGCTCGGGGACTTGTATCGAATGCGTCCATGGCTGTGCTGAATTTGGGGGAAAAAAATTTAGTTGGAGACAAGGGAGACGCGGAGGGGATAGAAACAATCCCTTATTTAACACTATCCTAAATTTCGTTTCCTTATATAACACTGAAAAACTTTTTTCCCTATCTAACAACGAGTCTAAAATTTTATGCCCTTTATAACACTTTCGTCCATTTTAAACCCAAATGGTATTTGAAAAGACTCTTTTGCCCCTCATATGATATATGTGTGTGAGGCAGTAGCATATGCACAACATCAGTGGGGCAATAGCGCACACACGCATCGGCAGTAGCAAACACGCAGCAGCACATACGCGCACACACACACACTGTAGCACACACACATGCAGCATCACACGTGCACGCATCACACACCTACGCAGCAGCAGCACACAAACACGCACGTACGCACGGCAGCCGGTACACGAATAACCGAACAAGTATTTCACTGATCCTATTGTAAGAGCACATGGAGCTAGCTAGCATGGGTACGTGGGTATTTAAATATGTATATGTCCGCGCTGCAGCCGGTACACAAATACCCGAACAAATATATATACATGGCTATATGTATTGTGTACGTGCAGCACAAACATGTGGGTATTCAAAAGTGTATGCGTACACCGGCTAGAGCCATAAGCCATGTACTTGCTACTGCCGTGTGCATGGCCTTCGATGCATGCGTGCAATTGTACGTGGGCAATTTTGCCATGCACCATGTACAAAGTAAATGATAGACCATCTAGTGTATGCATCTACTATATCATGTATCTACTCGTACATATATTCTCTCGTGGAGATCGTGCACTAAAAAAACTTAGACATTCAAAATAGATTATGTGAGCTTCATATGAAAATCCAATAAATAATAATATAATCATTATTAATAAAGATGATAAGAAAATCATCAAACAGCACACGGGCACAAACATACCACATGAGGGGCAAAATGGTATTTTCGAGTGTCGTTTCGGCTCAAAATGGACAAAAGTGTCATAAAAGGCATAAAATTTAGACTCGTTGTTATATAGGGAATAAATTATTTATCGATGCTAAATAAGGCATAAAATTTAAGCACAATGTTAAATAAGGAATTCTCTCGAGGGGATAAGGCGTTCGTGTTGCCAGGTCCACACGGGACACGCGTCCCTAGGAGCAGGCGATTTAAAAGGGCCTGCTCAACTCCACCAGCACACCATCAATCAAATAAAAAACCGTAAAAATATATTAGAATACGCCAGGGATCAAACTTGAGACGTAATGATAAATACGGCACATCTATACCATGTGGACTACCATCAACTTGCGTTATCATAGTATTAGTTACCTCTAATAAGCCATCGCAGATATTCGATTTTTTTGTTATGAATTTGTGCGGACTGTGACAGGCAAATTATTGGCCCATCTAAGGCTTCTGGCGGCCCGGCGGTATGAGGTAAAAATAATTGCCGGTAAACGGAATTGAACTCTAGACCGCCCATTGTTGAGTACTTATTAACTCAGCCAACCAACCTAGCTCCTGTTATCTGTTCGAGTTAATGTTGATTTACGTGTTAAATTAGTCCCACCTCGCACTCTTACACCCAATCCACCCAATTTATATATGTCTCGAGTTTCCTAGGTATCACGAAGCCGTCTAAGGAATCAAACGGGACGTGGCAGAAATAAGGAAGGAAATAGAGAGGCTAATTCGTGGGCTATGGCCTGAGAGAAGAGGGTCTTACTCCAGGACCTAAGCCTCTGACTAGTAAGCTTAAGTTTGTGGAAGAGCCTTTGGTACGCCTCAGAGTGCATGGAGGGCTCATTCCAAGCATCATGGACGGTTTGGCGGAAACCAGGCATGTTTGTCCAGAAGTTCTCAAAGCGGAAAGTCTTCGGTCGTCGGGGGCCATCGTCGTTAGCTAGTAGAAGTGGGCAAAGATCCGAGAGGGAAGATGACAGAGCCTGGAGGATATGCTTGTCAAAAATAATGTCCCAATCCTCATTACAGAAGAAGCCATCAAGCTTGGACATGGTTGGGTTGCTTTGTTCATTGCTCCAGGTGAACTTCCTGTTTTGGAGGTGAATTTTTTTGAGCTCACAGAAATTGAGGGCGTCTCGGAAGCGAGCGATGCGGCTACGGTTTGCATTGGAACGGTTCTTGTCACGAGCGCCGTAGATTTGGTTGAAGTCGCCCGTGACCAACCATCCATCGCCTTGAGGTGGTTTCTCAGCCATCAACTCGTTAAAGAAATCGTCCTTCAGGTTATTTTTGGTCGGTCCATAGACCGTGGTGAAGTTGAAACAGGTACCGGAGCTAATGATGGTGATCTTTGCCGAGAGGGTGTAGGTTCCAAAGTGCACGTTTTCAAGTTTCATGTGGTCTTCATCCCAAAGCAGAAGGATTCCCCCACGAGTGCCTATAGCAGGACGCTGCGCAAAACCCTTGAGCCTGTAGCCGCCCAAGAAGGAGGCGATCATAGGGTCAACAAGCTCCATTTTTGTTTCTTGGAAGCACGCTAAGTGGCAGGCCGAGGCAGCGACGGTCTCATTGACAGTAGCTCTTCTATTTGGGCAATTCAATCCCCGAACATTCCAGTTCAAAACACTGAGGTGGTGGCTAGCCATGGATAATATCATGCAACTTCAAACTGACATTAGACAAGCAGGAGGGGTTCAGTTTGCCTTGCCAAGGCAACAAATGGCAGCTGAATAGAACAGCCACAAACAGGCGTAACAACATGCAGAGAGGGATGCATAACATTTGCAAACTACAGTACATCATCAGGGGAACCTATGGTTCATCAGGCTGCATCTACAGCCGCGTTGTCCACCGATGCTGCCATCTCCGGGCCTGCATCTCCGCCATGCTGCAGCAGCGCTTCCTCCACCGCGGTCGCCAGGTCGCAGTCCATCCTAAAGAGAGCTCGAAGGGCAGCAACAGAGGAGTCAGGCAACTGGCCCTGGAACATGGCGACGTAGCGGTTCAGCGCCTCCTGGGTGACCCCCTCCCCCTCGCCCACGATCCCCAACCTTTGGCAGAGCAGCTGTTCGGCGAGCTGAGCAATGGGCATGGCCCTCTTTTTGGCGCGCAGACGAGGGCTGCGCCGGCTTAGATCAAAGCCGGTGACCCCCGCCAGTGTCTTCCTCCTGGCAGTAGGCCGCTTTGGTGGTGGGGAGCTTGGAGCTGGAAGAAGAGGAGGGACCGTCGGCACAAACAAGGGGGTGCACGCATCCGCAGCCGGCAAATCTCCCTCGCCATCCTCCACACCGCAGGGCACCGCAGACACCACTGGACGTGGCACAAAGACGGGCGTGCGGGGCTCCTCACCCAGGCCAGCAGCAGAGCTAGAGCCCGGAGCAGCAGCATTGGGCGTCAAGGGCCCGTCGTCGAGCGTCAGAGAAGGTTGCACTGGAGTTCCAAAGCAGGCCAACGCCCTGCGCAGCCAGACCGGGCTTGGAGAGGTGGCCCGTAGCTCGATGATGTCACAGGAGGTGGTGCGGGGTGAAGGCGGCGGAGATCGTCCTCGCTGGAGCATCTCGCAGGCCGCCGGGCGCTCCACCGAGCAGCTGCGACGATCAGGGAGGTGAGAAACAGAGTCGTGGCAAACAGGGGGCGGCGACACAGCCCTGCGCCTCCGCCCATCATCACGCCTGGAGTCATGTCGGCCATCCCTTCTGGAGTCGTGGCGGTCATCCTCCTCCCTCCTGTGCGGCGCCCTCGAGCGACTGCGGAAAATGCGAAGGAGGTGGACCTTCGTCTTGCGGAAAATGGCTCTGGAGATCATCTTGCGTCTTGATGAGGCCCAAGACCATAGAGATCTTAGCGCGGAGGAGGTGGACCTTCGTAAAAGACTTAAGAAAAGAGTGATCGGGCTGGCTGTAATGGAAAGGGCTAGGAAAAAGCAAAACTCACGGATAACAAATATCAAAGAGGGGGATGCAAACACCCGTTACTTCCATCTTCGGATCAACGGGAGACGCCGGAAAAACCTTATCCACAGACTCAAGCATGAAGGTGGCTGGGTGACTAGCCATGATCATAAAAGCAGCATTGTCCAGACACATTTTTCCAACATTATCAAGAGGGGTTCGCCACGCTCCAAGACTATCAACTGGTCCTCCCTTCCCCCTATGACCCATGACCTCTCCGACCTTGGGGAGCCCATCACAGAGGATGAAGTCAAGGATGCACTCTCTGCTCTTCCTGGAGACAAGGCCCCGGGACCTGACGGTTTCACCGGGAAATTTTTCAAGGTCTGCTGGGACATTATCAAAGATGATGTCATGTTAGTGATCAACAAGTTCTCAAATCTGCATGCGGAAAACTTCCACTGGCTCAACTCGGCGAATATTGCCCTCATCCCTAAGAAAGATGGCGCCGAAGACATCTCAGACTTCAGACCCATCAGCCTGATACATGCCGTTGCAAAGCTCATTGCCAAAATCCTTGCAACATGGCTGGCCCGTCACATGAATAATATCGTCTCCGTTGCGCAAAGCGCCTTCATCAAAACAAGGAGTATACATGACAACTTCCTGTATGTCCGGAACTTGGCAAGGAAATTTCACCGAAAAAAAACTCCTATGCTCCTCTTCAAGCTTGACATCAAGAAGGCTTTTGACTCGGTAAAATGGGATTATCTGATGGAGCTGCTAACACACCATGGCTTCCCAAGTCGCTTCAAAGGGTGGGTTTCAGCTCTCCTCTCCACGGCCTCCTCCAGGGTTTTGCTCAATGGTATTGCCGGTGACCCGATCAAGCATGGATGTGGCTTTCGACAGGGTGACCCTCTCTCGCCGTTGCTCTTTGTGTTGGTCATTGATCCGTTGCACCACATCTTGGAAAAGGCCACCTCTCAGGGTCTTCTGCACCCACTAGGCAGTCGCTTCACGGGCATTAGGGCTTCCTTATATGCTGACGATGCGGCAATTTTTTGCACCCCTATCAGGGAAGATGTTAGTTTCATTGCCAACACGCTCTCCTCCTTTGGTGAATCAACGGGGCTGGTCACCAACTGTGCAAAGAGCTTGGTTGCCCCCATCCAATGCACAAATCTGGACCTTAATGACATCATGCAACATTTCTCGGCCTGCCGATCATCATTCCCAATTCGCTACTTAGGCCTTCCGCTTGCGATTCGACGGCTCAAAAGGATCCATTTACAGCACCTTGAAGACAAAGCAGTCGGAAAGCTTGCACCTTGGAGAGGGAGACATGTGGCTATTGCGGGCCGAATGGCCTTGGTCAAGGCGGTCCTCACGGCGGTGGCCATCTACCATATCACCCCACTAGACATCCCGGTGGAGGTGCTACAGAAATTGTACAGCCTGCAAAGAGCCTATCTTTGGGCTGGAACTGACACTGTGTCTGGCGGCAAATGCAAAATTAACTGGGAGCACGTTTGTAGGCCCAAGCAATTTGGGGGGCTGGGAATCCTCAATCTGAAAAAGTTCGCCACCGCGCTCCGCCTTAGATGGCTATGGCTGGAGTGGGATGACCCGCCAAGGGCATGGTGTGGTTCTGAGCTCCCCTGTAGAAAGGAAGATCGAGACATCTTTGCGGCTGTCACTAAGGTCACTATTGGTGATGGCTCCAAGGCCATTTTCTGGGAATCTTCTTGGTTGGATGGCATCCGTCCCAAAGACATCGCCCCAAAAATCTTCGAGCTTTCCAGGAAGAAGCGTGGCACCGTTGCTTTAGCCCTCAGGGAGGATAATTGGGTAAATTGGATTGACACAACAGGAGGATTATCCCTAGTCCATCTCGAACAATTCATTGCCCTGTGGAACATGCTCTTGCCTATCAACCTTCAACCTGGTGTCCCGGACACCATCCTTTGGAAGCTCTCCAGTGATGGATCTTACTCTGCCAAGACGGCCTATTTAGCCCAATTTGCTGGACTTGTTCAATCCAACTTGCAAACCGTTGTCTGGAAGGCTTGGGCCCCCCCAAAATGTAAATTCTTTGCATGGTTGCTCACACAAAATCGGGTCTGGACGGCGGACAAGTTGCAACGTCGTGGGTGGCCAAACTGTGATCGTTGCCCGCTTTGCAATCAAGTGCGAGAGTCCGCGGCACATCTACTGTTCAAGTGCCGCTTCTCCATTCGGGTCTGGAAGGAGGTCCTTGCATGGCTGCACCTTGATGTTGATACCACCCACTGGCTGAACTTTGACACAGTAAGGTTTTGGTGGGATGGAGTCCTCGCCAACAATGCGCACCCGAGGAGAGCCTTGGCCTCCGTACTACACCTTGTAAGCTGGGAGCTTTGGAAGGAGCGAAATGCACGCGTGTTCAGGACCAGGGCGGCGCCTGTGGCGGTCATAGTGCGAGCTATTAAGGAGGAGGCATCTATCTGGGCTGGCGGGCGCCAAACATTTGTGTAATTTGATGCCGCGAGAGTAGGCCTTTGCCCTTTCGCTTTGGCGGGGCTGGGATGTACTAATCCATACTCTTCTCCTTATTCAATGAAAATGGCAAATCTTTTGCCTCGTTTCAAAAAAAAATCGTGGGCTATACTAATAAGGAAGGAAATTAAAAGGACGTGGCAAAAATAAGTAAGAAAAGAGAGAGGCTGATTCATGGGCTATACTGATAAGGAAAGAGAGAGAGGCTAATTCTTGGGTAAATAACGAAGGAGAAGAAGCTTTATAATATATGGTGTGTGAGAGAGAGAGAGAGGGGAAGGAAATTAAAAGGACGTGGCAAAAATAAGGAAGAAACGAGGGGCTAATTCTATATATATATATATATATATATGTGTGTGTGTGTGTGTGTGTGTGGTCATACTAAATCAAATGGGACGTGACACAGAAATGGAGAAAGAGAAAGATTGTGCTGTATTTTTTTAACTCAAGAAAACAATAGTTTCTGGTTTTCTTTTTGGTCTTTTATGTTTTATGGACCAGCCCACCCTTGCGGCCACCCCCAAACGCTCGCACAGTGAGATCTTCACGTGGCTTCAACTAGCTCAATTTTTTATACGTACCATGTTAGTGGCTACTTGAGATAGGATGGCTCAATTTAAATATTATCACGTTTACCAATATTTTTCCCATGATGTTTGGAAGACTAGAATTTAGAGCAACTTTTTTGATTTTGATTGCTTAATTCATAGGATGAAATATGATGAAAATCCTATCTTTACACTATCTATCTTCCTCCATTTCTTTGTCCATGTCTCCATCTATTTTGTGAGATTTCAGGAGTCTGACAGATGAAGGTGGTTCGGTTGATTCATGCCACCAACGGGTCACCCTTCGAGTCGTCCGATTGCTCACATGTAATTGTTCGTCCTCACTAATGTTCTCCTTACACGCCTTACCACCACGTGCAAATGAGGAGAAGAAACATAATGAATCAAAGTCTCTTTCTTGGTTGCATCATGCCAACCTCCTGCACTAGGCATACAATGCTGGCGCATGTGTTGTATCCATAAAAACTGGATTATGTATCCTCCATTTCAAATGCATGAGTTCTTTTGTTCCTCCCGTTGCAACGCACTGGCATTTTTGCTAGTACTACAAAAACTCATTAGGCAACACTTTTGAGTTTTTTTCAGGATTTGTCTACAAGCAGTAGAGCGGGTATAGCTTGTTGCCCCGCTAGAACAACGAGTGTTCGCCAGACGCTAGCGAGCACAAAGCGGCTTTAACCCTGCAAAACCACCGGAGCCCACTTAACTGGCTTTGCGGCCGAAGCGACTATTGCGGCATTGTTCCGTCATTGGCATGCCAACTTCCATCTACTTTGCTCCATCAGCCATCATCAATTAGCTAGTTGGCTTCACCAACCATCATCAATTTGCCCCGTATTGAATGCAGTTAGCCCCTTAACGCTAGATCGATCAATGGGTTCTGCGGTGTTCTCAATAGAGTGCACATAGTGGGTTTGCTTCATGAGTAATGCACCTGCTACATTTTCTTGTCAAGGAAGGTCGGTATATGTGTGGCATTATAAATGGCACACATTTGTTAGCGTGATGCTAAGGGGAGAGAACATTTAGTCTAGCTGAAGAAGGCAGTGCACTGCGTAGATTTGATTGGATCGGGAGGCAACAAGGACTCATAAACATGAGGAAATACTGGTCAAGGCACTGTATAGAAAAAATTGGCGTCCAGTGACATACAGAACAACCCCAACTAGGGGACTAAATGTGTGAAATGGCAGTAGAGAATGAGTATAATGTAACACATTCAGTGTAAAAGAGAAAAGCAAGAGATGTTGGAAGTTGCCTCGTAGTTTATTTACAAATTGAATTTCTTTTCATAAGCTTACAAATTAAATTAGGAGGGTGACTAGCACATTTCGTTGTTAGAAAGTATCTTTATGTTTGCTTTTTCACATATCCCACATCTAGATTGAAGGTGTGCCTATCCTCCAGTATGCGGGTCACACTGTCATTTTTATGGAACATGACCTCCAAAAAGTAGTTGATATGAAGTTGATCCTATGTTTTTTTTGAACAACTTTCGGGTATTTAATTAATTTCCACAAAAGTGAGACTTCGGTTTTAGTAAGGCCAAAGAAGAGGAAAGTTAGTATAGGCAACTGTTTGGCTGTGACGTGGGATCTCTTCCGTTTATGTACCTCAGGATTCCCATTCATCACTGAAAGCTTAGCCGTTTGAATGGTAAGCTTTTGTCATATGAAGGATGATTTACCCTCATCAACGTTGTCCTTACTAGTTTCCCGATGTTCATGCTTTCCTTTTTTCAGATACCTAAAGGGGTCTTGAAAAGGTTAGACTTTTATCTGTCTAGATTCTCTTGGCAATGCGAGGAACATAAGCAGAACTACATACTTGCTAGTTGGGATATTTTGTGTAGGCCTAAGTATCAATGGTGGGTTGGGCAATGAAAACCTCGAAATCAAAAGCAAGTGCTTACTCAGTAAATGGTTGTATAAACTACTTAGCGAGGAAGGTGTTTGGTAAGAGTTACTACATAACAAAGAACTGAACTCCAAGACATTATCCGAAGTAGCTGCCAACCCTACCGATTCACCGTTTTGGTGGGGCTTGATGAAGGTCAAGTCATCATTTTTAAGAGATGATTCTTTTAATGTTAGTGGTGGCCAATCGACGTGTTTTTGGAAGATACATGGTCGGGTGACATTCCATTAGCTCTAAAATATCAGACCTTGTTTAATATTGTATTTAGAAAAGCGGATTCGGTGGCCTCCGTCCTTTGGGCTAGCCCTTTGAACATCCAATTTTGTAGGGCTTTACGGGTGACAATTGGACTAAGTGGATCAATTTGGTTTCTAGGTTAATGTTGATTAATCTAACTCAGATGCCAGATTCAGTCAAGTGGAGATTAACCACTAATGGTACCTTCACGTTAAGTCTATGTATGTGGATCTTATGGATTCTGGGTCTATTCTCTGCAGAAAACTTGTTGGAAAACAAAGGTTCCCTCCAAGATCAAAGATTCATGTGGTTTTGAAGAGGCAGGTAGTTCTTACCAAAGATTACCTTGCTAAGTGCTTCTGGGTAGAAAAGAATTGTTATTTTTGTAACCAGAAGGAGACAATACATCATTTATTTGTGTCATGTCCATTTTATACCTTGACCTGGCGCATGATTCATGTTGCATATAATTTAGCACCGCCCATGAGTATTCCTACTTTCTGGAAACTGGTTGGGTGGTATCCATCATAAGCTGGATGGCCAATTCCGTGTGGGTGTTTGTATCATTCTATGAGCAGTAAGAAATTGTCGGAATGATCGAGTTTTCTTAACAGACTATATATTTCTATTTTCTTCCAGGTTATCTACATAGCTACAGTTTTGATCTGTATGTGGTCATCACTGCAAGATGTAGACTTGCGGGCGCTTATGTCCTCTGGGTGCAACCAACTAGAATAGGTTGCGCAGGGTTTATTTAACTAGTTTGGCTGGCGAGCTATTCGTAATTACGTGGATGAGTTATGTAATCTCGGGTTCGATCAGTTGTGATCATGTTTTCTCGTTGCCTAGAACTTGATTCATTTTTCATAATATCGTTATGTCTATCCTTTGACATAGAGGCTTAAGCACATCAGAAAATTATTTAGAGTTTTGTTAGCATATATCATGCAGAAACTTATATGGCATTGTTTTCCACCCAATTATTTGTCCATGGTAAATCAAGAACTTTCGACAATTTTTGGGACGAATATAAATCATTTTTTTTCTCGTAGTTGTGCCCAAAATTTCATTTTGTACCTCCATCGGCATCATCATTGTATAATGCATAGATATGCTTCGACGCATGCTCATCTTACTTAGATCTATCACTTGGCCATCTGAGATAATGTAACTACTTTTGTAGTTTTGCAATAAAATGCTAAGGCATTTTTCTCTTATAGCTTGTTCTATCTCTCGTGTGAATAGTGTCATGTGTGATTCTACATGTGAATTGATTTACTGTGATTCGCATGGTGTTTGACTTCTAACCTTTATTGTGGTATCCATAGCATGGTATATATACACATCTGCTTCGGTACACCCCCCTTAAACACATCAAAGGCTGAAATTTGCCCATATCCCTTCGCTGGCAGGGGCACGATCGTCTTATGTAAAAAAATAATCATCCCCGCGCGTCCAAACCGATACCCCCGCGCGCTCGTGTATATGGGGCTGCGGGGCGAGCCGAGCCGCGTAGTAGCCGTCAGGACGCGAGCCGAGCCGCACGCCATGGACCCACTATGTCAGGTGCCGGCCTGTTTTTTAGAAAAGTTGCGGCGTGCGTGTGGACGTGGCGCATACGGCCGTATCGTCGTGCAGTAACTGCCCGCGGTAAATGCGGCGTGACTGCAGGCGGCGACTGCTCCCGCCCGATCGCCTGCCGCCCACCGCCCACTGCCTCGGGGCGCCCGCCATCTGCCCTCGTAGGCCGCGCCTTCCACTGCCGCGCGTGCGGCGTCCGCCCGCCTTCCGCCTCGGCCGCCGCGCGCTGCCGCGACCAGCCTGCCGTCAGACGCCACCGATGCCGCACCTGCCGCCCGCCTTCCGCCTCGGGTCCTATCGTGGAATTAACACGTCAGATGTCCTAGCGGAAGGACTTGGTCGTGGAGCCATCGCAACGAGATTAGCTTAAAGGGGTTAAACCGGAACAAAGGACACAGGAAGTTTATACTGGTTCGGCCCCTTGTGGTGAAGGTAAAAGCCTACTCCAGTTGTTGTGGGATTGATTGATCTCGATGAGCAGGGAGCGAATCCGCTTTACCTATCTCTCGAGTTGTTGTTTCTTGTCTTTGAACCGCCGCCGGGTCGTCCCTTTATATACATAGGTTGACGCCCGACCGGTTTACATAATCCTGAGGCCGGCTCATACAAGTATCCGGCTCGGTCTCTTCCTTTTCCTAACTTACAATACAAGTTATACATCTATGGCGGTTTACTACTATGGGCCCTAATCTGCCATTGGGCTCTGGGTCTTTAAGCCTCCATAGTTGAAGCACCATATCCTTCATCTTCATGGGCTCTTGTATAGGACTCCTTGTGAGTGTAATCCGGCCCCTCCTGGAAGGTTTACACCCAGTAGTCATATCCCCAACATTAGGCCCCAAATTGATTTGAACCTATTCATGTCAATCTTCAACACTTAGAAAAATTCTTCTTGAACATCCTACTATAATCCTTGTAAACCGCCATGACGTCATCTCCATATGATCTTGGTAAACCGCCATGACATCATCTTCTAAAATTGCAGCAAATCATCATGATGTCATCCGCGTAAAATACTCATAAATAACTTCCTTTATTAATTAATTTCCGAAGATCGAGGCAACAACTGTGCCCCATTTTCCGCTTCGAGCTCCTCGAACCCCGCGCTTGCCTGCTTATCCATTCGCCTTATAAATAGGCCCAAGGGTCTTTCCCTTTTCCCCTTCCGTGCTTCTTCTTCCTCCTCGCGACTCTCAAACCCTGAAGCTCTGCCGCCGCACTCGACCTTCAAGCTCTGCATCACCCTTGGCCGTTGCATCAACCTGAACGTACCAGAGATCTGCGATACTTCTCTGCCACTCCTGTGAATCCGGTAAGCCTCCTTCCCTCAACCCTAGATCTGCATTAGGGTTTCGGTGTTCATCCGTGTTCATCAGTGTTTGTCCGCGTTCGTTGTTTCGACCTTACTGTCACATCGAATCTAGATAAGCTTGACATCTTTCCTTTGCGGCCGAAGCTATAGTTTATTTAGCCTCACCATAGTATCCTTTCGACTATGAATAGACCCCATCTGGATCCTTTCCGTTCTGCTGTCGCCATTTTAGGGCTTTGATATTTTTCCTTTTCCTGAACTGTGCTAGATCCATAATGATAATCCTTAGCTTGTGAAACCTGTTTGTGTAGCACTTAGCAATTTTCAGATCTGTTTTCATCCATACCATTGTAGGCGGTTTAACCTATAGAAAATGACAACCCGCCAGGTACCATTAGCCCTCACATAAACCGTTGCCTTTTCTTGAACATCCATATCCGGTTTACTGTGCTCACATGCTTTGATTAAATTCCCCGGTTTGACACCGGTTATGCATATCAATCTTGAACCGTGAACCGGCATTTGAACTTCCTTTACAGCTTGTAAACAAAAATGGCCAAACAGTTCTCCTCTTGCAATTGGGTTCCTTCCCTGATTACAGAAGAGCAACTTACTAGGTATGTTGTGACTGGTGCTTTAGCAAAGAAGGAGGTCATTCATTGGAGAGTCCCGGGTACTGAAAATCCTCCTGAGCCTCAAGATGGAGAGGTAGTTGTGTTTATGCAGCATCTGGACCGAGGGTTTAGCCCTCCCGGATCAAAAAATTTCCGTGATGTACTTGCCAATTTCCAACTCCATCCTCAAGACATTGGACCGAACTCTGTGTCCAACATCTGCAATTTTCAAGCGTTCTGTGAAGTTTATCTGCAAGAAGAACCGACTGTTGAACTTTTCAGAGATTTCTTCCACTTGAACCGCCATACCGAATTTTCTGATGGCCCCAATACTGAACTTGGCGGAGTGTCGATTCAAAAAAGGAAAGAAGTCGATTTTCCTCATGCCAAACATCACAGCCACCCCAAGGATTGGAATCAAACATGGTTCTACTGTCGGAACACCGCTCCTGTTGATGAAAATCCTCTGCCGGGTTACCGTGCTTACCGACTCAGCAATGGACATCCACTGCCTCAGCGGATTACTACCAGAGAACGACAAACATATGCACCACAGCTTGCTAAGCTCCGGGCTCTTCTAGCAAACGGTTTAACCGACGTTGACCTTGTCCGTTGCTGGGTTTCATGGGGTATCCTGCCCTTAAGCCGCCGCACCAGATTAATGCATGAATATACTGGGGATGTAAAAGACCCTCAACGGCACACTGAAATACAGATGAATGATGATGAAATCACTGGGTCTGTCAAAAAGATGCTAGATGAACCGATATCTGAGTGCAGCAAGATTGGGCTGCGTCCCTTTTATGCCTCCAACAAACTGCCAGCTGTAAGAATTTATCTTTCTGCTTTTTAATCCGTCTCCCCTTTAACATTTTTCTGATAGCCTTTTGTTTATTGTTACAGGCCAAAGATCCATTCAGGAAGAGGAAAACTCAAGAAAAACCGGCAAAACCACAAAACAAACTGGTGAGAGCTCCTCGTGCCAAGAGCAAGGCCACAAAGAGGCCAGCAAAGAAGAAAACCGCCGAGTCCTCTGATCCGCCCGAAGATGTTGATGACTCGGAACCAGAGGTAGAACTTGACTCCCTTGGTTCATTTTTCATACATCTTATTGTCAACGACCATTATCAGAATGATGCGGAAGCCAGCCGTGCTGATCATGTAGAGGTAATTCCCCTATCTTCCGATTAAGATCTTGTACCAGTATGAAAAATCCGTCGCGCAGTCCAGAAAGTGAAACACTTACATCCTCTCACTCATTTGGACCCACTTTCCTTTGAAGACACAGCACCCTGAAGCTCGTCGCACAACCCGGCACAGTGGCCAACAGGTTACCTCCTCCGGTTTACCGGACACACCGGTTCGGAAACGCCGCACAGAGGTCTCTTGCTCTTCTAATAAATCTTATCCCTTGGCGGGTTGCTTCAGATATCCGCTTAATCCATCTGATTCGAATTATCAGGGAACTTCCAATTCATCCTCTGGCGATTCATCAACCACACAGCTGCCTCCCCTTAAGACTATCCCTGGGTAAGTATAGTAATTCTAGCTTTGCTTTCTTGCACCGGTTTACCATATTTTAATCTCTGTTTGCTATTTTGCAGCGCCAAAGCCCGACTCAGCAAAAAAGTGAAACCGAGTGCTCCCACTGAGGAGTTTGAACCGGAGAGGACCTCAGAGGGTGCTGGTGGAGACACTGATATTGCTATGGATGATCCTGTGCCACAAGGTCAGGACACTTATGTTGATCCGCCAGAAGTTAATCCGGCTAGTCCTCATGTCAATCCACCAAGCCCAACTGCCAATCCTCCAAGTCCAACTGCTGATCCGCCGAGCCCAGCTAAAGCCTCAGATAAACCGGCGAGCCTAAATAAGGCAACTGATGATGTTGTGATTACCGGGTTTGGCCACACTTCTCCTGGCAACCCTGTCGCTTTGTCAAAGCACAGTGCCAAAGTGGAATCTACTGCTGTGGAGAAAGGCAAATGGAAGACTGATCTGTCAAGATGTGCTCATCTCAACGCTCAATAACTTCACTCTAGATATCTAAACCGCCTGTATACAAGTCGTGATTATGAGGCCAGCTTAGTCAATTTGATGAAGGAGCGCTATGAGGTAACTTCCATTCCAAACACTTTATAAATTTTCTTTGTACTGTATGTCAACTCTACTGTAGCCCCCAAGGGCCGGTTTATCTCTTCAAGATGAACCGGGACTTTGGATAAAAAGACTTCAAATGTGTAGCCCCCAAGGGCCGGTTTATCTCTTTAAGATGAACCGGGACTTTTTGTTGCAAAGCTTGTCCTTGTTGAATTCCTTCACCTCTGATTTTTGAGATCAATTACGCATTAGCCCCCAAGTGCCAAGATTAATAATTGTATTGAGCCTTGGGACTTGAAATATCAGTTAAAAGAAGCAATCCGCATTAGCCCTCAAGTGCCAAGTATATAACTTGTTATGTGCTTGGGACTTTTGAGAAAATATTCACAAATGATTTGTCTGTTGTAGGCTGACTTGAGCAATAAGGATTCCCAAATCGCCAATCTTCAGGAAAACATCAAAACCCAGCAGGCAGAAACCTGCAAAGCCAGAGATGAACTGAAGGGCGCTTTAACTTCCATGGAGCAATTAAAGGATGGCTTCAAGAGCGAGCGGGCTGACTGGGAAACTGAAAAGGCTGCTTTATTAAAGCGGGCTGAGGATGCTGAAGCAGCTCTTAAACCGGTGGCAGAGGAGCTAACTGGTTTAAAGCGTCAGGTCAATACTATGACCTCTTCTATATTTGGTAAGCATTCTTCTCAAAAGCCTTTATTAACAGCTTTGAAACTGCCGGTTTAACAGTAAATTCTTAAACCGTTTCAGGTAGTCGTATTGCTCATCTGGGCTTGGACACGCGGATGAAATTGAAAGCAGCCTATACTTTGCTAGAGCAACTGTATACCGGTGCTCAACGAGTCATCTGCGCAGCTTCATACAATAAACCGGCGCCAACCTTCATCAAGGATACCTTGGTCAAATTATCTATGACACCTGCCCAGATAGAGGAAGTAAAGCGATCTGCTGCAAGGGCTGGCGCTTTATCAGCACTGACTCGGCCAAAGCGTGGATAGCTGATCTTGATCCAGAAGATATCGGACAGGGCTATCCTAGCCAACAAGAAGATGGGTCAGAATTTGACAGTGAAGCTCTCAAGGCCTTGACCAAGGAGATGCGCCCGCTTGCAAGCAAATTGGCCGAAGAAGTTGACTTGTCTGTCCATCGGTCCAGCTACGATGCAGACAACAAACGGGTTGATGTAGCTGTGAAAGAGGGGCAGAATCTTATCCCGCCAATCCATAAGCACACCTATGCCCCTGACGTTGAACCGTCCAATCTTATAAGCAACGAAGCTGTCTTCCAAGCCTTAACCAGGATTGATTAGGCCACCGTTGACTTCCAGCCACTGGGTGAGGAGGAGGAGGTTGAACCGACGCGAGATGATCCATGAACTTCACGTCGACCTGGTGACGAATCATAATCCGGCAGCCGATTTGATTTCCGTGTATAGCGTTCTGGGCAACAAACAATTATTCATTTGGGCATCAAAGCGCCTTGTAATAGGCTAGTTGAAATACTTTGATCTTTTGCCATCGTGCACTGCTACCTGACACTATAATCCGGCATGATTGTTGCTATGCTTGCTTTATGTGCCTTAGTACCTTATGTAAAATCCTGCCTTCTGCATTTGAAAAACTTAAATATGCCCTGGCGGTTTACCGCCGGACGGGTTATGATACCCAATACAGAACCAGAGTTTTTATAACCAGGGTTGGAAAGCAATGAAATATGAAATAAATCATACCTGTAATATTGAATCACATTGTTGGTTTACCAACTTGTGTAGTAAGGGTGATAACCCAAATCTTGAGTGTTTGAAAACTCCCACCATGTCGTGCTGGTGCATAATAAGCCATGCCGGGTTATGACAAACACCGGATGATCATCCTAGCAACTTATAGTCAATGCCAGACCGGATTAAGAAACGCCGGTTCATAATTGATTATGTGCTAGCAGCTGATAACTGAAAGCCACGCCGGGTTAAGAAACACCAGGTTGATGTAATGACTTATAGTCGGGTCGGGTCAATGGACACCGGTTTAACTCAAAACCTTATCAAAAGAGATAAAACTTTGCAAAAACAAAATCAAATAAAAACTTGTAGTCGAGGCTTTTCAAGGGCTGCCAGGCCCAAATTCGAGGCTTTTCATGGGCTGCCAGGCCGCTGAGTTAAACCATTTGACAAAGCCTTTTAAGATGGGCCTCCAATTAACCAATCGTTGTTTTAACTTTGACAAGTTCAGGGTCTGTATAAGATTGACTTGTCAAACGTTCAACGGGTCATACCAGGATTAGCTGGACATGAGTGGCTTACTTGATGAAGGCAGGTTAACCCGGGGTTTTAGGTGAATACACCAGGCTTCCAAGCCGTGGCTTGATAGCCAATTACAAGGGTCCTTTCAAACTCTTTGTTGCTTTGCACAAAGAGCCCCCAAGTAACTTTGTGAGTGGTGCTCAATGGGTGCCTATGTTTGAGTCGTGCTTCAGCAACAATACTCTCTTTGGCCCCTTGGGTGTGAAGCTCCCAAGCTTTGTTGTGGCATGATAGCCGGTTTAATGGATAAATAGGATGTCGCTTTATAAGCAGAAGCCCCCTTGTAACCAAGAAACATTTGAGGAACAGCAGAGGCCCTGCTTGTAGCAAAGATGCCGGTTTATTATATTTATCATAATATATACATTGTCAAAATATGTACATAATGAAAGCCTATGGCTCAGGTGTAGTAAGGTCGTAGATGAGCGATATTCCACGGCCGACGGGTCTCCTCCTCCGATTTGCTTGAGTCTTTGTGCTCTCGAAAGTCGATGAGGTAGTATGATCCGTTGTGCAGATTCTTGCTGATCACAAAGGGCCCTTCCCAAGGTGGGGATAACTTGTGCATATCGGTCTGATCCTGGATGAGCCGGAGCACTAAGTCGCCTTATTGAAAGGTTCTTGTTTTAACCCGACGGCTGTGATAACGCCACAGGTCTTGCTGATAAACCGCCGAACAAGCCAACGACATGTCCCGTTTTTCATCTAACAGGTTCAGTGCTTCTCACGTCATCTGCTTCAACATAATTGGCAACCCGGGGCGAGTCATGACGAATATCACTTGGGAGTACCGCCTCTGCCCCATAAACCATGAAGAACGGTGTATAACCCGTAGATCGATTTGGGGTGGTGTTTATGCTCCATAACACAGATGGTAATTCCTCCATCCAACAACCCAGCATCCTCTTCAAAGGAACCATAAGCCGGGGCTTGATACCCTTCAAGATTTCTTGATTAGCTCTCTCAGCTTGACCATTAGACTGAGGGTGAGCCACGGATGACACATCAAGTTGGATGTGTTCTCGTTGACAAAAGTCCTCCATCTCGCCTTTGGAGAGGTTCGTGCCATTATCTGTGATGATGCTGTGTGGAAAACCAAAATGGAAGATCACCTTTTTGATGAATTGAACCGCCGTGGCTGCATCACACTTGCTTACTGGCTCCGCTTCAACCCATTTAGTAAACTTCTCAACCGCCACCAGCAGTTGGTTCTTCTTATCTTTGGATCGCGTGAAAGGCCCTACCATATCAAGCCCCCAAGTAGCAAACAGCCAAGTGATTGGAATCATTCGTAGCTCCTAAGCCGGAACATGAGCTCGTCGTGAGAATTTCTGACAACCATCGCACCGCCTCACCAAGTCCTCAGCAGCAGCGTGAGCCGTCCGCCAATAGAAGCCATGACGAAAAGCTTTAGCAACCAAGGATTTTGAACCGGCGTGATGACCATAGACCCCTTCGTGGATCTCACGCAGATTCTCACGGCCTTCTTCAGGAGAAATACAGTGCTGGAACATACCGGAGACACTGCAATGGTGTAACTCGCCGTTGTGAATAACCATGGATTTGGACCGCCGGATGATCTGCCTGGCCAAAACTTCATCTTCTGGCAACTCACCCGGTTCATATACGCCAAATATGGAACCGTCCAATCCAGAATAATGTGTAAAGCGGCCACCAATTGTGCCTCCGAATCAGGAATAGCGATGTCCTCCTCTGTAGGCAACTGAACTGACGGGTTGTGCAAGACATCCAGAAAGGTATTGGGCGGCACCGGTTTACGCTGAGATCCCAGCCGGCTTAAAGCATCGGCTGCCTCATTTTTGCGCCGATCAATGTGCTCCACTTGATAACCCTTGAAGTGACCAGCGACAATATCCACCTCTCGTCGGTAAGCCGCCATGAGTGGATCCTTGGAATCCCAAGTACCTGAAACTTGCTGGGCCACCAGATCAGAGTCCCCAAAGCATCATACCCGGCTTAAGTTCATTTCCTTGGCCACTCGAAGACCATGGAGTAAGGCCTCGTACTCAGCTGCATTGTTAGTACAAGGAAACATTAAGCAAAGAACATAACGAATTTTATCACCTCGAGGGGAAGTAAGGACAACTCCAGCCCCCGAGCCCTCCAATTGCCTGGACCCATCGAAGTGGATAGTCCAGTATGTGCTGTCCAGTTTGTCTTCCGGTGCCTGCAACTCTGTCCAATCATTGATTAAATCCACCAGGTCCTAGGACTTGATAGCTGTACTAGGCATATATTTCAATCCGTGCGGTCCAAGCTCAATAGCCTACTTAGCAACCTGGCCAGTTGCCTCCCTATTCTAGATTATATCCCCCAAAGGAGCAGAACTGACCACTGTGATGGGATGGCCTTGAAAGTACTGTTTAAGATTCCGACTTGCCATAAAAACCCCATACACCAGCTTCTGCCAATGCGGATATCTTTGTTTTGACTCAATGAGCACTTCGCTGATATATTAAACCGGCCTTTGAACCGGGTATTCCTTCCCAGCCTCCCTGCGCTCCACCATAATAGCTACGCTAACAGCCCGGGCATTAGCAGCCACGTATAACAACAGTGGATCCTTATCAACTGGAGCAGCAAGAACCGGCGGTTCAGCCAGCTGCTTCTTTAAGTCCTCAAACGCCGCATCAGCAGCATCATTCTAGACAAAATTGTCTGTCTTCTTCAACATCTGATACAGAGGGATCGCCTTCTCTCCCAACCTGCTGATAAACCGGCTCAAAGCCGCAATACGACCCGCCAGACGTTGAACATCATTGATACATGCGGGTTTAGCCAGGGATGTAATAGCCTTAATGTTTTCCGGATTAGCCTCAATGCCCCTATTGGACACCAAAAAACCCAAGGGCTTGCCAGCCGGAACACCGAAGACGCACTTGTCCGGATTGAGCATCATCTTATAAATCCAAAGATTGTCAAAGGTCTCCTTGAGGTAATCTATCAATGTCTCCTTTTTCCTGGATTTTACCACAATATCATCCACGTAAGCATGAACATTGCGCCCAATCTGAGTATGAAGACAATTCTGCACACAATGCTGATAAGTTGCCTGGGCACTCTTGAGCCCAAAGGGCATAGACACATAACAGAAGGCTCCAAAGGGAGTGATGAAAGTTGTCTTCTCCTGGTCCTTAACTGCCATCTTGATCTGATGATAACCAGAATAAGCATCCAAGAAACTCAAACACTCACAACCCGTCGTAGCATCAATGATTTGATCAATATGAGGGAGGGCAAAGGGATCAGCTGTGCAAGCTTTGTTCAAATCTGTGTAATCCACACACATATGCCAAGTGCCATTTTTCTTAAGTACCACCAGCGGATTAGCCAACCATTCAGGGTGAAAAACCTCCACAATAAACCATGCTGCCAATAGCCGGGCTACTTCTTCACCAATGGCCTTGCGCCTCTCTTCATTAAAACGGCGAAGAAACTGTTTGACCGATTTGAACTTCAGATCAATATTAAGAGTGTGCTCAGCGAGTTCCCTCGGTACACCTGGCATGTCAGACGGTTTCCATGCAAAGATGTCTCGGTTCTCACGGATGAACTCAATGAGCGCGCCTTCCTATTTCGGATCCAAGTTGACGCTGATGTTGAACTGCTTGGATGAATCGCCAGGAACAAAATCAACCAATTTAGTCTCATCAGCCGATTTGAACTTCAAAGCCAGATCATGCTCTGTAGTAGGCTTCTTCAGAGAAGTCATATCTGCCGGATCAACATTGTCCTTATAGAACTTCAACTCCTCCGTTGCACAAACCGACTCAGCATAAGCCGCATCACCTTCCTCGCACTCTAGCGCAATCTTACGGCTACCATGAACCGTGATGGTCCCCTTATGACCCAACATCTTGAGCTGTAGATAAACATAACACGGCCTTGCCATGAATTTAGCATAAACCAGCCGTCCAAACAGGGCATGGTACGAACTTCTAATTTTAACCACTTCAAAGGTCACCGTCTCTGATCTTGAATCATGATCATCACCAAAAACCACCTCCAGAGCTATCTTACCAACTGGGTAAGCTGATTTACCAGGCACCACACCGTGAAAAATGGTGTTTGCCGGTTTAAGATTCTTATCTGCTAACCCCATACGCCGGAAGGTTTCATAATACAAGATATTGATACTGCTCCCTCCATCAATGAGCACTTTGGTGAACTTATAACCTCCAACCTGTGGTGCAACCACCAAAGCTAGATGGCCAGGATTATCAACCCGGGGCAGATGATCCTCCCGACTCCAAACAATAGGTTGTTCAGACCAGCGCAGATATCGGGGTACTACCGGTTCAACAGAATTTACTGCCCTTTTATGGAGCTTCTGACCGCGCTTGCACAGACTAGTAGTTAAGACATGGTACTTCCCACCATTTAACTACTTCGGGTTATTCTGATAACCCGACTACTGCTGATTCCCCTGATTACTCTGCTGATTGTGACCACCTTGGTTGTTCTGGTTGCCCTGATTATTCTGAAATCTTGAGTTTGAACCGCCTCCACCGTAACTCGGCCCGTGATACCCTGGACCGGAACCGCCAGATGGACCCTGATCATACAGGAAGAGATCAGAGTTTTTGAATTCCCTCATGATGAAACAATCCTTCCAGAGGTGCGTGGACGGAACCTCCTTCGTCCCGTGCTTTGGACAGGGTTGGTTTAACAGGCACTCCAGATTCATGCCTCCACCGTGCTGAGGCGGTTTACCCTTTCGACGTTGCGCATTGCCCTGCATATTGGTGTTAGCCACAAAATTCGAATTGTCTACTTTACGCTTACCATTGTTCCCGTGGCTCGCCTGGTTATGCTGCCCTTTTGTACCGGCACTCTTCTTTCCCTTCTCCAGCTTTTCTTCGTCACAATCGTGGTCCTTGGTATTATCAGAATCACATACTTAACTAGAGCTGCCATGAGTGTTCCCATATCATTGCAGTGGCGCTTGAGTCGTCCCAGCTTCATCTTCAGTGACTTAAACTGGCAATTACCCTCTAAGGTCACGATTGCCATATCAGCATTGATGCAGCCCGACGAATGCAAGATTTCTGAAACCCGGCGCACCCAATGAGTTGTTGATTTGTTCTCTCCTTGGACACAAGCAGCTAGATCCACAATGGACATAGATTATTTGCACGTATCCTTGAAGTTCGCTATAAAACGGGCCTTCAACTCGTCCCATGAATTGATCGACTTAACGGGCGGGCTCTTTAGCCAGGTACGAACCGTTCCATCTAACGTCATGGTGAAGTATTTTGCACACGCCGCTTCATCCACATCCAGCATCTCCATTTCCATCTCATAACTCTCAACCCACGCCTTAGGGGTTGATCGGCGGTATAATTAGGCACTTTACGCGGACCCTTGAAATCCTTAGGCAGCCGCACATTACGCAGAGCCGGGGTGAGGCACGGTACTCCCCAAGAGCTAAAAGCCAAACCACGTTCAACTGATGCCGCTGGCTGAATTGGAGCGGGTTGATTCGCATATTGCGCTGCCAATTGTGCTGCTAACTCAGCCTCTCGTCGTGCTCTGCCGTTATTCACCACATCCTGAGCATTCATACCACCGTGTGCCGGATTGGGCCCTCGAGGGGCGTCACGGCTCCGCGCACTGCTTGACACAGCCGGTTCGTCCATGTGCCTATTGTAACTCTTGCTCGGACGGGGAGTTGAATATATTCTGTCTCGGCTGTAGGAATAAGCCTGCTGCTGCACAATAGCGGTTTGAAGAAGATCCCTGGCCCGTCGCGTCTCAACCGCCGCCAGCGAGTCACCTTCCATCGGAATAGCTGCCAAACGCGACGCTGCAGCAACCATGTAATCCAAAGGGCTAGAGAAGTGACCTGGCGGCGTCGGTACGCATTGCGGCGGGTTGTCCGTCCGTCGAGCCAGGTCCATCACCCATGGCTGATCCGGCACCGCCCCAGGTGCCTCGGTCCGGTTTACTGCTGTCGGATTACTAGGCCCGACTCCTGGCGTATTGAAGAGGTTCATTCCTTCGTAAACCTGCAGCAGACGAGACCGGTACTTCCTCCTCATTACTTCATTTGACGCGTTCTGATCCAACATGAGCCGGTAATTCTGCGCCTGGATCTGCTGTGATTGGGCATCTAAAGCGGCCCGCTCTTCAGTCATCCTGGCCTCCTCAGCCGCCAAGTCTTCCTTGGAATGAGTTATCTGATCCTTCAGTTTTGTAACATCCGCATTATGCTGATCTTGGGTCTCCGGGGTGACCGTCGTGGTCAACAATGTCGTCAAAGCGTCCAGAAAACCGGAAAGAACTTGAGCCGGCCGACGCGCAGGGCCTCCTGCCCCGGCTGCCGATCCGGAAATCATTGCTGCTGCAGATGAAGATTGCAAGGTGGGCTGCGGTTCAAAGGGGTCCGGAATACTGTCTCCATCGGAATAGCCCCCAATCCGGCCATCTTGCAATTGATACAGCGACTCGGTTTCGCTAATGGATGATTCACCATCTGAGCAGATGGCCGTCTCACCGTCGGACACCGGTTCAGATTCCGCACCATGGATGAACCCTACGAACGCACGCTTCATGGCAGGCCGAACCCGGGCAGGACTTGCACACTGAGCCATTTCGACGAGGTCGGTGGAGATGTCCGGCTCAGGGCCCGGTTCGCCGATCTTGCTGATGAAGACGCAAATTCTGCCAAAGGGGACCCGGTACCCATACTCAATTGAGCCGGCCTCGGGGCCCCATCCTGCATCGTCGATGTGGAGCTTGCCGCGATGACTCTTGGTCATCCAGCCAACCGCGTACCCTTTGAGTCCTTCGAAGTTGCCCTTTAAGAACTCGAAACCGTCATGCAATAGCCCCACGGTGGGCGCCAACTGTCGTGGAATTAACACGTCAGATGTCCTAGCGGAAGGACTTAGTCGTGGAGCCATCGCAACGAGATTAGCTTAAATGGGTTAAACCGAAACAAAGGACACGGGAAGTTTATACTGGTTCGGCCCCTTGCGGTGAAGGTAAAAGCCTACTCCAGTTGTTGTGGGATTGATTGATCTCGATGAGCAGGGAGCGAATCTGCTTTACCTATCTCTCGAGCTGTTGTTTCTTGTCTTTGAACCGCCGCCGGGTCGTCCCTTTATATACACAGGTTGACGCCCGGCCGGTTTACAGAATCCCGAGGCCGGCTCATACAAGTTTCCGGCTCGGTCTCTTCCTTTCCCTAACTTACAATACAAGTTATACATCTATGGCGTTTTACTACTATGGGCCCTAATCCGCCATTGGGCTCTGGGTCTTTAAGCCTCCATAGTTAAAGCGCCATATCCTTCATCTTCATGGGCTCTTGTACAGGACTCCTTGTGCGTGTAATCCGGCCCCTCCTGGGCGGTTTACACCCAGTAGTCATATCCCCAACAGGTCCGTCGTTGACGCGACCGCTCGGCTGCCGCGACCAGCCAGCCCGCCTTCACACGGCATCGCTGCCGCGCCTGCCGCCCGCCGCCCGCGTCGGGCCGCCCGCCTTCCCCTCGTGGCACGCGCCGCCGACGGCTCGCCCGCCCCTCTCCCTCCCCCTCCGGCTATAAAAAGGCCGCGCCTACCCCTCTCCACTTCAGGCCCTCTCTTCCTCTCTTCTCCAAGCTAGCCCCTCTCTTCCTCTCTTCTCCACGCCGGCGATGTCTTCGAGCGACTCCTACGAGGGCGCATGGCCAGGCGGCGTCTGGCTGCTGAGGCTCACCATCGGCGACACCGAGGACTTGGCCTAGTTCTGCCTGGTGGTGTTGTTGGCTTCCAAGGTGCCGAGGCCATGGCGGATCGGCGCGGACGGCATCCCCACCATGGGCCTGCCACCGATGAGGGAGCAGCTCTGCGCCTTACCTGGAGCCCGGTACAACAGGTGAGCCCGCCACAGGTTCTGGCGCGGCAAAAACTTCGACATCGTCCTCAGCGTGTTCAGGGCCGCGGCAGCCAGCCTCCCAGTCGGAGACATTACCGACGAGGTTGGCTCTTCCGTCGTCGCCGCCACCATAGCGCACCGCCACCCACCCCAACTGCCCCGGCACCGCAGGCGCCCCCCTGCCCTGGCACTGGTCGAGATCCCGCCGGAGCAGGCCGCCCTCGCGCAAGACGGAGACCCCGACGACACGCCGGTGCTGCTTGCAGTGCTGGCCCGGTCGGCAGACGAGGCGACGGCGGCAACAGCTCGTGAGGCCCGAGAGCGGCAGACGGCCATAGTGGCGGTGCAGGCGCAGGACGATGACTGGTGGGACTTCAGCAACGCCGATGGCGGCTATGATGGCGGCGAGGGAGACGCCGATGGTATGTTACCGGTAAGTCGACCTCACTGGCGCCAGCGACGAGGAGTAGTCTAGTTTTAGGTTTAGATTTAAATTTTGTTCTAAGTTATGTAATAGAAGTGGTTATGTTTAGGGTTATGTAAGATAAGATATCTTCAATTATGATGAACTCGGAATGGTTTATCTGGAAAAAATATATCCTTATGTTTAATTTGATTTTGTCGTGCAATAAACCTTCAAAAAAATAAACGAAAATACGTGCATTTGAACGTTACGAGACGACAAGTGACACAAAACGGGCGGTTCGCTCATACCAACTCACCGCAAAAATTGTAGAAAAATCAGAGTGGCAAAAGGCCACGAAACTTGTCATGCATACTAGGCATGTTGCTAGAACACTATGAAACTTGTCATGCGTACAGCAGCAAACGATAAAAAATAGAGCAATAAAAAAGCCAAGTAAAAAAATGCCCCTATCCTAGCAGGCCGCAACTGTACGTAATCGATCCGGCCCGATCAAGCCGGACGGCAAAAGGGCAGGCCTTTCAGCCCAGTTATGGCCTGCAGGACGGTCACAATGGGAGAGTGGCGGGACAAGGCGTGATTCAAACGAGTTCAAAAGGTGGGTGTGAGGCAGCTATTTAAGCTGGCCGCGGCGTCGTTCGGCAGGCAAGGTGGGACTAAACTTTAGTCATCACCCCCACGCGCACCACTGCCCCCCGCACCACCGGGACGGCCAACGCGCGCCGTCTAGGACATTGATTATTTTTTTAATTGTGTGAAAAAGAATAATGAGTTTTTTGTTATATTTTAGAAGTAAGAACTAACATATTTCAATTTACTAAAAAAATAATGAATGTTTTCCTATAACTAATAATTTATGAAATGTTTTATAATTTTTAACAATTTATGCAAAGTTTACTATTGTTATGTGCAGTTTGTTATCGTTTAAAAATGTTCCATAATTAAAAAAAACACTATTTAATATCTATTTTATTAAGTATTAAATTACAATTTTATTTAATTTTTATTTTTTATTAAAATTTTATTATTAAATTTTTTTTGAAAAATAATAATAAGTTTTTTGTTATAATTAAGAACTAAGAACTAACATATTTCAATTTATTAGAAAATAATAATGATTTTTTTTCTTATAACTAATAATTTATGAAAATGTTTGATAATTTTTTGAGAAACACCGAGAAAACCCTACGAAATCCGTACAGTGTCGAAAAGTGATGCAAACTTGCACGGATTATGACCTTGGTGATGCGGGCGTGTGCAAAAAGTTTGGGGTCAACTGCCTGAGTAAAAATAACGTACTTCGGAGGTGACCTCCTTCAGATCCGATCAGTGCTGGTTGCATAGGAGGTAGGAGCTGGCATGCATGAAATGTCACCCAGTTTTGGCACGCAGTGGGAATGCACATCTTTGGACCCCACGCAAGATTAGAACGTATTTCGACCCCAAAAACACGTTGCGTCACGTCCGGGGGGTGCTAGGTGGTGTTTTCACCGGAAAAATTATAGAAAATTCATGAAGTGGCAAAAAGCCATGAAACTTGTCATGCATCCTAGTCATGATGGTGGAACACTATGAAAAAAATTGGGTTCGTTTGAAGGATGTCGAAAAAAAACTCCTTTCGGATGGGGCCTTTGCTTCTACCCGAATGGTCCCCGGAGAACGAGGTCAATTTTTCGACATATTCGGAATGACCTCAAATTTTGCAAGTGAGTTGGTATGGTGACCCCCACACTCAATCCAAGAACTGAACATATTTGGACACTAAAAACATGTTGCGTCACGTCCAGGGTGTGCTATGTGGTGTTTTCACCGAAACAATTATAAAAAATTCATAAAGTGGCAAAAAGCCACGAAACTTGTCATGCATCCTAGTCATGATGGTAGAGGACTACGAAAAACATTTCGGTTCATTTGAACGATGTCGAAAAAAACTCCTTTTCGGACAGGGCCTTCGCTCCTACCCGAACGGTCTCGGGAGAACGAGGTCAGTTTTTTAACATATTCGAAATGACCTCAAATTTTGCAAGTGAGTTGGTATGCCCACTCCCACAGTGAATCCAAAAATTGAACGTATTTGGATACCAAAAACACGTTGCGTACATCTGGTCAGTGTTTTAGGTGTTTTCACCAAAAAAATATAAAAAATTCATAAAGAGGTTAAAATCCATGAAACTTGTCATGCATACTAGTCATGATGGTACAACACTATGAAAAATATTTGGGTTCATTTGAAGAATGTCGAAAAAAAACTTCTTTCGGACGGGGTGAGACTAAATTTGCGTAGTATGGCAAACGATAAAAAATAAGATAGATAGTAATGATGTGATTTGAGTTTACACTGCAACTGGCAGCTCTGACGCACTGCCTGTACAGTGTAAGCTCATCACACTGCCTGGGCAGTACGGCAGCGCCGCCCTTGGCAGTGCAAAGTCAAATCAAATTATTACTAACTGTATCATATAGCAAAGTGCACGAACACGGCTATATAAGCCGGTCGTGGCGTCCCTCGGCGGGCGAGGTGGGACTAAACAAGCGCCCCTCCCACCTCCCCTGCGCCGTAACTCATAGGAGGCAAAAACAAGTAAGGAAAAAAAGGCCGAACCATTCTTGCAGGCCGTAACTGCGCGTAATCGGTCCGGCTAGATCAAGTCAGTTGGCGAAAGGGCCAGCTTTTCGGCCCAGCTACGACCTACAGGAGGGTCACAACTTGACAGTGTCGGGACGAGGCGATATTTAAATGAGTTCAAAAGAGACGTGGGAGGCAGGTATATAAGGTGGTTGCGGTGTCGTTCGGGGGGCGAGGTGGGACTAAACTTTAGTCCTGACCCACGCCGACGCTGCCCCCGCACCACCGCAGTGTCAATGGGCCGGCCCACGCGCGCCGTCTCGCACCGTAACTGGGCCGGCAACGCGCGCTGTCCAGCAAATATTTTGTTCAGTTATTTGTGTAGATTATTAATTAGGTTTTTAACATTTATGTAATGTTCATTAATGGCAAAAAACAGTACTTAAAATATAATTGTTAATTAGATTTTTAATATTTATATAATGTTCATTATTTAATTTTTAATGTCTTTTTCATTAATGGATAAAAAATCTATAAAAATATTGAGTTTTTTGTTATAATTTACAAGTAAGAATAATGAGTTTTTTGTTATAATTTATAAGTAAAAATAATAATTTTTTTGTTATAATTGTTTATGAATTTTGGGTTAATGGCTAACATTTTTGAGTTTATTAAAAAATAATAATGAGTTTTTTTCTATAACTAATAATTTGGAAAACAAACTTAATACTGTTATGTGCAAAGTTTAGTAGTGTTAATGCATTTTGTTATCGTTTAAAAAATGTTCCATAATTATAAAGAAACGGTATTGAATATAGAATATTATTTGTTAAAAAGTGCACGGAGTGACAAAATGATACCAAAAAAATAATGAAAACTTGCACGCGACGACCCTGGTGATGCGGTCGTGTGCAAAAAGTTTGTGGGTCAACCGGCTGTGTCAGAAAAGAAAACGCACTACGGAGCTGACCTTCTTCATATCCGATCAGTGCTGGTTGCGTAGGTGGTACGAGGTGGCATGCATGAAATGTCCCCCAATTTTGGCAGGCAGTGTGCATGCCCATCGTAGGACCCCACGCAAGATTAGAACGAATTCAGGCACCAAACGCACGTTGCGTCACGCTCGGCCAGTGTTTTCGGTGTGTTTCACGGGCAAAACCCTAAGAAATTCGTACAGTGTCGAAAAATTATGAAAAATTGCACGCATGATGGCCCTGGTGATGCGGGCGTGTGCAAAAAGTTTGTGGTCCACTGGCTAAGTCAGAAAAGAAAACACACTACGGAGCTGACCTCTTTCATATCTGATCAGCGCTGGTTGCATAGGTGGTACGATGTATCATGCATTAAATGTCACCCAATTTTGGCAGGCAGCCGGCATGCCCATCATAGGACCCCACGCAAAATTAGAACAAATTCGTGCAGCAAACGCACGTTGCGTCATGCCCGGTCAGTGTTTTCGGTGTGTTTCACGGGGAAAACCCTAAGAAATTCGTACGGTGCCGAAAAATTATGAAAACTTGCACGCATGATGGCCCTGGTGATGCGGGCGTGTGCAAAAAGATTGGGGTCCACTGGCCGAGTCAGAAAAGAAAACGCACTATAGAGTGGACCTCGTTCATATCCGATCAGTGGTGGTTGCATATATATGTGGTACGAGGTGGCATGCATGAAATGTCACCCAATTTTTGGCAGGCAGTGGGCATGCCCATTGTAGGACCCCACGTAAGATTAGAACGAATTTGGGCATGCCCATCTATATTAATTTGTTCATATTATGTTAGATTTTTTTTCTGTTAATAGATTTTTTTGTGATATTATTGTTGAATATGCATGTTTGGTGATACTATTGTTAAAAGATCTTTTTGTTAGATTAGATGTGTAGTAATTTAGATATGTAGTTCATATTGTGTAATTTAGATTGTGTAATTAATTTGTTCATATTATGTTAGATTTTTTTCTGTTAATAGATTTTTTTGGTGATATTATTGTTGAGCATGTTTGGTGATATTATTGTTAATAGATCTTTTTGTTAGATTAGATGTGTAGTAATTTAGGTATGTAGTTCATATTGTGTAATTTAGATTGTGTAATTAATTTGTTCATTTTTAGTAAGTACTATTTTATTTTATTTATAGTAAGTGCTTCATATATAGTTGAACTAGCTAGTTGATTTAATAAACTAATTTATTTTACTATATATAGAAGTAGTTTATTTTTAGTAAGTACTACTTTATTTATTTATAGTAAGTGCTTAGTAGTTGAACTAGATAGTTGATTTAATTAATAAAACTACTTTATTTAACTATATATAGAAGTAGTTCCCGCATCGACGTCGGCGATGCCTATCCCGCATCCTCGTCGTCGTCGACTCGGCGGTGGAGGCCTGCTTGAGCAGGGCCATGTTCGGGACTGTGCTCCGCCGGGCTGGTATTGGGAGGTGCTACCTTCCGGGGGACGTAGGTTGGTGAGGAGGCAGCCCGTTGTTGACCCAATCCTTGTTTGGTGGCGGTCGCATGGGCCACTGATGGTGCTGAGGCTTCCGGACACCGCGGAGGTGGTACGTCACTGTGTCAGCGAGGAGGACGAGCACGTCCGTCGCTACATGGTTGCATTGGAGGGCAGGTTCGACAATACCTGACAGGTTCTTCAGGGATCTCACTGGAGCTATGATCCTGTGATGGTTCCTTATCTTTGGGTGTCCACCGCCCGCGTCGATACCCGTCGGGCACTACGGTACTAGTTGTATTAGTGATGCTATATTAGTGATAATATTCGACGATGTACGGACACCAAGAGATGATGTGCTTTTTCTTATAATTACTGAATACATGCTAATTTGAATACTACTTTATTTTATGATTTGTTTTTGCTTATTTTATGATTTGGTTTTGCTTATTGAATGCTCATATTGGATAAGTTCTCCTTCATTCCCGTGTGCTAGACAATTTGGTGTAATAATGCACTCGGGAATGAAAGGAGGAGCTACGTACATCACCGATAGTCAACCCGCGATTAATAATCTAGTTTAATATTTGAATTATGAACATAGGCCAGAAATGTCGTACTCGGACGATGAAAACCGCCCGGGGGGAGTGCGACTGGTGCCATGACGACCGAGGTATGTGCGACAGGTTCATTGAGCTGGACGAAGATCGGCGCTTCAGCATTAAGCTCGAGGAGACCTTCGATGTTCATACGGTACGCAACGACGACAATAGTTTTTTTCGTAATTAAGCATGACTTCAACTATTTTAACGTGTATTTTCATCTTTTCCAATTCGACTAGCTTATCCCATGCTTTGCAAGACGCTATGTCTTGGAGATGATGGGTTTTGAAGACCATGAAAGTTTCGAAACGAAAAAAATTAACCTAAGTACCCATCATGGTGTGGATTTTCAAGTAAAGTTGTACAATGCTCAGAGTGTAACCCATTTTGGTTGCAAAAATTGGGAAGCACTCTGCAAGATGTATGGTCTTGATGAGGGTATGCTTGTCACCATGGATCTTGGTGATCCTACAATCGAGCAAGAGAGACCTTCGATTTGGGTCCTTGTGGATACACCTCCAATTCTTCCCTCATGTGAGCTTAACATAGTTATTAAGTAATTTATATTGTTTATTTCAAAATAGTTGACAACTTATTTTCATTGACAGCTTATTTTCATTCTTCAAAGAATGTGCGGAAGATGGTAGACAGAACATACTACACCGAAGGCTCCGAATTAACTTATCAGGAGAAAAATCATCTGGTCGCATTTTGTACTGATCTTGAGAATTACAATATCTACAATCAAACTCCTCAACATTATGGTCAATATGTGCCACTAGTGCACGTGTTGAACTATGGTAACTACCATGGAGATACCCTGGTAAGATTTTTTACTATTATAACATCCGTGCATCTTTTTGCACACTTCTAAAACTAGTACATCATTGCTAACTACGAAGTTATTACTATGTTTTTCAACAGATAATCCCGAATAATTGTGTGCCTCATCTGATGTATACGCACAGTATCCTTCATGTTTTGAACATACAACCAGGTCGTCCTACGAATCTCAACTGTCCATACCGGGTTTCTAAAAGAAGTGGAGACATGACAATCAAAGAATGGAAAAAATGTATGGACAGTCGTAAAGAGCTTCTTGGAAGCAAAAGGCAGCGAAGGGCAAGAATTGGAGACAGGATGATCGCCATTCTTCATAATGGAGAGTCAGGGTCTATATTGTTTTATGCTATTTTACCTTAAGGGTGTTTAGGTCCTACCTGATACTGATGATCATGTGCTAAGAACAATTATGTAGGGTTGGGTTCGATGACTATGAGGATGATGATCGTATGACTTATTATTAATAACGAGTAGAAGTTGTATGATGATGCATGATTAGTAGGACTTGTTATTATATATGATGATGTATGATGCGAGCATGCATGAGTTGTTATATCAGCGGGTGAAATGAACATAGCAGTAGCGTTGGTAAACCAAGGACGAAGATATAAGAGAGGACACTTCTCTCTATTAGCTAGCTAATAACAACCTCAAAATAATCCCCAAAACACCTAAAGCAGCCACTTTTCTAAAAAAACATGGACTTTTGGTCCCGGTTGGTGCCACCAACCGGGACCAAAGGCCCCCCTGACTGGGCTCGGAGGACCGGCCACGTGGAGGCGCATCTGTCCCGGTTCGTATTTGAACCGGGACTAATGGGTGGAGGCATTAGTAACGACCCATTAGTCCCGGTTCATGAACCGGGACTAAAGGCCCTTACGAACCGGGACTAATAGGTGTTTTTCTACTATTGTGTGTAAAAAGCTTGGGGTCCACTGGCTGAGTCAGAAAAGAAAACGCAGTACGGAGCTGAGCTCCTCCATATCCGATCACTGCTGGTTGCATAGGTGGTACGAGGTGGCATGCATTAAATGTCACCCAATTTCGGCAGGCAGTGGGCATGCCCATCGCAGGACCCCACGCAAGATTAGAACGAATTCGGGCACCAAATGCACGTTGTGTCACGCCCGGTCAATGTTTTTGATGCGTTTCACGGGGAAAAACATAAGAATTCATACGGTGTTAACAAATTATGAAAACTTCCACGCATGATGGCCCTAGTGATGCGGGCGTGTGCAAAAAGTTTGGGTCCATCGGCTGAGTCAGAAAAGAAAACGCACTATGGAGCTAATCTCCTTCATATCCGATCAGTGCTAGTTGCATAGGTGGTACGAGGTGGCATGCATGAAATGTCACCCAATTTTGGCAGGCAGGTGGCATGCCCATCGTAGGACCCCACGCAAGATTAGAACAAATTCGGGCACCAAACGCACCTTGCGTCACGCACGGTCAGTGTTTTCGGTGCGTTTCACGGGGAAAACCCTAAGAAATTCGTACGGTCTCAAAAAATTATGAAAAGTTGCACGCATGATGGCCCTGATGATCGGTCGTGTGCAAAAAGTTTGGGGTCCACTGGCTGAGTCAGAAAAGAAAACGCACTACAGAGTTGACCTCCTTCATATCCGATCAGTGCTGGTTGCATATATAGGTGGTACGAGGTGGCATGCATGGAATGTCACCCAATTTTTGGCAGGAAGTGGGCATGCCCATCGTAGGATCCCACGCAAGATTAGAACGAATTTGGGCACCAAACGCACGTTGTGTCGCGCCCGGTCAGTGTTTTCGATGTGTTTCACGGGAAAAAACCTCAGAAATTTGGACGGTGTCGAAAAATTATGAAAACTTGCATGCATGATGTCCCGGGTGATGCGGGCGTGTGCAAAAATTTTGGGGTCCACCAGATGAGTGAGAAAAGAAAACGCAGTACGGAGCTGACCTCCTTCATATCCGATCAGTGCTGGTTGCATAGGTGATAAGAGGTGGCATGCATTAAATGTCACCCAATTTTAGCAGGCAGTGGGCATGCCCATCGTAGGACCCCATGCAAGATGAGAACGAATTCGGGCACCAAACGCACGTTGCGTCATGCCCGGTCAGTGTTTTCAGTGCGTTTCACGGGGAAAAGGCTAAGAAATTCGTACGATGTCGAAAAATTATGAAAACTTGCACGCATGATGGCCCTGATGATCGGTTGTGTGCAAAAAGTTTGGGGTCCACTGGCTGAGTCAGAAAAGAAAACGCACTACAGAGTTGACCTCCTTCATATCCGATCAGTGCTGGTTGCATATATAGGTGGTACAAGGTGGCATGCATGGAATGTCACCCAATTTTTGGCAGGCAGTGGGCATGCCCATCATAAGACCCCACGCAAGATTAGAACGAATTTGGGCACCAAACGCACGTTGTGTCACGCCCGATCAGTGTTTTCGCTGTGTTTCACGGGAAAAAACCTCAGAAATTCGAATGGTGTGGAAAAATTATGAAAACTTGCATGCATGATGGCCCTGGTGATGTGGGCGTGTGCAATAAGTTTGGGGTCCACCAGATGAGTGAGAAAAGAAAACGCAGTACGGAGCTGACCTCCTTCATATCCAATCAGTGCTGGTTGCATAGGAGATAAGAGGTGGCATGCATTAAATGTCACCCAATTTTAGCAGGTAGTGGGCATGCCCATCGTAGGACCCCATGCAAGATGAGAACAAATTCGGGCACCAAACGCATGTTGCGTCATGCCCGGTCAGTGTTTTCTTTGTGTTTCACAGGGAAAAGGCTAAGAAATTCGTACGGTGTCGAAAAATTATGAAAACTTGCATGCATGATGGCCCTGATGATCGGTCGTGTGCAAAAAGTTTGGGGTCCACTGGCTGAGTCAGAAAAGAAAACGCACTACAGAGTTGACCTCCTTCATATCCGATCAGTGCTGGATGCATATACAGGTGGTACAAGGTGGCGGGCATGCCCATCGTAAGACCCCACGCAAGATTAGAACGAATTTGGGCACCAAACGCACGTTGTGTCACGCCCGGTCAGTGTTTTCGGTGTGTTTCTCGGAAAAAAACCTCAGAAATTCGGACGGTGTCGAAAAATTATGAAAACTTGCATGCATGATGGCCCTGGTGATGCGGGCGTGTGCAAAAAGTTTGGGGTCCACCAGATGAGTGAGAAAAGAAAACGCAGTACGGAACTGACCTCCTTCATATCCGATCAGTGTTGGTTGCATAGGTGGTAAGAGGTGGCATGCATTAAATGTCACCAAATTTTAGTAGGCAGTGGGCATGCCCATCGTAGGACCCCACGCAAGATGAGAACAAATTCGGGCACCAAACGCACGTTGCGTCACGCTCGGTCAGTGTTTTCTTTGCGTTTCACGGGGAAAAGGTGTTGGAAATATGCCCTAGAGGCAATAATAAAAGAACTATTATATTTCATTGTTCATGATAATTGTCTTTTATTCATGCTATAACTGTATTATCCGGAAATCGTAATACACGTGTGAATACATAGACCACAATATGTCCCTAGTGAGCCTCTAGTTGACTAGCTCGTTGTGATCAACAGATAGTCATGGTTTCCTGACTATGGACATTGGATGTCATTGATAACGGGATCACATCATTAGGAGAATGATGTGATGGACAAGACCCAATCCTAAGCATAGCACAAAGATCGTGTAGTTCGTTTGCTAGAGCTTTACCAATGTCAAGTATCTCTTCCTTCGACCATGAGATCGTGTAACTCCCGGATACCGTAGGAGTGCCTTGGGTGTATCAAACGTCACAACGTAACTGGGTGACTATAAAGGTGCATTACAGGTATCTCCGAAAGTATCTGTTGGGTTGACACGGATCGAGACTGGGATTTGTCACTCTGTATGACGGAGAGGTATCTCTGGGCCCACTCGGTAATGCATCATCATAATGAGCTCAAGGTGACCAAGGTGTTGGCCACGGGATCATGCATTACGGTACGAGTAAAGCGACTTGCCGGTAACAAGACTGAACAAGGTATTGGGATACCAACGATCGAGTCTCGGGCAAGTAATGTACCGATTGACAAAGGGAATTGTATACAGGGTTTTGATCGAATCCCCGACATCGTGGTTCAACCGATGAAATCATCGAGGAGCATGTGGGAGCCAACATGGGTATCCAGATCCCGCTGTTGGTTATTGCCCGAGAGTTGTCTCGGTCATGTCTGCGTGTCTCCCGAACCCGTAGGGTCTACACACTTAAGGTTCGGTGACGCTAGGGTTATTAGGAAGACTAGTATGTGACTACCGAATGTTGTTCGGAGTCCCGGATGAGATCCCGGACATCACGAGGAGTTCCGGAATGGTCCGGAGGTGAAGTTTTATATATGGGAAGTTGTCATACGGACACCGGAAAGTTTCCGGGGGTTATCGGTATTGTACCGGGGCCACCGGAGGGGTTTCGGGGGTCCACCGGGAGGGGCCACCCCTCCCGGAGGGCCACATGGGCCGCAAAGGGGAGGGAGCCATCCCCTGGAGGGCTGGGCGCGCCCCCCACCTTGGGCCCATGCGCCTAGGGTTGGGGGGGAAACCCTGAGGGGGGCGCCCCCCTTGCTTGGGGGGCAAGCCTCCCCTCCCTGGCCGCCGCCCCCCCTCTAGATCCCATCTAGAGGGGTCGGCCCCCCTTGCCCCTTCCCCTATAAATAGAGGGGTGGGGGAGGGCTGCTGTACCCATCTCCAAGGCGCAGCCCCTCCCCCCCCCCCCCAACACCTCTCCTCCTCCGTAAGCGCTTGGCGAAGCCCTGTCGGAGTACTGCTGCACCAACACCACCACGCCGTCGTGCTGCCATTGGAGCGAGCTTGCTCAACCTCTCCTTCCCCCTTGCTGGATCAAGAAGGAGGAGACGTCTCCCATCCCGTACGTGTGCTGAACGCGGAGGTGCTGTCCGTTCAGCACTTGGACATCGGTGATTCGAATCACGTCGAGTACGACTCCATCATCACCATCCTCTTGCAAGCTTCCGCACGCGATCTACAAGTGGTATGTAGATGCAAACTCTCTCCCATGACTCGTTGCTTAGATGAACTCATAGATGGATCTTTGTGAAACCGTAGGAAAACTTTTAATTTTCTGCAACGTTCACCAACAGTGGCATCATGAGCTAGGTCTATGCGTAGTTCTCTAATGCACGAGTAGAACACAATTTTGTTGTGGGCGTGGATCTTGTCAACTTACTTGCCTCTACTAGTATTTTCTTGCTTCAACGGTATTGTGGGATGAAACGGCCTGGACCAACCTTACACGTACGCTTACGTGAGACCGGTTCCACCGATTGACATGCACTAGTTGCATAAGGTGGCTGGCGGGTGTCTGTCTCTCCCACTTTACTTGGAGCGGATTCGATGAACAGGGCCCTTATGAAGGGTAAATAGAAGTTGACAAAATCACGTTGTGGTTATTCGTAGGTAAGAAAACGTTCTTGCTAGAACCCAATCGCAGCCACGTAAAAGATGAAACAACAATTAGAGGACGTCTAACTTGTTTTTGCAGCGATTGATCATGTGATGTGATATGGCCAGAAGTTGTGATGAATGATGAATTGTGATGTATGATATCATGTTCTTGTAATAGGATTCACTACTTGCATGTCGATGAGTATGACAACCGGCAGGAGCCATAGGAGTTGTCTTTATTTTTTGTATGACCTGCGTGTCATTGAAGAACGCCATGTAAACTACTTTACTTTATTGCTAAACGCGTTAGCCATAGAAGTAGAAGTAGTCGTTGGCGTGACAACTTCATGAAGACACGATGATGGAGATCATGGTGTCAAGCCGGTGACAAGATGATCATGGAGCCCCGAAGATGGAGATCAATGGAGCTGTATGATATTGGCCATATCATGTCACAACTATATATAATTGCATGTGATGTTTATTATGTTTATGCATCTTGTTTACTTAGGATGACGGTAGTAAATAAGATGATCCCTTACAAAAATTTCAAGAAGTGTTCTCCCCTAACTGTGCACCGTTGCTACAGTTCGTCGCTTCTAAGCACCACGTGATGATCGGGTGTGATGGATTCTTACGTTCACATACAATGGGTGTAAGACAGTTTTACACAGCGAAAACACTTAGGGTTAACTTGACGAGCCTAGCATGTACAGACATGGCCTCGGAACACGGAGACCGAAAGGTCGAACACGAGTCGTATGGAAGATACGATCAACATGAAGATGTTCACCGACGATGACTAGTCCGTCTCACGTGATGATCGGACACGGGCTAGTCGACTCGGATCGTGTAACACTTAGATGACTAGAGGGATGTCTAATCTAAGTGGGAGTTCATAATTTGATTAGAACTTTATTATCATGAACTTAGTCTAAAACCTTTGCAAATATGTCTTGTAGATCAAATGGCCAACGCTAATGTCAACATGAACTTCAACGCGTTCCTAGAGAAAACCAAGCTGAAAGATGATGGCAGCAACTATACGGACTGGGTCCAGAACCTGAGGATCATCCTCATAGCTGCCAAGAAACAATATGTCCTAGAAGCACCGTTAGGTGACCCACCTGCTCTCCCAGCACTACAAGACGATTTGAATGTTTAGCAAACTCGTGCTGATGATTACTCCCTCGTTCAGTGCGACATGCTTTACAGCTTAGAACCGGGGCTCCAAAAGCGTTTTGAGCATCACGGAGCATATGAGATGTTCGAAGAGCTGAAACTGGTTTTCCAAGCTCATGCCCGGGTCGAGAGATATGATGTCTCCGACAAGTTCTACAGTTGTAAGATGGAGGAAAACAGTTCTGTCAGTGAGCACATCCTGAAGATGTCTGGGTTGCACAACCGTATGACCCAGCTGAACATTAACCTCCCAGATGAGGCGGTCATTGACAGAATCCTCCAGTCGCTCCCACCAAGCTACAAGAGCTTTGTGATGAACTACAACATGCAGGGGATGGTGAAGACCATTCCTGAAGTGTTCTCGATGCTGAAGTCAGCAGAGGCTGAAATCAAGAAAGAACATCAAGTGTTGATGGTCAATAAGACCACTAAGTTCAAGAAGGGCAAGGGGAAGAAGAACTTCAAGAAGGACGGCAAAGATGTTGTCGCGCCCGGTAAGCATGTTGCCGGGAAGAAGTCAAAGAATGGACCCAAGCCTGAGACTGAGTGCTTTTATTGCAAGGGAAAGGGTCACTGGAAGCGAAACTGCCCCAAATACTTAGCGGATAAGAAGGCCGGCAACACCAAAGGTATATTTGATATACATGTAATTGATGTGTACCTTACCAGTACTCGTAGTAACTCCTGGGTATTTGATACCGGTGTCGTTGCTCATATTTGTAACTCACAGCAAGAGCTGCGGAATAAACGGAGACTGGCAAAGGACGAGGTGACGATGCGCGTCGGGAATGGTTCCAGAGTCGATGTGATCGCCGTCGGCACGCTCCCTCTACATTTACCCACGGGATTAGTTTTGAACCTTAATAATTGTTATTTAGTGCCAAGTTTGAGCATGAACATTGTATCTGGATCTCGTTTAATACGAGATGGCTACTCATTTAAGTCTGAGAATAATGGTTGTTCGATTTATATGAGAGATATGTTTTATGGTCATGCTCCGATGGTCAATGGTTTATTCTTAATGAATCTCGAGCGTAATATTACACATGTTCATAGTGTGGATGCCAAAAGATGTAAAGTTGATAACGATAGTCCCACATACTTGTGGCACTGCCGCCTTGGTCACATTGGTGTCAAGCGCATGAAGAAGCTCCATGCTGATGGACTTTTAGAGTCTCTTGATTATGAATCGTTTGACACATGCGAACCATGCCTCATGGGAAAAATGACCAAGACTCCGTTCTCCGGAACAATGGAGCGAGCAACCAACTTGTTGGAAATCATACATACCGATGTGTGCGGTCCAATGAGCGTTGAGGCTCGCGGAGGATATCGTTATGTTCTCACTCTCACTAATGACTTAAGTAGATATGGGTATGTCTACTTAATGAAACACAAGTCTGAGACCTTTGAAAAGTTCAAGGAATTTCAGAATGAGGTGGAAAATCATCGTGACCGAAAGATAAAGTTCCTACGATCAGATCGTGGAGGAGAATACTTAAGTCACGAATTTGGTACACACTTAAGGAAATGTGGAATCGTTTCACAACTCACGCCGCCTGGAACACCTCAGCGAAACGGTGTGCCCGAACGTCGTAATCGCACTCTATTGGATATGGTGCGGTCTATGATGTCTCTTACCGATTTACCGCTATCATTTTGGGGATACGCTCTAGAGACAGCTACATTCACTTTAAATAGGGCACCGTCTAAATCCGTTGAGACGACACTGTATGAATTATGGTTTGGGAAGAAACCTAAGCTGTCGTTTCTAAAAGTTTGGGGATGCGATGCTTATGTCAAGAAACTTCAACCTGAAAAGCTCGAACCCAAGTCGGAAAAATGCGTATTCATAGGATACCCTAAGGAAACTGTCGGGTATACCTTCTACTTAAGATCCGAAGGCAAGATCTTTGTTGCCAAGAACGGATGCTTTCTGGAAAAAGAGTTTCTCTCGAAAGAAGTAAGTGGGAGGAAAGTAGAACTCGATGAAGTACTACCTCTCGAACGGGAAAGTGGTGCAGCTTAGGAAAATGTTCCTGTTATGCCCACACCAACTGAAGAGGAAACCAATGATGATGATCAAGGTACTTCGGATCAAGTTGCTACTGAACTTCGTAGGTCCACAAGGACACGTTCCGCACCAGAGTGGTACGGCAACCCTGTCCTGGAAATCATGTTGTTAGACAACGGTGAACCTTCGAACTATGAAGAAGCGATGGCGGGCCCAGATTCCAACAAATGGCTTGAAGCCATGAAATCCGAGATAGAATCCATGTATGAAAACAAAGTATGGACTTTGACAGACTTGCCCGATGATCGGCGAGCGATAGAAAACAAATGGATTTTTAAGAAGAAGACGGACGCGGATGGTAATGTTACCATTTATAAGGCTCGACTTGTCGCTAAGGGTTATCGACAAGTTCAAGGGATTGACTACGACGAGACATTCTCTCCCGTAGCGAAGCTGAAGTCCGTCCGAATCATGTTAGCAATTGCCGCATACTATGATTATGAGATATGGCAGATGGACGTCAAAACGGCATTCCTTAACGGACATCTTAAGGAAGAGCTGTATATGATGCAGCCGGAAGGTTTTGTCGATCCTAAGAACGCTAACAAAGTATGCAAGCTCCAGCGATCCATTTATGGACTGGTGCAAGCATCTTGGAGTTGGAACATTCGCTTTGATGAGATGATCAAAGCGTTTGGGTTTATGCAGACTTATGGAGAAGCCTGCGTTTACAAGAAAGTGAGTGGGAGCTCTGTAGCATTTCTCCTGTTATATGTAGATGACATACTCTTGATGGGAAATGATACAAAACTTCTGGACAGCATTAAGGCCTACTTGAATAAGTGTTTTTCAATGAAGGACCTTGGAGAAGCTGCTTATATATTAGGCATCAAGATCTATAGAGATAGATCGAGACGCCTCATAGGTCTTTCACAAAGCACATACCTTGATAAGATTTTGAAGAGGTTCAAAATGGATCAGTCCAAGAAAGGGTTCTTGCCTATGTTACAAGGTGTGAGATTGAGCTCAGCTCAGTCACCGACCACGGCAAAAGATAAAGAAGAGATGAGTGTCATCCCCTATGCTTCAGCCATAGGATCTATTATGTATGCCATGCTGTGTACCAGACCCGATGTAAACCTTGCCGTAAGTTTGGTAGCAAGATACCAAAGTAATCCCGGCAAGGAACACTGGACAGCGGTCAAGAATATCCTGAAGTACCTGAAAAGGACAAAGGACATGTTTCTCGTTTATGGAGGAGACGAAGAGCTCGTCGTAAAGGGTTACGTCGACGCTAGCTTCGACTCAGATCTGGATGACTCTAAGTCTCAAACCGTATACGTGTATATGTTGAATGGTGGAGCAGCAAGCTGGTGCAGCTGCAAGCAGAGTGTCGTGGCGGGATCTACGTGTGAAGCGGAGTACATGGCAGCCTCGGAGGCAGCGCATGAAGCGATTTGGGTGAAGGAGTTCATCACCGACCTAGGAGTCATACCCAATGTGTCGGGGCCGATCAAACTCTTCTGTGACAACACCGGAGCTATTACCCTTGCCAAGGAGCCCAGGTTTCACAAGAAGACCAGGCACATCAAGCGTCGTTTCAACTCCATCCGTGAAAATGTTCAAGATGGAGACATAGAGATTTGCAAAGTGCACATGGATCTGAATGTCGCAGATCCATTGACTAAACCTCTCTCGCGGGCAAAACATGATCAACACCAGAACTCTATGGGTGTTCGATTCATCACAATGTAACTAGATTGGTGACTCTAGTGCAAGTGGGAGACTGTTGGAAATATGCCCTAGAGGCGATAATAAAAGTATTATTATATTTCATTGTTCATGATAATTGTCTTTTATTCATGCTATAACTGTATTATCCGGAAATCGTAATACACGTGTGAATACATAGACCACAATATGTCCCTAGTGAGCCTCTAGTTGACTAGCTCGTTGTGATCAACAGATAGTCATGGTTTCCAGACTATGGACATTGGATGTCATTGATAACGGGTTCACATCATTAGGAGAATGATGTGATGGACAAGACCCAATCCTAAGCATAGCACAAAGATCATGTAGTTCGTTTGCTAGAGCTTTACCAATGTCAAGTATCTCTTCCTTCGACCATGAGATCGTGTAACTCCCGGATACCGTAGGAGTGCCTTGGGTGTATCAAACGTCACAACGTAACTGGGTGACTATAAAGGTGCATTACAGGTATCTCCGAAAGTATCTGTTGGGTTGACACGGATCGAGACTGGGATTTGTCACTCCGTATGACGAAGAGGTATCTCTGGGCCCACTCGGTAATGCATCATCATAATGAGCTCAAGGTGACCAAGGTGTTGGCCATGGGATCATGCATTACGGTACGAGTAAAGTGACTTGCCGGTAACGAGACTGAACAAGGTATTGGGATACCAACGATCGAGTCTCGGGCAAGTAACGTACCGATTGACAAAGGGAATTGTATACAGGGTTTTGATCGAATCCTCGACATCGTGGTTCAACCGATGAAATAATCGAGGAGCATGTGGGAGCCAACATGGGTATCCAGATCCCGCTGTTGGTTATTGCCCGAGAGTTGTCTCGGTCATGTCTGCGTGTCTCCCGAACCCATAGGGTCTACACACTTAAGGTTCGGTGACGCTAGGGTTATTAGGAAGACTAGTATGTGACTACCAAATGTTGTTCGGAGTCCCGGATGAGATCCCGGACGTCACGAGGAGTTCCGGAATGGTCCGGAGGTGAAGTTTTATATATGGGAAGTTGTCATACGGACACCGGAAAGTTTCCGAGGGTTATCGGTATTGTACCGGGGCCACCGGAGGGGTTCCGGGGGTCCACCGGGAGGGGCCACCCCTCCCGAAGGGCCACATGGGCCGCAAAGGGGAGGGAGCCAGCCCCTGGAGGGCTGGGCGCGCCCCCCACCTTGGACCCATGCGCCTAGGGTTGGGGGGAAACCCTGAGGGGGGCGCCCCCCTTGCTTGGGGGCAAGCCTCCCCTCCCTGGCCGCCGCCCCCCCTCTAGATCCCATCTAGAGGGGTCGGCCCCCCTTGCCCCTTCCCCTATAAATAGAGGGGTGGGGGGAGGGCTGCTGTACCCATCTCCAAGGCGCAGCCCCTCCCCCCCACCCCCCAACACCTCTCCTCCTCCGTAAGCGCTTGGCGAAGCCCTGTCGGAGTACTGCTGCACCAACACCACCACGCCGTCGTGCTGCCGTTGGAGCGAGCTTCCTCAACCTCTCCTTCCCCCTTGCTGGATCAAGAAGGAGGAGACGTCTCCCGTCCCGTACGTGTGCTGAACGCGGAGGTGCTGTCCGTTCAGCACTTGGACATCGGTGATTCGAATCACGTCGAGTACGACTCCATCATCACCATCCTCTTGCAAGCTTCCGCACGCGATCTACAAGTGGTATGTAGATGCAAACTCTCTCCCATGACTCGTTGCTTAGATGAACTCATAGATGGATCTTGGTGAAACCGTAGGAAAAATTTTAATTTTCTGCAACGTTCCCCAACAAAAGGCTAAGAAATTCGTACGGTGTCGAAAAATTATGAAAACTTGCACGCATGATGGCCCTGATGATCGGTCGTGTGCAAAAAGTTTGGGGTCCAGTGGCTGAGTCAGAAAAGAAAACGCACTACAGAGTTGACCTCCTTCATATCCGATCAGTGCAGGTTGCATATATAGGTGGTATGAGGTGGCATGCATGAAATGTTACCCAATATTTGGCAGGCAGTGGGCATGCCAATCATAGGACCCCACACAAGAAATATTAGAACGAATTTGGGCACCAAGCGCACGTTGTGTCACGCCCGGTTAGTGTTTTCGGTGTGTTTCACGGGAAAAAACCTCAGAAATTCGGACGGTGTCGAAAAATTATGAAAACTTGCATGCATGATGGCTCTGGTGATGCGGGCGTGTGCAAAAAGTTTGGGGTCCACCGGATGAGTGAGAAAAGAAAACGCGGTACGGAGCTGACCTCCTTCATATCCGATCAGTGCTGGTTGCATAGGTGGTAAGAGGTGGCATGCATTAAATTTCACCCAATTTTGGCAGGCAGTGGGCATGCCCATCGTAGGACCCCACACAAGATGAGAACGAATTCGGGCACCAAACGCACGTTGCGTCACACCCGGTCAGTGTTTTGTTTGCGTTTCACGGGGAAAAGGCTAAGAAATTCTTACGGTGTCGAAAAATTATGAAAAGTTGCACGCATGATGGCCCTAGTGATGCGGGCGTGTGCAAAAAGCTTGGTGTCCACCGGCTGAGTCAGAAAAGAAAACGCAATACAGAGCTGAGCTCCTTCATATCCGATCACTGCTGGTTGCATAGGTGGTACGAGGTGGCATGCATTAAATGTCACCCAATTTTGGCAGGCAGTGGGCATGCCCATTGTAGGACCCCACGCAATATTAGAACGAATTCAGGCACTAAATGCACGTTGCGTCACGCCCGGTCAGTGTTTTCGATGCGTTTCACGGTGAAAAATATAAGAAATTCAGACGGTGTTAACAAATTATGAAAACTTGCACGCATGATGGCCCTAGAGATGCGGGCGTGTGCAAAAAGTTTGGATCCATCAGCTGAGTCAGAAAAGAAAACGCACTATGGAGCTAATCTCCTTCATATCCAATCAGTGCTGGTTGCATAGGTGGTACGAGGTGGCATGCATGAAATGTCATCCAATTTTGGCAAGACAATGGGCATGCCCATCGTAGGACCCCACGCAAGATTAGAACGAATTAGGGTACCAAACGCATGTCGCGTCACGCCCGGTCAGTGTTTTCGGTGCATTTCATGGGAAAAATCTTAGCAAATTCGCACGGTGTCGAAAAATTAAGAAAACTTGAACGCATGATGGCCCTGGTGATGCAGGCGTATGCAAAATTTTTGAGTGGTTTAATGGTTGAGTTAGAAAAAAAACGCATTAATATTTTCTGTTAGAAAAAAAACACATTAATATTTTTTGTCGTTAAAAAAACATCAGAGATAATGGCTCTCTTTTTGAAGAATATGCATGATCCTTGTGAACCTTCACAAGCTCTGAGCAGGTGAAGTCTCACATCGATCCTGTATGTCCACCAAATAGAGTCCCACAAACATAGATGTTTGTTCATGTCAAAAAAGAAAAGTATATAAATGAGTCAACGGCGCGCCGGCTTAGCGATGTGGTATTAAACTAGAGATGTTAAAGTACAATGCATTTATTTGTTTTCAATAAATGCATCATGGGCCAGCCGGCGGAAGTTTTACGCGACGGGCCAACAAGCCCACTATGGCGTGAACATGTCTATGACACTGTACATGCGTGCATGGGCATGGAATCTACGCCGTCGTTACCTCGCCCCACGACCGCCTAACCCCGCCGCCTCAACGCACGACCTCACCCTGATCGCACGGTCACACCGTCGTGGCCATCCGAACTCCCTTCCCTGCCGCCCTCACGACGGCCATACACTCCGGCATCTACGCGCGCGACTTCTATCTCGGCCCGGGCGACCGTCTCGGCAAAGTCGCCCGCACCCAGAACCCTAGGGCGGGCCGCCGGCTACTGCGGTGGTGTGGGCAGAGGGCGCGCGGCTACCACGACTAACCCACACCGGGTGGGGATAGCCAACGGGGGCTGCTGGTGCACCTCGCGTCGTCGGAAGGTATGGTATTAAACTAGATGTACTGTTTTTTAAATCTTGTAACTAGTCAAATAATGTTTATCTTATTTAGAGTGCAAGAATACAGAGATGTTTACTGCTCGGTTGAGAAGTGGTGCGAAGCGGGAGCAAACATCGGGAAAAGGCGTTCCTCTCGCCGACAGAGCGGCCCCACACCCATTTCCGCTTCTGCCGACGCCCCGGCGACCCCCCGGCGCTTGGGTTCGGCTCGGGTTCGCCGACTATTATTTCGGCCCAAATCGGCGATCATGGGGCGCGGCTGGGCCGATTTTCGGCCGACGGCGCTAAAAACGCCTTCGGAGGCCGGTTGGGGCCGCGGCCGGAGATGCTCTTAGGGGCTGTTTGGTTTATGGCCCCAACTCACCCTACCAAAATATTGGTCACGCCAAATCTTTTGTATGGCGTTTGCTTTGTTGCCAAATTTTTGGCTGCCAACGAGTCCCTTGTTCCTTCCTTCACAAATTCTTGCCAAAATTTTGGCCAACCCTGGGCGGTGGAATCCCACGCCAAATAATTGGCAAGCCAATATTGGCAGGGCATCTACGAGTAAGAACCAAACACACCCTTAATGCCGCGACGCAAAGGAACTCCGGCGAGCTCCCAGTGTTGTCAGAATCGTTGGAACGGTTGAAAACCAACGATCAGAGCTGAAAATATAAGGGATTTTTCTAACTGGGCCAGCTACGCCTACCCACAGCACCAGCAGGCCAAAGGTGCATTTACTTATTTCCCTCTTTTGTTTGATCAGGTTAATTAACTAGCGCTAACCTTTATCAATTTGCACCAGGTTAATGGATGAATACCCGAGAAATACTGAGCAATGTCGATGGGGTTCCGCAGCAGTAATGCTACATCAACGGGCTTTTACAGGGGTGTTACGGGGTGATCATTAGTTGGCGAGTTGTCATCTTTCCCTAATAATAATAAAGCACGGATTGATTTTGTCGGGTTCACCATTACAATACGTTTCTTTCCATGATTTTACGCTTTCAGTTTGAATTTAAAACATATTCAAAGTGGTACTAAACATATTCGTCCGTTATTAGTTTCACCCGTCAACGTTTGTTTCGTCCGTCCACCACGCTCGTACAGTTTTTTCATATATGGGCTGCGAGCCTGTGCCCTTTATTTTTTATATGGGCCGCGAGCTTATGGCACTCGCTCGAAGTAAAAATACTATATTTTCGAACCCACGACCTCTGTGTCCTAGGAAGACAAGCTAGCCACCAAAAGAGGGACGCTGTGTATAGAAGAAAATCCTACTTGCCGCTCATTGCGGCAAGTAGTCCACGCTTCGCACAGGGCAGGTGCGAGGGAGCGACCGAGTGGCCGGCCCGTTTAGCGTTACAGCAGACACCGGTTTGGGGAACCTTCTTCCAGCCGGTTTTTTCCGGTTTTGAAAACATTCTAGAAGGTTCCTGAACCGGCTTTTTCTTTTCAGTTTATTTTTATTTTTCGTTTTTCTATTTCTCTTTTTTTTTCTTTTTTCTTTTTTCTGTTTCTCTTCTTTTTCTTTTTTCTTTTTTTCTGTTTCTTTTCTATTTCCATTTTTCTTTTCCTTTTTTCCTTTTCAAGTTTATTTTCAAAAAAAAAATCCGAATTTCAATTTTTTTCCTGTTTTCCAGATTTTGTTCAAAAATTCAAAAAATGTTCCCATTTCACAAAATTTGTTCATAAATTCAAAAAATGTTCATGTTTGTAAATTTTTGTTCCGAATTTTCAAAAAATGTTCCTGTTTTCTCAAAAATTGTTCGAATTATTTTTGTTCATTTTTTGAGAAATTTGAAAAATAATGGCACGGATTTCAAAAAATGCCTGTTTTCAAGAAATTGTTCACAAATTTCAAAAAATGTTCTTATTTTTCAAATTTTTGTTCGTGTATTAAAAAATGTTCTTGTTTTTCAATTTTTTCAAAAAATGTTCTTATTTTTTAAATCATGTTCAGTTTATGCAGCTGAAAAATGTTCACCTGTATAAAAAATGTTCGCACTTTCAAAAAATGTTCGAAGCATTAGAAAAAAGTTTCCATTTCAACTGTTTGGTCATGTATATAAAAAATGTTCTCCTTTTAAAAATTGTTCTCTGTTAAGAAAATTTGTTCTGAATTTAAAAGGTTGTCCCCATTTTAAAATTTTGTTCACCAATTCCAAAAAAATTAAGTTTTCAAAAAATGTTCTGGAAAATGTTCATATTTCCAAAAATGTTATAAATTTTTGGAAAATGGTCGAGTTTTAAATGAATTGTTCAAAATTTTGGAAGATGTTCCATTTTTTCGAGTTTTGTTTACAAATTTGAAAAATGTTCCAGAATTTGAAATATTCTTCGTAGTTAAAAAGATGATGAGAAATTTATAAATTTATTCGCGTTTCTTAATTTATTCGTAACTTCAATAAAACGTTCAAAATTTCTAACATTGTTTCTAATTTTCTAAGTAATGTTCAGTTTCCGCCACTGAAGAAAGTTCTTTTAAGTTACTTCTGCTCAGTATGTTAAGAACATTCTCCTGGCGTACTGGTTAACCCAATACATGCACAAGAAGCTGGTCTAGAGTTCGAATCCCAGCTCCCGTTTCATATTATTTTTGTCCATTTTTCGCCAGACAACTCGCTTCAGTTCAACTCGAATGGGCCGGCCCAGTTGCCGCGCGCCCTGTGTGAAAGGACGGCTACTTGCCGCAGAACGCGGCGAATAGGAGCTCCCGTGTATAGACGTATTGTGCTGCAGGTTGGCCGCAGCTCTACTTGGGCTGCTCCTTCCGGCCCAAGGCCTCGAATCCCAGCTCCCGTTTCATATTATTTTTGTCCATTTTTCGCCAGACAACTCGCTTCAGTTCAACTCAAATGGGCCGGCCCAGTTGCCGCGCGCCCTGTGTGAAAGGACGGCTACTTGCCGCAGAACGCGGCGAATAGGAGCTCCCGTGTATAGACGTATTGTGCTGCAGGTTGGCCGCAGCTCTACTTGGGCTGCTCCTTCCGGCCCAAGGCCTAAGCGGGGCAGGGTATAGTACCAATTTTAGATGTATAAAAAAACAATTTTAGAATCAGTCGTGCCTTTTCATCTGCTAAATAGTCCCACATCATTTTCTTACAATGAAATCTACCAAATTATATACGTTACCAAGTTGAGGAATCAACAAGCCGCCTCAAAAATCAACAATCAGGGAGACCTGGATTATAGCGAAGAGGTGGCATTGTGTGCAATGAAATGAGGAGGCAATGTGAAAAAGACCCAATTAAACCGTTGTAAAACCTAATCAGGCACAAAGGTTATGGAGAGAACCAGAGGAGGTTCCAAGTCAAAAAATAAAAAATTGGTGCACTTCTTCAAGCTAGACCGGTTGTCAAAGGAATTATGTAAACGAGCATCCATCATTAGTGTGCTTTCGGAGAAGATTGTCAGTGAGGAAAAAAAACAAGGTATAGAAAAAATAATAATTAATCATATTTTCAGTTTTTTTTATGGAATCGGTCACAATATTTTACCTAATGATTCTTCGGTCCTGTCTGGCACTACATATGTCTCGCAACTGCAAATAATTAGTACACCTTTATGGGTGGTTAGCACCTAAAATAGTGGAGGTCGGAATAAAACTTCGAAAATTGCAAACCAAATAATGCGTACATTTTGTAAAGATGGTCCGGCTGAAACTATAATTATTATAGTATTATAGTATGTTTTTGAAAAACATTTCTTGAAATTCAGAATAATTCTTTGAATTACAAAGTTTTTTGACAACCATGATATTTTTTCGAAAATGTGACCATTGCTCCATTTTCTGAGTAAATTTAAAAAAATTCTTGCATTTGTGAACAAAACTTCAAAATCATGCGATAAGAGGTGAACAAAATGTGGTCATCGCCATTGAAGATTATGAATTTTTTTTTACTCCTGTTATAACGCACGGGCCTTTTTGCTAGTTGGATTAAAAGAAAGAGGAACGGGCCTCACCAACCTGAAACTCAGGGGGGCTGTATAGAAGGAAAGGCCCCGTAAAAGCAAGTAAGATGCCCACGAGTTTAGCATTTTCGGGTTCCGCAGTACTGCTGCTGGTGTATCTATTGAATTTTCGGTTAATGACTAGTGCACCCGCTGTTTTTTCTTTCTTATCAGGATTGGACAGAAGGTCACATACATAGCACATGCCTGCACGTGCGCACGGCCGGCATTATAAAAATCACCCGGCGCTGCAGGAAGGAAAATACATTCTTGAGCTGAGACACTGTGTTGAGCGAATCTGATGAGTTCAATATCCACTTAGCGATGTGTCATTGGACCAGGAGGCAACAGGGACTCACAGCATCTCCACTCGCGCCCCCAGCAGGCCCCTCAGGGAGAGTTTTTTCGTGCAGGCGCCGAAAAAACCCTCCAAGTCACGCCTCCAGGACGACGAAATTGGCCGGCTCGGCCCATTTTTTGGCCCGCCAATCCCAGGCCGAACCCAGTGCATTGAGGGGCGCTTGGGGGCTCCGGCGGAAGGAAACCCCGCGCGTGGGCTACTACTGTCAGGCAAAAAAGCATCCTGCACTTCCAGACTCCCCCCCCCCCCCCCCCCCCCGCGCATGCCCTTCCACCGCCGTGCCAATCCCGGCGCCGCCTACCCCCCCACCGCCGCTAGAAAGGACATTCCCCGGCCGGAAAAGGGAAGGTTCGCCGCGGCAGCCTCCACCGCGCTTTCTGGGCGAGCTTTCCGATGCTCCGACCACGTAGGGCAGGGATAACGGTGGTTCCGCACCTACCATGCCCACCAAGTGTTCGGCGATTTGTCTGCTCGGCGATGGATTCGGACAACGAGGAGGCGTTCGCGATGCTGCTGGAGGAGGAAGCCGATGCCGACGCCCAGGAGGAAGAGCATCTCATGGTCCTCACCGCACTGGCCAGCCTGTTCGCGAATAATGCAAAGCCGCGGCGAGGTGGCTCGGCGCCGGGACGGCTGAAGGCAAAGCAGAGGCATCACCTAGAAGGCTATTGCTTGCTCTACTCCGAGTACTTCGCTGATGCTCCACTGCACGCGCGAGAAAGTATTTCGGCGCCGTTATCGGATGAGCCGTAATCTCTTCCTCGGGATTGTGAATTCCATCCGTGAGTTCGACAGCTACTTCAAGTGCAAGAAGGATTGCACCGGCACACTTGGATTCACCTCACTCCAGAAGTGCACGTCAGCTATGAGGATGCTTGCATACGATGCTCCCAGTGATTCACTTGAAGACTATGGACGCATGGCCGAGTCCACGACCATCAAGTGTTTGCACAAGTTTTGCAGGGCAGTGGTGGCCGTGTTTGGACCTCAATACTTGCGATCACCCAATGCTGAAGACACTACTAGGATCCTAGCACAGAATGCAGCAAGTGGATTTCCTCGGATGCTTGGAAGCATCGACTGCATGCATTGAAAATGGAAAAAACTGTCCATTTGCTTGGCAGGGGATGTACAAAGGCGCCAAAGGCGGTTGCAGTGTGGTACTTGAGGCAGTGGCACTCATTCTTTGGTATGCCAGGAACTCACAATGACATCAACGTACTGCAGTACTCCCCTGTCTTTGCCAAGCTTGTTGAAGGTCATTCTCGTCCGGTGAATTTCGAGGTCAATTGGCGGCACTACAACAAGGGATATTACCAAGAAGATGGCATCTATCCGAGATGATCCACATTTGTGAAGAGTTTCTCAAACCCTGTGCCAGGAGGCAAGAACTCCTACTTTGCCAAGTGTCAATAGGCTTGCAGGAAGGATGTCGAGTGGGCATTTGGTGTGCTCCAATCTCAATTTGCTGTTGTCCGGTGCCCCGCTCAGACCTGGTCGAAAGATCAAATGTGGAAGATTATGACTTGTTGTGTCATCTTGCACAACATGATCATTGAGAGCGAGCAAGAAGAGCCAGCGTTTGGCACTGAACCTCAATATGCGTCGAGTATGCCAAGTTGATCACCAGCTACTGACAACCTGGACTGCCTTCCTCAATATGCGTCAGGAGATCCGAGACCCACATGTGCATCAACAACTGTAGCAGGATCTGGTGGAGCACCTATGGAGGCTCAAGGGCAACGCCTAGCTCGACGTGTGATTAAATATGAATTTTTATTTGTTGAACTATTTAATTTGTATTGATTTGTTAAACTATTTGATTGGTATTGATTTTCTGTAATGAACTATGTGATAAAAATATCTTCTGTTGAATTTGTGCCCCGTCGAGTATGGGCCGAAATTGGTCCAATTTGCGTCGAAAGTGGGCCAATTTCCGTCGAAAATGGGTTGAAAGCAGGCCAATTTGTGTAGAAAGTGGGCTGAAATCGACGTCTCGGGGCGACTGGAACCTGAGGCCCCAGGTGGCGCTATTTCAAACCGGGGGAGGGGAGGTGAGCGAGTGGAGATGCTCTCAGAAGCACGAAGAAATGAAAAGGTGCGCACTTTGGTGAACAGTTGACATCCGACGACTCATGGGACACCTCCAATTAGAAAAGGGCATCACTAGGCATCAGATTACGGATGTTTAGCTTTCATCAGACTAGTGGTTAGCCGTTCGATCAAAAGCATGGCAGTCGGCCGATGTAGTATTTAGGCCCGCGTGAGTTACGGTGATGCACTTCGTTAATTGAGTGCATCCATAAGTGCCCACGCATGCATCGGAGTGCCTGTAAATCGTGGACTCCAGTAGTTAGCTTCCATGCATGATGCACGCATGGATCTCCACTAATGTTGTTTCCGTGTAACTTCTTCCTTAAATCACGTTGTGATATTTCCCTCAAAAAAAAATCACGTTGTGATCTACCATAGCTTGTCCTCCATCTACGTCCCTTCTCTTACTGCTTCGAGTTTTTTCTTTCATAATTGATTTGGCACGTAATGGTTTGCTTCCAAAACAACAAATTATGCTTCCCGGGATAGAATGATTTGCTTCCATTGTACGGATGTATCTAAATCTAAGACAAGAATTTTGGGACGGAGGGAGTAATAGAAACCCAGCTTCGAGTTTTTCTTTCATAATTGATGATTGATTTGGCACGTAATTGTTTGCTTCCAAAACAACAAATTATGCTTCCATGGATAGAAAATTTTGCTTCCATTCTAATAGAAACCCTGCTTCGAGGTTTTCTTTCATAATTGATTTGGCACGTAATTGTTTGCTTCCAACACAAAAAATTATGCTTCCATGGATAGAAGAATTTGCTTCCATTGTAATAGAAGCCGTGCTTCGAGTTTTACTTTCATAATTGATTTGGCACGTAATTGTTTGCTTCCAACACAAAAAAATATGCTTCCGTGGATAGAAGAATTTGCTTCCATTGTAATAGAAACTTTAGTCGGTCAATTTTTTAAATGAAATTAACTTCCTCTTTTTCCAAAACAGCAAATCTATGTTTTTGGTGATAGGGAAATTTGCTTCATTTGCTATTGAAATTTGCTTCAGTTTAACAAAATATATTGCGCTAATGAAATGGTATAATTTGTTTCCAAAACCTCGCAATAATGTTCTGCCGAGTAGAGAATTGCTTGGAATGTATTTAAATTGGACTCCTTCTAATAATGTATGCTTCTTTGCTGTACTATTAATTTCCACATTATAAGAACCATGCTTCAGTGAGTGTCGTATATGATTCTTTTTTCCCCTGGCAGCTAATTTCTGTCCTAGCATTTTATTTGCTTCCTACATAATTTTGTGAGGCTTCGTAAGTCTTCATTTGGCGCTTCGGTCTCAAAAAGTAAAATAAACAAACTATGTTCCATTAGTTTCATTTCCCGCTTCAACAGTAAATGAATATGACGAAAAGGGTTTTCCCCCGCTTTGTATTACAAAGCAACCAACCGAGACAACTGACGATAGGGGCTGGGGCGGAAGCAGCACAAACACGCCCAAAAAGAAAGGAAAGAGAAAAAAAAGAAAAGAAACAAATGCCGATAACGGCGGATCGACAAAAGCGACGAAGCCTCGTGACCGCTGCGTCCACCGGAGATCACCCACCAAGCTCCGAGACTCCGAAGTGCCGGTACCCAACAACACCTCCAAGAAGGGACGCGACGATGACGACGCTGCTGCCAAGGGTTTCCCCCGGTACACGGCGAGGAGAGAGGAAGGGTAGCCCCGACGCCCTCCAGGAAGGTCCGGCGGCACCCTCAGGCGCCACCGCGTCGGTGTTGGCCAAGCCAACAAAGATTTCTCCCGATCCCAGCCTCTACCTCAGGCACTCCGGAGCTCGCCACCAGACTGACCACCACCCTACGCCAACACGAACACGAAGCTTCCCACACTGTCTCACCACAGCACCGCGAAGATGGTCTGCACAGCGGAGAAGAGGAGCCGGGACTAGGGCAACATCACCATTGGCGTACGGGAGGGCCCCACCTCCACCGTCCACGACGGTAGCCGACCGGACGCCATGGCAGGAGCCTACCGGGCCCGTGGCCCCACAGGCCCGGCCGGGCCCTCAAAGACCCGGATAGCTCCCGCCTCCGCGCAGCAGCTGGTACGCCGTCGGCGTCGCTGACCCAGTCCAAGCCGCTCCCCAGCCTCCCCATACAGAGAGCGTCGCGGTCGCGCGGAGCCGACCCGCAAGGACCCAGAAGGAACCCTACGGGCCCAGATCTGGGCCGGGGACACGCCCCGGCCGGCCAACACCACCGGACCACCTCGCCGCCAAGAGGCGGCACCAGCAAGGCGAGCACCACCGGCCTCCACACCAGGACGCCGGACCGCCACCAGCCGAAGCGCACCGTCGCCGGCCATCATCGCCCGAGCAGGGGAGTACCGCGCGCGGGGAAGGGCAAGCCCACCGCCGCCAGCATCACGCGGCCGAGGGCCGGCGGCGCAGGCTGACGGCGGCGGGAGGAGCGCTGCGCACGGGGAGGAGCTGGAGGCGCGCGGAGGCAGAGCCCCCGGCCGCCTCGCTCGGGGAGGCGGCGCAGGGGTACGGGGGCGAGGAGGGGGTGGGGAAGGAGAGGGGGAACGGGGGGAGGAGGGGGCTGGCGGCTCCGGCGGGCTCCGGCCGCCGCGGCGGCGGCTCCGCGGGGGAGCCGGCGGCGGCGGCGGGGAACCCTAGGGAGCGGGGGGTGGTTTATCAACAGTAAACGAATATACATGCACATATTCATGTTATTTGCTTCCTATCTTTACCAATATTGCTTCAACACTCAATGGTCATCGTGCCGAGGAGGCCATTGGTCTGGTGGAGGCAGAAGACAGTGCCGCCTTCCATCGCACTACTTGCCTCGACCACGACCGATGAAACGCTGATCAGACGACTAGGAGTGTCATTGTCGCCGCCGCTGATGACAAGATGGAGTCGGAGAAGCCAAACGCATGTTGCCACCACCGCTGATGACAAGATGGAGTCGGAGAAGCCAAACGCATGTTGCCGCCGCCGCTGATGACAAGATGATGTGACGGCGGCCCGATCTTTCGATGAGAGAGGGGATAAATATCGATTTGGTGGATTTTGACCTTGACGATCCGGCTATACCATACCCGACGATACGCCTCGACAATCGCTAAACCAATCTCCGATGGTTATTGACCTTGCCGTAGGCACGATCAACCTGAACAACGAGGTTCGAGTTCCTGCAAGCAACCGAAGAACCAGCAAGAACAAAGGTGAATTGCAACTGAAATTGCGGATGATAAATTGTGTACACGAACTAGATGAAAAGTTGGGGTTCCACTGTGGATCTGACAAGGCGGTAGTCCTACACGTCTCGTAGATGCGAATTGTAGCGAAAGCTAGACAATACAATAAAACCCGAGTCTAAATTCTAATCTATGCTAGCTATTTATTAAAGATCGACGGCGCGGCCGAGCCGGTGCACCGTGTCCTGTACGGACTGCTTCATGTCGGTTTGGCTGCAATCAAACGATGCATAGCCTGGTTTGGATGCAGCCCCAAGCCCAAGAGCCCACGTGGCTCATCTTGGTCCAGGGAGAGAAAGCCAAGTTTTGGCCCTTGTGCACGTGCACGTGAGATGGATGATGGTTCCATGGAATACATGCATGCAGATGGTGTTGCTCCTGTTGTTTTTTCTTCTGTGGTTGATTCTTCAGTCCCTTTCTTCCTAAATACAATTAAATCAGAAAATGAGCGTAGCGCCATATTCTCGTCAGTTAAATTATGTGTACAAAGGAGCGACAGTACCTGGCCATTAATTTGTCTCGCTCGCGCTCTAGTAATAGGACCAAGTGGCATAACTGATGTAGGAGTCGCGGTGGGTGTAACTGTAGAAAAGATGTCCGCATCACAAGATAGAGTCGGAGCAGCCAAACGGGTGTCTGTTTGCTGGCTTGATGCTCGTGGTTGTGGTTGACACTGGTACTCTTTCCCAGATACAAATAGAGTGAAAGCATACATAGGAAGCATGGAATCTCTGAAGCAAACAAGTGATGGTATCACAACACATGTGAGACCAAGTGAGTGCATAGTTCAAATCACAAATTAGCATATTTGGCACCAAGATGCAGATGCATAAATTCGTGATTATGAAACCCATTCGTGATGAATAAACCGCACAAAAAAGGGAGATGAATGTTTTGTCATTGTTGTTGATAAAAGGGACTCTGAATGAAAGGGCAACAAACCTTCTGCAGCCCGATGAGGAAATCCCCTGTTGGGCACCCGCACCGCGACCATCTGTCAAGGCGGCGGCGGCCCGGCATAGTGAAACTGAAGGAGCATCAGTCGAGGTGGGGGTGCTGGCGACACGTCAGCCAATCAAGGTGGATGAACCGGAGGGGAGAAGAGCCGGCCGATGTAGTGGATCATGAATTGCGCCGCACAGTGGTTCCAGAGCAGCGAAGACGAAGCCGTAGCTAGCTAGCGTCAATTGATTGGGGAAGAAGGCAACTACCCTAGCGGGTGGAGGGATTAGGGGAGATAGGTGCGTGAAGGACGGGCTGTTAGAATGGGATTTGACTGAAATCTTAGCCGTAGGATGAGATAAGAAATTGACGTCGCAGGATTGGTCTGACGATTTGTTTCCATCAGACTACTGATGGAAAAGTGTTTCCCATTAGAAAATAGTAGACGTGCAGGCCGCTGCGCCGCATGGAGTCTACGCATTTGGATGCTGCAGAAAGTCATCAAGTTGCATTAATAAAGGTGTAGAATGGAAGTTGGGGAACTTACAGCAGCATCGTAACAAGAAAAAGCAAAGGGCGTTCGAAGTTTACAAATTAAATTTCGTACAGAGAGTTATGTGCAAGATTATGAACGGTAAAAATTGCCATAATCTATATCTATATCTATATCTATATCTATATTCAAACCAAGCCGGCCCACATGGGGGCAAGGCACGGGCAGCTTGGGCTGAGGGCAAGGCGCGGGCAGCTTGGGCTTTGGCCCAACAATTTTCTGTTTTTTTGGCAAAAAGTAATTGCAGGTACGAAGACTTGAACCGGCGACCTTCTGTTTGGCATCTGGCCAAGTCCAGCAGTACGGTGATGCACTGGTCTTTGGAAAAGAGGTCCGATTCACCATTTTTATAGTACCACCTCGCCCTGTAACATTCAATCGCCCTAATTTAAATATGTCTTTGAGTTTCTTTGATATCAATAATAAGGAGAACTTGCAGAGCGGGGTTTCAAATAGCCCGAGAGAAAAATAAGGAAGGACGAGAATGAATCCTTCCATGCCATGATGGAGACCCCAGGAAGGAAAGGAATTAAATGCTTCATGCCCAAGATGGGAGAGGAAAATAAATTAGAGCCTTGCATGGCGCCATTCATTATATTTGATTAATTGATAATTGATGTTCAATAGGTACGGTAATGTAAGTTGTAGTAGCTCTATTTTTTCTGTTAACTAAAGTGGAGAGAGGAAGCCTATGGGAAAACCAAAATACTTTCATGCAAATCCAAAACATTAACGTAAAATGTCAAATTTATAAATGAAAATCTTAGTTAAATTCCAATTATACCAATGTATTTGTTAGAATAAAATATGTAAAACAATATCCTACTTAAGTATATTCAGATGAAATTTTTTGAGAACACTTTTTTTATCAACTTAGGATATATTTTTATCAACTTAAAATCATGGAAAAAATCACGCCCTAAAATCGTGGGAAATATTTATGCGTTAATAGACAAGACATGAGTTAAGTGAGCTAGCACATGTTCCTTAACAGACAAGATGCCTTTCTATACATTACTAAAGGCTGCTTGCATGGCCTTTTTTTAATGAAATCGTTGGGCCTATTTGAGCATCAAATAATACTGTAGTTGTTTGGCTTTTCTGCGCCACGAGCCACATGAGAAAAACATAATCACCAGTCCAATAGGCCCAAAAACATCGATATTTCATGTGAAATAAACCCAACTTCCTCCTTTAAGACAATTCCCACCCGTTTATATAGGTTAGCAAGTTGGCTGTAATATCAACAAGACACTTAGAAAATGGGAAGGTGACAACGGACGAGAGGGTGATTTGGGATTTGGTGCACGCTGCAAAGAGGGACGTGTGTACTAGGAAGGATTTTGTGTGTAGGATGGAAGGAACATGCAACGAAGGAAACAGGGATGTGTGTGGTTGTGTGTCGATGTCGTGCGCCGAGGATTACCTTTTTCTTTCTAAACATTGGCAACTCTCTGCCGCCTATCATTGTTCGGATGTCGTATTACTGGTAGGCATTTTGGTGTAGCGACATCGACCAAAATGCTAGCCAATTTATTTTTCCCGTTGCAACGCACAGGCATATGTCCTAGTACCTACTCATTAGAGATCTCTACTTTTGCAATCGTTGCACTTCTTCCATTGATCTAAATTTCTTGTGCATGTGCCTTCAAAAAAAAAATTCTTGTGCATGTAACATCTCAAGTCTTGCTTCCTCAAAAAAAAAAAAACATCTCAAGTCTTAGTATATCACCATATGTGGCAAATTAGATCCGTGCCACTATCCGCTCTTGTATTTGATAGTTGTCAGTATATTGTCTTGAATTGTGGTTGTGTCACTAGCAACAAGAAATTATTCACAAGAGTTACGTCAGGTCAGGCCTTGTTTTCGTCTCCTTTGACCAATTTCCTCCTCTGTGGGACCCACCACTTGTCATACCAACAACAACGATGAGGAGACGTGTTTGACCGCTTAATCCGTGGTGGGGGCCACCATTGATGAGTTGGGACCGTAGCAACGCTCTAGAGACAACCATAGTTTCCGCTTTTCTCTATTCTGCCACTGCCGCTTGATATTTCGTCTACCTATAATTACTAACACCCCCCCCCCCCCCCTCCCCCCCCCGCGCCTGGCGTTCGACACAGTCTGTATGTTCACCACACACACCCTCACTCCCCTCTGCCACTTGTCCTTGCCGACGCATCGACCGACAAGCCACCCATCCCTAGCCCTTAGAGCAAGTATAATAGAGCTGAGTCAGCGGGCTACAAGGATTAAACTAGTATATTTGTGCTTAGTTGAAGGAAAGAGAAGAGGAGAGAGAAGGTAAGCGGGCTCTTCGTGAAGAGCCAGCTCTAGCATGTGCTCCTAGGCACTTTGTGAAAATGAAAGGTGGGCCACATAATAAAAAAATAGTACACTCTTCTGATTTATTATTGTACATGTTGGCTATAAGATGGGCTGTAAATGACATGGCATTGGCTTATAGCCAGCAGCTGTCTATATTATTAACCATGCTCTTATGTCCGCAGTGCAGCGGGGCCCATCGCCGATCACCATGCCTCATCGCGCTTGCTTCCACTCGCTTTCCGAGCTTCTCCAACAGTAGCCATATTCTTGTGTCCCACATGTACCAGGCCCTTAATTAACTAACTTGCTCACCAACCGTTATCAATTTGCACCGAATAAATTGAAGCTGTAGCCTCTCAATGCTAGAATGACCGATGGGGTTCTGCAGTACTCTCATTGGAGTAACATAGTACTGATCTACAATGTACTTGCCGTCATTTCTTTTCAGGAATGGATGTCACATGCATAGTGCGCATGGTATTATAGAAGTGGCACAAAGTTCACCCGTTGTAGCAGGAGGGAAAATACATGAATGCTTGGGCTGAAGAAGGCAATGAGCTGCATAAATCTGATTGGTAGTGGTGTCCCATAGGATTGGGAGGCAATAGGGACTCAGAAGCAACCGGCATCTGATGGAACACATCCAACTTGTCTTTCCCATGTCCACCTTATGATCGTTGATCATGTAGAGTATGGTGCACGGGATTTCGTTAGCCTGCGAAGACATGCCAGTGGCGTAAGACATCCGAAAGGCAATGAAAACGGAAGATTATAGATAAGTTGGTGCGATGTGAAATTACCGTGAGGGCGTCGAGGTTAGCCGAAGTCCAAGGCCCACCTAGCACGCTAGAGACAGAGGACAGGCTGCTATGAGCAGCTGCGGGAGCAGGCGCGGGTGGAGAGCAGGTGATGGTGCGATATTCACCGAGCTGGGCATGAGAAAATCCTGTGCCGTCTTGTCTGGATTTCACTTCGTCCAGTCGATAACAGCCGGGATCAAGTTATTAACCGAAGCTACGAAATCACATCTGCAGGCAGCTAAAGCTGCATTGACTACCTGCTGGACCAACACATTTCTGGTCGGTTTTGTGGCCTCAGCTGCTTTTTTCTCGACCGCAACCTTCACCTTCTCGTCGATGTTCACCTGACTGAATTTCTTTTTCTGCCTTTTAGCGTCCGGGCCCTCGTCGTAGTAGTACTTCCACGTGGCGCCGTCTCTGACGTCGTGCACCCGTCCATATTGCAGCCATTGGTCCAAAAGGAGTCCCTTCAGTATGTTCAAGGCCTAGTTGAGAGGGGTGTTTCACTTGGGCCTCGTTGACAACTAAGATGACGAGTCGCTTTCAGCTGCAAGCCTGTGTTGCTCCTTCTGCAAAAGGAACGTGAACCGTTCACAAATGTTACTACAACGTGTAGTCGGCTTGATAAGAAACTAAGTGTAAGGTGGTAAAATAATAATTTCCAGTATTCTAATCAATTTTCTTGTGTCCCACTTGTACCAGGCCCTGATGAAGTCACGCTCCTGCGGATCGGTGAACTCCGCGAAGGGGTATGGGATCCCCGCGGCTTCACGTTCTGCGTCCTCCTTATCCAATATGGGCCTCTTGCCAAGGTAGCCACGGCTTCTGAGGCGGTGGTTCCCCGTGTTCCTTTCCTGAATGCTCTTGAATTCCTCAGACTTAAGCTTGGCTGCTTTGGTAGCACAAGTGTCCTTGAATCTTTTGAACTCCTCTTCCGAAGTGTCGGATTGTCCGCCAAAATCTTGGACAAGGATTCTTTATCATCAATTGCTCGTTTCACCCTTACTTTCCAGGCGGCCAATTCATTGCTGAACATGCAAATGGTGTGGTTGTTTATCTTATGTGAATGAGCAAGCCCTCTCTGTTACCCACAATAAGGAGATATATCAGCATCATGAAAGAAAGTTCGGGTAGGAAGGTAAACCTAACTACCCATTTCCTCTTCTTATGGAGAAGGCGACAAGGTCCCCATCATCCACCATTGGCGGCGATCCCATGGTCATCGCTTCCTTCAAATGTCACTCTAGCGGCGAAGAGGCAGGGAACCGTGTGCTTTGTGTCCGAATTCTAGATAGTTTAGGTTTTTTCTAACAACAGATGCCTTCCTGGCTCCATCCCATGATGGCGGTCTGCCAAATAGAGGCGCCAAGGAGCACGGTCTTTATGTTCCTCGTTGGACTGTCCATCCGTGAGGCTAGGTTTTTTGTTTTATTCAGAGGGATTACGATTCGCAATCAGGTTATGATGGCGCCCCTCAGATGTTGTTGTGAGAAATGTGAGGTCGTGTTGTATATGAGGCATCAAATGCTTGTTGTCTCTCACAGCAGGTGAAGGCGTGCATATATAGGGTGACCAAATATACTAGAACAACGTCGGTGCTTGAGTTAGTTTGGTGGCCTTCATCGATGCGCCACAATGATATATGATCCATCATCCAATACAGATGCTTTCTTCCTCTCGCTAAGCTTTTCATCCACTACATATGTTTTCTTCCACTCGCAAAGCTTCCTCGTGGTGGTGCCACAACTTTTGAGCAAGTGAGTCTCGTCTCCTCTTCGGCTGGTAGTCGCTTTGGCCCCAATGGAGGACGTCAGCAAGTGACCTCCCACACTCTCCAGGCTCTATTTGTATATTTCTTTATTTGTCTGGTGCTCTTTGTTGGTTGGACTGGAACAATGTTTTCTTAACACAGTACAAAGGCAGACGCTTATACATACGCACATACACCTAGGGCTGGACAAGAGCCGAGCCGAGCCGAGTTCAGACCGAGCCAGCCTTTGGCTCGCCTAAAGCGAGCCGAGCTCGGCTCGGCTCGTTCGTTGAACGAGCATGTTTCTGGTGGCTCGGCTCGTTTTGCCTCCGGCTCGGTCCAGCCCGGGCAGCTCGTGTGTCACACGCCTCTGTAGTATGTGCTTGCATTCGTCGGGGCGGCGGATCCTTGGCTAGCCAGGAAAGGCAGCGGCCGACGCGGCGATGACAGGGCGCGTCTGCCGTCGGTGCCAAGAGCGCCGTCCAGTGCCGGGTGCGGCGAGGACGACGATGGGATCCGGCATGACGAGGACGACGACGGCTACACTCTACACAATCAAGCAAAAGCATCCATCCATCCATCCATCCCTCCATCGCGTGTACGCAGGTGCAGTGCAGCCATGCAGGTAGGACTCCTACATGCAGGGGAGCATGTATGTCGTCTGCCGTCCGTGCGCTCGTCCAGGGGAGCGCGAGAGTGCCGAGCGTATGCGCGCCCAGCCATAGGGATGGGAATAAAGGAGAGTACCTGCTCGTCAGGTTCGGCAAGAAACCAGGGGAAGCGCGTCCGCCGGCGTACGGTGTGGTGAGGAAAGGCCGCCGCCCCGTCGCCACCGGTCCACTTTTTGCGGCGCGACGAGGTGAGGGATGAGATAGCGCCGAACAGAGGAAGGGAGGGGCTCGTGCCCTAATGCCAGAATGGCCGATGGGAATTGGGCTAGGCCTCGAGCGAGTCACCAAGTTGGACCGGGCGAAACTCGACTCGGCTCGGTCGGGAATCGGGCCTCTTTTCACAACCGGGCTCGCTCGTTTATTGTATTGGGCCGAGCTGTAACGGGCTGAGCCGGAGCGAGCTTCGGGCCGAGCCGAAAAGCTCGCTCAGACGTCCAGTCCTACATACACCCATGCCGATAAACGCATAAACACACACCCTATGTCTACTAAAAGAACGCCCGTGCGTTGCAACGGGGCCACATTAACTTTAAGAGTTCAATATTAATATTCTCGTACATATCAAGTGACATTGGCGATCTTTTTTACCATCAAATCCTCACACACACACACTCTCTCCCTCCCTCCCTCTTCCTCACTCTCTCTCCCCCACTCCCTCTCTCTCTCTAACACACACACACACATATCCATCTTATTGGGTACGGGACCATAATCCATCTATTTCACACATACACACGCTAATGCATAACAATATGGATTATGTGTATTATATTTGCCACCACAACTGAGGGAATTAATTTCATGTAAATCGGTCAGCCACAGCTCCAAGAATACGCGGAGGAGGTGGCCCGGGTCGGCGTTGGCGCCGTCCGGTGCGGGCCACGGGCCCGCTTCCAAGTGTGTCTGCGCGCTGGCCACCCACGTCGGGTCCTTCAAGTGCCGCTTCCATCGCACCAACTCCCAGGGCCACGGCCACGGCCACGGCCAGGGAAGCCGCCCTTCTTCGCCCCCTTCACCGACCGCGGCCAACGCGATGCCACGGCACCCGGCGTCGCCGTCCTCGTCCTCCGGCATCATTGCGACCCAGTGACGCAGCCCAAGCATCGGCCTCGAGAATCAAGAACGCTCGGCAACAGAGAGGAAAGGGAAGATCATATACATGTCATAAGAAAGGGAGTTTATTTACTGCTCCCTCGATGTATTGTTTCCTTTATTTGGAGATTGATTACCATCCGTGAGTTAAGGTAAGGTTAATGTGATTGAGCGATTTTTTCTGAAAATCAATTATTCGTTTTCTAATTAATGTGATTGAGTGATTTAAGGTAAGATTAATTAATTTAGATTTGATCTTTATAGATTAATCATGATTGATTCTACATTACTAAATAACTTGCGCCAGTATGGAAAGTTCTGATCTGTTCAAATTTCTTTCGTTGTGTGAGAGGGTGACGCGAAAATAAACCGATGAAGTGGGGGAGGGGACGAAAAAAATCTACGAAAAAACCCAGCGAAGGTGGGAGGAGGTACCAAAAAAACCATGAGAGGTGGAACAAAAAAAGCTGGAAGTGAGACTACCAACTGCTCCATTAGGAGTAGGGCTGAGCATCCCCAAGAGTCCGAGGTGGCATATCAATTTGACATTGACGAAGTTGCAACATACACCTTCATATAGTTCATAGGAAAGTCTTCTCCCAGGAAAACAAACATATGCACGTTCTTGTTTGGTTTCCTGCAACTTGCTTGCATGCATTAGGAGATAGCTTTGCGCACGTTGTTTGGTTGTCTGCATTGTCTCAACTCACACATATGCACGTTGTTTAGTTGTACACAGGGTGCGAGGTGTGCTAACCTTGTATACTATGTTGTGAGGTTACCTTACACACGACCACAACTACGAAACCAAGACCATAGCACAACAATGGCGACGAACTTCATGATGATGATCAAAGTCTTCACCCCAAATTGTGGCGCCTCCTTGCAAACTTTAACCTTGCATGCCTGCTTTTGCTCAAACTTGGCGTAAGCATCTTCTGCCACCTGCTTAGTCGTAATCCCTCTATGATTGTTCTCGTTATACCCCAAAACATGTTGGTTGCAAGCTTTCCATGAACTGTAAACCCATGGTGCCCTTCCGACAAATACCGCATACCACTTGTCCTAGCAGTGCACAAAGAGCAACAATTGAAGCAGCAGGCACTGGTACAGCAAGGTGTTGTACAAACGGTTTTAAACCCCTTTCCGCGATGATGTTTTGAACCGTTGCCATGTGAGTGACTTCGATTGGGGGTCCTTCCCACATGACCCAAAAACCGTCGGGGATAGGGAGACTTGATGCATACAGTTGTCCCTACTAAACTGTTTCTGATATCTCGAATATCTAAAATGCTCCATCCTTGCAACTTGGTTGTGCTCGGATTGCCATCGTAGTCGGTATTCTGTGGTGCTTCGTTTATGATGTGTGACCCATCACACATGGTTAACAATTATAGAAGCAGACAATCACAACATTTACTTTTCCTCGACTGTATACGATTCGTTGTAAGAGTGCACACAGTTTTTGCTATAAAAATGTATGCAAAGCTTGAATACATCTCACACGATTCATCCTCGTACCTGCGTCGGATGATTGGCCTATCACACATGTTCTTCTATGACCAAATGTTTGTGATGTGCACAACATCACAAACAGTCCATAGTTGCGAAGCGTGTGTGATAAGGTGACTATCGCAAACATTTACTAAGAAAGAACTGTGTGCGATGTTGTTGTTAATCACACACATTTTTTCTTGGCTGACCGTGTGTGCAGTAGAGATTGATCGCACACGTAATGGATCCTAGAAACGTGTCTAATCTCCATGTTTATCGTAGACGTTTCGCTTTTGCAAACCGTGTCACTATAGGAATCAACATATTTGTCGTCTGCCATGGCAGACGGCAAAGGCACCAAAAGCGGACAGCAGAGCTCTTTGTCGTCCACCACCGATGGTAAAGCTGTCCGACAAAGAGGATGACGGTAAATAGGTTCTTTGCCGTCCGTTTTCTCAAAGTGGACGGCAAAGAACCTTTGTCGTATGTGGCGGACGGCAAAGAATTCGAACGGTAATGAATAGGCGTTAGCCACGTTAGGTGGCTAGCGGCAGCCTTTGTTGTCTGCCAGCGGACGGCAAACGCGCTTCAACACGTCACCCGGTCAAACCGACTGCGTCGCCCGGTCAAAGTGTGTCGTCTGCCACCACTCGATGCCCCATCAAGTCGACGGTCGCCTTGCCTTCCACCCCGCAGCACCGTCCCGTCGTCGCGCCCCGTCCTGAGGCACCGGCATTAATGAGCAGTAATGCCAGCCGCTGGCCCGGATGCCCACCTCCCGTCGCCCGGATGACTATAAGAGCTTGCTCCGGCGCACACACCGCCACACCCCGACCTCACATCCTATCACGCCACTGACGAGAAAACCAGCAACGCTAGTGATGTCGTACCACCAGGGGAGCAGCGGCACTGGCAGCGGCGACGACGCCCCGAGCGCCTGGTCGTCCAGCCTCAGAAATCCGGAGACGGCGGAGCTGTGTCGGTACGGCCTCCTCGTGCCGCCGGGCTGCCGTCTTCCCCGGCACTGGCATATCACCGCAGACGGCTATCCTACGCTCGGCCCCGACGTGATGGTGGAGGAGCTCCGGACCCACATCAGCGGCCGCCACAACATCGTCGAGCGCCGCAATTTCTGGAAACGAAAACTCTTCGATGACGTGATCGCCGCCTTCCGGCTGGCCGAGGATGGCGTCACCCCCGACCTAATTGGCACCAGCGGCCGCCTTCGCGCCCCGCCGCCGGCGCATGTCCAGGCCCCGCGGGAGCGCCGGCGTGGATCTACCCACAGCCAGCCAATACACTCGGCGGATGTGCTCGCATGCGCACCGGCCACTACCCCCGCCATGGAGCTACGACCGGAGAAAGTGGTCCTCCACGAGGACGACGATTCGTACGACACTTCGGGTTGGCACATTGCCCTACGGGCGTTGGAAGCGGTGGCAGTGGTGGTTGCGAGGGAGGCCGCCGAGATGGCAGCGGCAATCCAAGCCATCGAGGCCATGGCGATAAAGAAGGCCGTGATGGCGCCAACGGAGGACGAGGATGCGGCACCGGTGGAGGACGCGGCACCGGCGGAGGAAGAGGAAGTGGCACCGGTGGCGATGGAGGAGGAGGACGACGTCGACTGGGATGGCGGCAACAGCAACGACGGCGGTCACGGTGCAGGCGCCGTCGTGATTGACCTCCTGGCGGCTAGCGACGATGACTAATGTCTTTTTTTATTTTTATTTTGAATTATGTTGAAGTATGTAAAATATGTGTTAAAACGAAAATGCAATGAAAATGCTATGGAAAATGCAATGAAAATACTGTGGAAAATGCAACGAAAATGCCGGTGAAGGCTGGCCCGGGCGGCGTGATGGAGCGGCGGGCGTCGGTGGCGGCGGGGCGTGGGGCCGGGGGGCCTTAATTAGCGGCGGGGCGTCGGGGGCGGCGGGCGGCGGTGGGGTGCGGTCAGAGAGAGAGAGAGAGAGAGAGTGAGGTGGGGGTGGGAGAGACAGAGTGAGGTGGGGGTTAGGGTTAGGGTGGGGGCGGGGTGTTAGCACCGTTAGGTCAAATATTCTTTGTCATCCGCCAACTGACGGCAAAGAATCTTTGCCGTCAGCTAGCGGACAGCAAAGAACTGGCTGATGGCGGAAGCTACTTTGCTGTCCGCTAGCGGCCGACAAAGAACAAGCTGACGACAAAGGCGCATTTTGCCATCAGCCATTTCTTTGTCATCCGCTTTTCGTGAGCGGACAACAAAGACCTTCTCTGTCGTCCGCTAGCCGATGGCAAAGAACTAGCTGACGGCAAATTCTCTGATTCCAGTAGTGTGTGCAGTCTAATCCCTAATTAATCCCTAATTTAAAAATCACATGTTTTGAATTTGAAAGTAGGCAATCACTTATTTCACATCCAACCATGTTTATTACAAATATAGGTTCAACCACGTATGCATAATTCGATGCACATGTACATATATTGAAGAACTACAGAAGTACCAAGTAAAGAATGATGAACCACAGTTGTACTAAAGACTGTAAAGAGAGAGGCAAAAGACATTCTGGTTGCTGGAGAAGGTGAAGCGGAATGCCCATATTGTGCCCTCCTCCATGCGTAATGTGCGCACTACTCTAGGCCAACCCCTTGTGATGGCTGCCCGTCCATCCTTCACTGTCTTCATTAGGACTTCATTGTGTGTCCACCAATCATGTACTTTGCAAGGTAATCTTGAGTGAACTGCTTCGGGAACCACTGCGAACGTAAAAGATTCAGACATTGTTGTCTAACAACTCATTATGGGCAGTAAAAAGAGAAGGCTGCAGAGTCTGTAGTTGCCATCCTACAACTCATTCTTGTGTTGGATAGAGCATAAACAAATAATTTGCTTGCCACCATTCATATCTTTTTGCTAATAATCCTTACCATTTTCCTCACTTGATGATTGTTCATGAATATCTCATTGCCCCATACGCAAAAAGGGTCGATGCGTGGATTCTTGCCGAGGGCATATGTACCTACAAGCAACAAGTCAATATTAGAAGCTAACACGTGTCCAGGCATGGAGCTATATACACTACATTATGGAACGACGGGGGAGTACAAGCGGAGGGATGAAACTAAGCTCGGCGGAAAATGGTGGCCACTCCCGTTGTTGTCCTGCATAAGTAGTGGAAAGGTATGATAAGTACAACAACCTTAACATAAAACAAATATAGCAAATGTAAACAACATCATCTCCAAATTGATAGCTTGAATGTATTTGTTTCAGCATGCTGTTAAAGCAGATATAAAATGGAAGGCAATGTTGCCGACAACAGGCTTAACAACCATCAAATATTGCAATTCAAACTAGTATTGTTGAAAATGAATAGAACATAGGTAATGCTTAAACATCACAATGGATAAATGTGTAAAACTGAAATGAAGGGCATGTGTTAACTACACCAGGCATAACTGGAACCAAATATAGTCGTTCAAACTGGTATTGATGCAGTCGAGCGGCACAGTTATGACTTGCACATAATGAACATCACATTGTGAATGACTGAAATAAACAAGACATAAATGATCAGTATAACAACCAAATATAGCCATTGAAAACTAGACAGAGTCTCACTGCAACCAACCTAACAAGCAAATAGAGATAAACAGGGGATATGCTTGAAAACTGGACAAATGCTCACTTCAACCAACCTAACAAGCAAATACAGATAAACATGCATTTGCTTGAAAACTTGACAAATGCTCACTGCAACCAACCTAACAACCAAATACAGATAAACAAGGCATCTGCTTGATACCTGGACAAATGCTCACTTCAACCAACCTAAGAACCAAATGCATATAAACCAGGCATCTGCTCGATAACTGGAAAAATGCTCACTGCAACCAACCAAACAACAAAATATAGATAAACAAGGCATCTACTCACTATAAACAACCATATATAGTCATTCGTGAAACTGAAGTGGACAATTCATAGTTAAACATCACATGGCCCGATTGAACAATACATTTTTGCATAAATGAAATAATTAAACACGGCACAGTTAACACACTGCATGACAAATGCTACTACAACTAAGGGTACGGGTTGGAAAGCTAGAAAAGGTAAGATTTGCTGGTAGGATGTTGCCTCACATGTCATGAACGGGATCCTTCCAGTTGGAAGAGCACAGACCCATGGTGCTCTCTGATGTCACAGATGGGCTGTTTCACCTTGGAAGAACCTTTTTGGGTGCCCTCCTCGTGGTCATGATCGATGAGATCTAACTTGGCAATTGAGGATCCCAAGCTGCTGTCGTAGAACGTGTCCTTCAGAAATGACAAAAGGGGCTCAATGGCGTACAAGGATTCCAAATCCTTGACCGCGTGGCGGAGGAGATTAGCGGCAGGGCCGTCAAAGAGATCGGCGGCAGTTGAACAAGAGGGGTTGGGGATGTACCACTTAACCTGTGACATGGCCCACGTGAAGTCGTCGCTGTCGAACATCACATTGTTGAAGTCAGCTTTCTCGAGATACAGTAATACGCTAGCCCCCTGACATGAAGCCTTCGGCATGGCAACGTGGTCAACGTCTTTGCCGACTTCCGTGTTGTCGTGTTGCTCCGGGATCGACAGGTCGGGGCGAAAGGCGGCCACCTCGCCAACGTCCACCGGAGAGGCCATGATAAACATCTTCTTGGCCGAATGCTCGTCGGGCTCCCCAGGATATGGGTTCAAGTTTAGGCTGTGACATTCTGGAGCAGGGGATGTGGATCTGGCGGGAAGGGACACCGCAGGTGTCATCTAAATACTCAGGGGAGTGGGGCGACGGTATGGGTATCGTTGGGTAACATGAACATTATTATCTAAGCTAGGAGGAACGGGCAAACCTGCAGGGGTTGGTGGCGGCATGATACGTCTCCAATGTATATAATTTTTTTGATTGTTTCATGCCATTATATTATCTATCTTGGATGTTTTATATGCATTTATATGCTATTTTATATGATTATTGCCACTAACCTATTAACCTAGAGCCCGGTGCCAATTTCTGTTTTTCCTTGTTTTTGAGTTTTACAGAAAAGGAATATCAAACGGAGTCCAATTGACGTGCCAACTTTTGCGGATTTTTTATGGACTAAAAGAAGCCCCCAGAGTAAATGAGCTGAAAATTCCCGGTGGTTTTTTATGGACCAGAAGAAGCCCCCAAAGCAAAAGAGTTGGGCCAGAAGAGTCCCGAGTCATCCATGAGGGTGGATGGGGCACCCTACCCCCCTGGGCGCGCCCCCCGACCTCGTGGATGACTCGCAGACCCCCCTGACGTGAAACTGACACCAAAAATTCCTATAAATACAGAAACCCCTAAAAAGAAACCTAGATCGGGAGTTCCACCGCGGCAAGCCTTTGTAGCCACCAGAAACCAATCAGGACCCTGTTCCGGCACCCTGCCAAAGGGGGGAATCATCACCGATGGCCATCTTCATCATCCACGCGCTCTCCATGACGAGGAGGGAGTAGTTCACCCTCGGGGATGAGGTTATGTACTAGTAGATATGTGTTTGATCTCTCTCTCTCTCTCTCTCTCTCTCTCTCTCTCTCGTGTTCTTGATTTAGCATGATCTTGATGTATCGCGAGCTTTGCTATTCTGGTTGGATCATATGATGTTTCTCCACCTCTACCTTCTTGTAAGGATTGAGTTTTCCCTTTGAGGTTATCTTATCGGATTGAGTCTTTAAGGATTTGAGAACACTTGATGTATCTCTTGCATGTGCTTATCTGTGGTGACAATGGGATATTCATGTGATCCACTTGATGTATGTTTTGGTGTTCAACTTGCGTGTTCTGTGACCTTGTGAACTTATGCATAGGGGTTGGCACACGTTTTTGTCTTGACTCTCCGGTAGAAACTTTGGGGCACTCTTTGAAAATCTTTGTGTTGGTTTGAATAGATGAATTGAGATTGTGTGATGCATATCGTATAATCAAACCCGCGGATACTTGAGGTGACATTGGAGTATCTAGGTGACATTAGGGTTTTGGTTGATGTGTGTCTTAAGGTGTTATATTACTACGAACTCTAGGGCTGTTTGTGACACTTATAGGAATAGGCCAATGGATTGATCAGAAAGAATAACTTTGAGGTGGTTTCGTACCCTACAATAATCTCTTCGTTTGTTCTCCGCTATTATTGACTTTGGAGTGACTCTTTGTTGCATGTTGAGGGATTGTTATATGATCTAATTATGTTGTCATTGTTGAGAGAACTTGCACTAGTGAAAGTATGAACCCTAGGCCTTGTTTCAAAGCATTGCAATACCGTTTTTGCTCACTCTTACCACTTGTTACCTTGCTGTTTTTGTAATTTCAGATTACAAAAACCTATATCTACCATCCATGTTGCACTTGTATCACCATCTCTTCGCCGAACTAGTGCACCTATACAATTTACCTTTGTATTGGGTGTGTTGGGGACACAAGAGACCCTTTGTTATTTGGTTGCAGGGTTGTTTGAGAGAGACCATCTTCATCCTACGCCTCCCACGAATTGATAAACCTTAGGTCATCCACTTGAGGGAAATTTGCTACTGCCCTACAAACCTCTGCACTTGGAGGCCCAACAACGTCTACAATAAGAAGGTTGCATAGTAGACATCATGGCGGCGCCGCCGGCGGCGGCGGAGATCTAGGGTTCGATGGGGGGAGGGGCCCAGTGGGGGATTGTGAAGGGGGGTGTTTGAGGATACACCACGGGTACTGAAAATTTTAGTAATGGTGGGTGGAGATGGTGGTGGACGAGGGAGGCCGATGGTTCAAATGCCTCGGCTACTACAGTTTTACTATAAGGTCGGTGCTAGAGGAGTGTGGGCGACGGTTGAAGTACGACAGCTACTAAAATTTGGGTAAAGGAATTGATGCAGGGCGGGAGTACCCAATATCACGCACGGTCCAATAAGAATATGCGTGTATGATAATAACAAAAAGTGGTGGAACCACCGATTTTTGCAATGCTCAAGGCGGGTAGTTTGTTTTTAAATTTCTAGCTAGCTAGTCTATCGCACATGGTTCGTCCTAATTTTCAGACGCATACGTGGATTTAAATAAACTACCCGCCTTTAGCTTGCACAGGTGGTGATTTTATAGTGCACTTGCATCACACACGGTTAAGCCAGTACCTCCACCTTTGCTCGCGCTTGCGCAGTCGTGGTGATTTTACAGCGCGCTTGCATCGCACATGGTTGAGCCACTACCTCCACCTTTGCTCGCATTTGTGCAGTCGTGGTGATTCACAGTGCACTTGCATCGCACACGGTTAATTAAGACATTATAACTGTGTTCATTGAGCGTCATCGGAGTCTTTGCAGCCAAAAAAATGTTAGAGAGGGTCAGAAGACAGCCACACCAGCATGTGGCCCAAATATATATGAGTGAAAAGGGTGGTCTGTGATGCTCAAAATTTCAATGCACAACTTTGACCACGCGGGCCCACGGTTGGGCATGTCGTCGAAGATCGATGAGAGGGGCTAGAAGTCAAGAACCACCTAGAAGTGGCCAAATATATGTAGGAATATAGGGTGCGATGTTTAAAACTTTAAATACACAATGCACAACTTTGGTGGCACCTGCCTCGCAAACCCAAAAACACCCTTGAATATATCTATAATGACATAATGTCGTGGCTAGCTAGGGTGCTTGACCCATCTCCCACTTCGTGTCAGCGGGCGGATGCACGTAATGATACTTTGGTCATACATGCATGTCACCATGACCTACCATAAGATGGACCAGAGAATCTATCTTTTGGTCAAATGACAACTGTTGTTGTCGATAAACCGCTTGGGCCAATAGATTGAACCATCATAAAAATTGCATGAGAGGGACCACAAAACTAGAACCTCTTGCATGCGGCCCAAAATGATGTACGTTGGAAGGGGTGATGTGTGTTTTTAATATAGAATAATGTAAAATTTAGATGTGGTGCCTACCTCTCGATACAGACAACAACCATGAAGGCCAGGTAGTTAAGGACGAGATACGCAGGGTATGGTGTAGGCCGAACCCAGCAATCTGAGCATGTGGGAGGGAATCCTTACAATGCATGAGCTCGAGCTTTGGTTGAACGACATGTGACGGTTACTGGCCCTAACAGGAACTAGGAGGAATCCATTCACGGTGAACACATAACCCTTGTTAACGGTCAAAGGGATGATATATATACACTCGGGGAGCCCACAAATATATGTGTCGTCACAAAAAACCACACAAGGGAGACATGGTCGATCAGAAGACCCCGTATACATTGCATGTGGCCCAAAAATATGTATGGGTACGGTGGTGTGTGATGTGTTTAAATCCCGAATGCACAACTTCGATGGGCCACCAACTATATTACAAATCAAACACCGTACCCGACTACAAGCCTGGTTTAATATGTATGATGTCGGTTTCCCAACATCGAGGCGGCGGGGGGGGGGGGGGGGTCGTCCAACGCATGTGCTCAAACTTTATTTGGTCTAACATGGCAAACATAGCAGTAGGAAACCATCATGGTCAAACCATCTCGTTGTTGGGTCAAAGGGATAGATTGTGTGGGCCCCCCTCGTTATCCGTCAAGGATAGTATATACCTCGGGGAGCCCAGAGATATGTGCAGCGTCTATAAACCGCACAAGGGAGACATGGTCGATCAGAACACCCAGCCCCCTATACCCTTCATGCGACCTGAAAAAATGTATGGGTCTGCTGTGTGATTTGTTTGAATCCCGAAAGCACAAGTTCGATGAGGCACCAACTACATCAGTAACATTACAAACTGAACATCGTACCCCCTGCGGCCAGGTTAAAGACGTACGATGTCGGGAACACAACTTTGAGGCGGGTGGGGGGGGGGGGGTAGGGGCTGGGAGTCGTCCAATGCATGTGCTAAAACTTGATTTGATCTAACATAGCACATAGAGCAAAGAGTAAACCCTTCTCGTGCATTGAGTCAAAGGGATAGTCTGTGTGGGTGTACAAATGTCGATCATTCTTTGATTTTTTAGAACAAAAAGTAACTAGTAAAAACATAGTCTACAAATTAGCGAAACAAGGATCTCAAGGTTTATATAATCGCCATGACAGGTCACTATAGTGTCAATCATTCTTTGATTTTTTTAGAGCAAAAAGTAACTAATAAAAACATAGTCTACAAATTAGCAAAATAAGGATCCCAAGGTTTATATAATCGCCATGACAGGTCACTATAGAGATATTTATCTCTATAATCAATGTGTCCTAGCGTTTAAATGAAGCTTGAGATATGCAACTTCCCATCCGGTCACCCATCCTTAGACTACTCCAGCCCGAGCATGCTTAACTTCTACATTCTATTCGACTAGGCTAGCGGATGCGAAGTTGCCCCTTGCTGATAGGAATTGCCTCCTTGCCTTTAAGGCATTTCATGCTGGTCACCCTATGGGACCTACTCCCTCCTATCACACACGTTTGTGCTTTTAGAAGCTGTGCGCGATATTTACATGACCGGTGTGTCACCGCCTAGCCTTCAATGAGCACTGACACTGGCTGCGGGAAAACGATGGGAGAAGAGGCGGGAAACCGATGAGAGGAGTGGCGGGAAATGGTAGCATGTTTGGATAAATAACAACATTAATATAGAAAACTTAGTAGAGAAGGAAGCGTGAGCTAGCACAACGCATGCGCACGGTGCTTACCCATATACTGCATGTGTTGTCGAAAGGGATGAGGATTGTCGTTCGATCTGGGAGCATCCAACGGTGTGGACGTACGATCCGTGGGGCTTGGGTTCTGGCCAATCAGAACGCACGACTCAGATAGCGCATGCAACAGGGGGGCATCGGCCACGGTTTGGTAGGCACACAGCTGTCGTGAGTGAACTGTGTGCTATTTGAAAACATTTCATGAGAAGAATCTCGGTTATTAAATCCCCGTAAATCCAAAACTCACCCAAAAATCATGAAACTTGGCATGGTGTCATGACATGGCACATATATGTCGAGGCATTTTTTTGTCCATTTTGGCGAAAGTTTTATTACAAGCCTCTTACAAACTGGAGCTTCTCTCAAAGAAGCTTCGTGGTTCCTATAGGGAAACGTGTCACCCTTGTGGGCAAAACGACAATCACTGCCTCTTTTCGCATTGTATTTTCTTCTATGGGCAACATGGAACGACAAGATATCCGTGCTGAAATTTAAATTTATTCAGGGTTCGTTTTGCCTTTTTATACACAAATTGAGTTTCCTAGGCATTTAATGTCCATAATTCAAATTTGAACTACAAATACATGCTCCAGTTCACCAAAATGGCTAGAACAACTATACATGTGTCCTTGGGTGCATGTTTAGGTCCCATGCCAGGAATGGGAATGAATTACAACCGTACCGGCGTCCTGGCTCATCCTCAAATATTTGGAATCTCGGTTTTTAAATCCCCATAAATCCAAAACTCGCCAGAAAGTCATGAAAGTTGGCATGGTGTCAAGTCATGGCACATGTATGTCATGGTAAGAACATTGTCCATTTTGGGCCAAACTTTATTACAAACCTCCTACAAACCGGAGCTTCTCTCAAAGAATCCGCGTGGTTCCGATAGGGAAACATGTCCCCCTTGTGGGTGAAACTATAATCACTGCCTCTTTTCGCCTTGTATTTTCTTCTACGGGCAACATGGAACGACATGATATCTGTGCTGAAATTTAAACTTATTCAGGGTTCGTTTGGCCTTTTTGTACACTAATTGAGTTTCCTAGGAATTTAATCTCCATACTTCAAATATGAACTACAAATACATGCTCCAGTTCACCAAAATGGCTATAAAATTTATACATGTGTCATTGGGTGCATGTTTAGGTCATGCCAGGAATGGGAATGAATTACAACTGTACCGGCATCCTAGCTCATCCTCAAACATTTGGAATCTTGGTTTTTAAATCCCCATAAATCCAAAACTCATCAGAAAGTCATGAAACACTACAAAAAATACACTTCCGTGATGATACGTGTTTGTCATAGTAGGTCGCATTTTTTGTCATGCATGTACATCCATGACAAATTTATGACAGAATCAAGATAGTCATACCTGTGCTGTCGTAGAAGTGTTCCATGACATTACCAAAATTATCATCACGAAAGTTTCCACTTCCATGATGATAAATCGCGCGTCATAGAAGTGCTTTCGTCAAGGGTGACCGACACGTGGCATCCACTGTAACGGAACACCATTAAGCTATCAGGTCGGGTTTTGGATTCGATGACCCGTTAACAGCCCCGACCAATGGGGATTTTCCACGTGTAAAATCATCATTGGCTGGAGGAAACACGTGTTGGCTCACCGTTGGGACAGATGTCATGCGTTCATTGGACCCAAGTCGTCTATGATATGGCGACATGTGGCACGGCCCAACAGAGGCCCATTCCTATGAAAAGGCCGGCCCGTTTGACTTGGTCAAAAGGTGGCGGCCCGGCCCATGGAAAGCTTGTTAACGGCCTGTTCACATATAGCCCATTTACAGCCCGCTAACACAGGGCCTGTTACGCCCTATCCAAATTAGGCCTAGTAGCATCATCTGGGCCGTCCAATATGATTCAGCCCGTTTTAACTTCCGGCCCATGTGTGGCCCATGACTTCTTTCGGCCCATATGAGGACCTTTGTAACTCTTGGCCCATTAACGGCCCGTGGTGAAACTGGCCCGTAATGAACAGTGTATCACTTTATACCCATTAACGGCCCGTTATTCCATTCGGCCTTCTCAGGGCCCATTGATTCTTGGGCTCATTTGCAGCATTCGGTTACATACGGCCCGTTACTGTCATTTTCTGCTTGTGGGCCAAATTCAGCCCGTCGTTACAGTCGGCCCCTTTGCGGACCGTTAATACGTTGGGCCATTTTCATGTCAAAAAAACCGTTGGGCTGTTTTCATAGAGTTATCAAATACGGCCTATTAACGGCCCATTATGGTCCATGAATAGTACGGCCCATGATTGGCGAAATGATGATACGCCCCGTAGAAGGCCCATGGATCCTACAGCCCGTATGAGGCCCATGGATAGTATGGCCCGTAGAAGGCCCATGGATCATATGGCCCATAGAAGGCCCATGGACCCTATGGCCCATAGAAGGCCCATGGACCCTAAGGCCTGTATAGAAGGCCGATGGATCCTACGGCCCGTATAGAAGGCCAATGGATCCTACGGCCGGACAAAGGCCCATGGATCATACGGCCTGCAGCAGGCCCATGGTTACAACAGTCCGTGTGTTTGCATGATTATTTTGGCCTAGTTACCAAAAATAGGCTATTGTGGCCACTAGAAAAACACAAAAAAAGAACTGCAGTGACTACAAGCAAACAACTAAACAAGACAATAAGGAAATAAATAAGCAAGCAATTAACACTAGCCTATTACCGCTATTACACGTATTACATCCACTGGGCATCAAAGTTTGCCACCAGTGCAAATATAGGGAACAAAGCAGCATATTACATACACTGGCCGTTAAAATTGGCCACCAGTGCAAATAAATGCGGCAGCAAAACAAGAGCATAACTGAAACAACTTCAAAAGAGCTAAAGAAACGTTATCCTGGGTATCCACCATGCTGGCAATAAGCTTAGCAAGCTGATTAGCTTTGTCCTGTTTGGCGCTAAAATCCACCAATGCTTGCTGTTGCACCAGAAAGTATGCATCTGAATGCTCCAGGGACTTCCGCAGTCCTTCCACTTCTTGTCGCAGCACAGCTGATTGATGTCTTTCAGCTTGTAGTTGAGACTCAAGAAACCGAACTGATTCATATAGTGAGTTTGAATAGCTTGTGCAAGCAGTAGTGGCCAGTAACTCGAACACTAAACCAAGACATGACTTTGGGGTTGTCTCGCTGTCTTCAAGATAGTCTTCCTTAGCTGTTTTATCAGCTTTGTTGGAGACCAACAAGGATGTGTCACTATCATGAACCTTATCTGCATTACTTCCTTTACCATTGCTTAATAAGGCATTCTTCCCCAATATTCTGTCGGCATTCTAAAAGAAGAAACAAGCAGACACATAACAAGTTTAGCATGTACTAGTATATGAAACTCATTTCGGTGAACCCGTTCATTAGTAAGGTGGATAGGATTAAACTACCAAGTCTTCTATTGCCAAGTACTAGTACATAATAAAAGCATCAAACAAACATATATCTATGTCCTATGGTCACTACATTGTCTTTCCAAATCAAAATAGAGACACGGTTCAAATCATATCAGTTCAAGACAAAGCAGCAGTAAAGAATACAAAGCGTGGGAAACTACACGGCACAACAAGATTTCAGATGGGTACCACGGGTCTACATGTACAACAACACTATTAGCTCTATTGTGATGCTAGTAATGTGCATGATATGAAAGTCAACTGTATACACAATTGAAATTGAAATCAAAAGAGCTATTGATAAGAGCAAACCTGTTAAAGAAACATGTGTGAACATACCTGCTGTGCCATTGGAGTTTCGATTGGATCCTTCAATTTAAAAATAAGTTTGTATCAGTAAATACAGTAATACAAGAGCAAAGCAATCATAGTTAAAAAGGCGCGCCTAAGCGAGCGCTTAAGCGCGCCTAGGCTCTAGGCGTTGGCAAAATGCATTGCGCATAACTACGCTTAATCTATGCATAACTGCGCATAAGCATGCGCTTTGGTCAGTAAAGCGCAAGGCGGTGGCAAAACGCACAATTAACGCCTAACGCTTTTTTGAACTATGATAGCAATGGAATCTTAAATTAGAGCAGTTGTTCTTCAGGTTTAGGCACTTGTTCTACATGAACAGAGTACAGTAAAACGCAAGAATATAATACTTAAAAAATAGAAAATGAGCTCATAGACCTTACCACATTCTTGGTTCAGGACCAGTACAGAACAAGGCGTTCCCAGTGATCGTCCAGTAAATGTGTCTCAGGAGAATGTAAGGGAATTTGATGAGTTTCTTTGCCGGTGAAGTACGTTTTCTTCAGGTAATTCCGATACTGCCACCAAGCATTCTGAAGAGAGCAAAGGTATTAGCACAGTTTACCTCATCCTGAGTTTCCAAATCGGTACTTCTCTATAGAGAAAAATGGGAAAATTTGCTGTATTATATCCATCATGGAGGTAGGATGTATGGAACGAAGCAAAGTAATTGCCATGAATAACATTACTTACACATAACTCCTGGACAAACACCTGCAACTGGCATTTTCCTTCATCTTCAGTATAATATTTCCAAGATGGGAAGATACGCACATACGATTTAACAACATCAAATGCGATAGATGCTAAACTACGACTAGATGGTTGTGCTTCCTCCACAGGAATAGGCGTACTAACTGGTGGAGTTGGTGTTCGCCGTGATAGTACTGGCCCTTTGGGCACTGGAGCTACCTTACTAACTGCTCTTGTTCGGGAGCTCTGTGGTGGAGATGGTGTTGTGTCAACAGGAACTGGGTTACTATCGGCTGGGGTTGGGGTTAGATTGCGTGAAGCTGGTTCTCTGTCCATCGCAGTAGGGGTACAATCTGCGAGAGTTTGGGTTATGTGTGGTAGGGCTGGTTCTTGTGCATGTACAACCGGGGTGGTATCTCCACCAAGAGGTAGCACTGTTTTATTTGAAGACTGTGTTTTTATTCTGCTAGATACTGGCATCACCCGCTCCAATTCAAATGGCTGATAAACAGGAAACATAGTTGAATTTACAAACATTGTATGAGAGACAGATGCAATAGATAGTGTGGAAAAAAGAGGGCATGAAATAGTTGACATGTATATTGTTTAACTAAAACGGATAGCATGACATAATTTCACATATATGATGTCTATCTAAACTGGATAGCATAGCATAACATAATTCAAAGATATGATGAATAACTAAATAGGATCGCATGACATAATTCACCTACATGTTATCTAAGTAATCAGGATCGCATCATTTAATTCACATATGTGATTTATATGCTAAACAGAGGGCATTCGATATGATGTTTGAACTAAGAACATGGTGTTGAATATTGTGTATATGATGTCTAAACTATGCAATGCAAGACACCGTATGCATGATATGAGCAGTATAACCGTGCCAAGTTAGAGCATACACCTCAGTGAGGGAATAGGAGTGGTCATCTGTCTCTGAAACCATCTCTGAGGAGCTATTTGGACCCAACAAGAGATCTGCTTCGACAGGTAGCACTGTCTGCTCTAAAGGCCTTGTTTTCACTCCAGATTTTTCCATCTCCCACCCAAATGGCTAATTCACAGGAAGAGTAGTTTAATGTACAAACATTGTCGACAAATGGAAATGTAATGAAGAAAAGGATGGGCAAGATATCATTCAAATATATGATGCCTGGTTAAACAGGATGGCATTACACATTTCACATATATTATGGCTGGCTAAAAGACATGAGACTGCATAATTCCCATATATGATATAGAAACTAAACAGGTGGCATTACAGAACATGTCTAAACTAAGCAGATGACATATATGATGTCAAAAGTAGGCACTGCAAGGCAACATATGCATGAGATGACTAACATCATCATGCCAAGGTAGAGCAAACACCTTGGGGGTAAATAGGAGTGGTCAGTGGCGTCTGAATCCGCCTCAGAACAGATATCTTCCACTGGATTACAATCTGGAGAGGGGTGGGGAGGGTTTGCCATTGAACCCACCATGGAGCGATGTCTGCATGACATTGTATTGCCGCGCAAAACTCTTCTCTTTTTCTCTACATGTTCAGCATGACTGTGTACAATATCTGACATGCATACGAAAAAATATGGTGAGATTATGTAAGGAGAGCATGCAGAAATTTAGAGTGATGGTAACAACCAGTGGATGGATCCAAAAATAATGATAGCAGGCTGATGATTGCTTTAAATTAATAAAAAGACAAATGATGATTGCTTTACTATTTGTTTCCCACCCAAGATGAACAACATAGGCATACCCTAGGTGAACCAGATATTAGACAGACATACTATTCATTGCTGCCTCGATAGGTGCCCCACAACTAATTTAGAACTCAAGTTTGAACATTAATTTGGACCTGACTTGGGAGTCCAAGAGCAGAACAGGATGATAAAGTAGCAGGTAAGTTTAAGCAATGCATAACATAAGCATAAACAAAAGAGTGCAACCTCTCTTGTGGACCCGTGTACTCCTCAGGTTCATCTGCTGAGTCGATGATGGTGATGCCGTTGCGATGGGTGCCGGCGGCAGGGAAGGCGATCTGAGGCGGCGAAAGACGGTCAGGAGTCATGATGTCTGATTTGGTGGATGCTTCTGTTGATGGAGCATCTCAGGTGAGGTGAACGACGTTGCGGTAGGAGCAGGACAAACCACACAAAGTTCCCTTCAACACGTACCTATATCTGAAGTAATTCTGTAAGGGATCATTTGGCTTGCATGATTCTTAAAACGCAGGGATAGGAAAAACACCGGAATAGGATAGGAAAATGCACATGGTAAACAGAGCATTTGTAAACACAGGATTTCTGTCAACTTGGGTGTTTGGTTTATAGGAATTGGAAGAGCAGAGGAATGCAAAGAAACATGGCCAAAATAAAGAGAAACCATATGAAAGCGTGTACAATTAGAATGTTATTCTGGCACTAATGCACTTGGTCTTGTTTTCATGCATAGGATTTTGAAAAGTAGGTCCAGGTGGATGTTTTGCTTCATTCCTTTCAAAAAAATGCATGAATAATTGAATAGTAGAGTGCCAATGGAAAATTCCCTATTGCTATGTTTTTCCGTTGAACCAAAATAGCCCTAATGGATCGACGTGAATGTATAGTAATAAGTGATGCAACAAGTGTACAACCTCTTTTCCGTAGCCGTGTCGACCTCAGCATCATTGGGTTGGTCGCTGAAGCAGTTGAGGCAGAGGTGGCTGTCGGAGGTGTGGAGGAAGATCTGAGGAATCTGTAGACGGCGTCCAGGGCACTGCTTTGTTGTGATGGATCGTTCTGTCGTTGGAGCAGCTCCGGTGAGCCGTAAGACGTCAAGGCTGAAGCAGCACAAGACAGACATCGTCATCTCAAGTGGGATTCTAATAGCATCTCCAATAGATGATGTAAAATGGATGTAAAATTAACATCACCAAAAACCACTTGACTACAACAGATGAGGTAAAAACTGTTGACTCTGAACTTAACTATCAAAACTGAAATTTACTGTGGAATCTGAATGCTACTGTCGAAACTGAACGCAATGGTAGCAGAGAGGCACTTGACATGTAGTTTAGGGAGGGCCTGCAGTTCATCTTCAACCTGCACCCCCCTGAGCCGCCTGCCACCACCGGCTGAACCGCCGGCCCCAGCGCCGCCTCGCTAGACCGAAACAACTAGCCACCGCCGCCCCGGCCAGTCCTCTAGGCCCCCCGCCCCCACCCTGAACCCTAAGATAGATAGTGGGGTACCTCTCCGGTGAGCCCCCGTCCCCGCTGCAGGTGGTTCTTCCTTAACTCCGGCGAGCCCCCCCAACCCCTGAAAATCGACTGAGCCAAAAGTCGATTCAGTCGACTGAAGTGTGGCTTAATCGGAGCAGAGCAGCAGCACGAGCGAGGGGGAGAGCAGCAGCAGCAGCTAGGCGTGCGAGCGATCGAGCGAGAGTTGGAGCAGCAGCAGCGTGAGCGAGCGAGCGAGCGAGAGCCGGAGCAGCAGCAGCAGATCCGACTGGTATGGACGCCGCCACCGAAGGGGCCTCACACTGGGGGAGAGCCGCCGTGGAGATGTCGCCCGCGGGGCCGGCTTCAAGGTAGCCGCTCCATGGGGGTGCGGGATGGAGCACCGTTGGCACCGGGAGGTCGAGTTAAGGAGAAGGTGCGATGCAATGAGTGTACAACCTCTTTCGTGGCGCCGAGTAGGCCTCAGCTTCGTCCGAGGAGTCGGTGAGGATGTTGCGGTTCCAGTCGAGCAGGTTAAGGCGGCGCTGTGGGGATGGAGCAGCCGCGATAGACGAGGCGATCGTCGGAGTAGCTCCTTGGAGGTGGAGGACGGGGCGGCTGAACCGGCGGGACGGCGAGATGGGCGGCGGGTCCTCATCCGGGGAGGTGGATGAGGGACGTCGACCTGTTGCGGTGGACGACGTCGTCGGGGAAGAGGCTCCGGCTGGGCAGCGGTGACGTGGCGGACGGAGGAGGGTGGGGTTTCGCGGCTGGAGCGGAGAGGTTATGGCGGCCTAGGATTTTGAATGGCGAAAAGGGGGCGATGGGAGGGGGTGAAGCATGACTTAGGTATGGGCTTGTCCAAAATGTAGGGAGTGTTACAAAAGTACCCCCCACCAATTTGAACTAGTGGCCCTTTCGGCTCAGGGTTAGAAAGGGTATTTCGCGTGTCGGGATTTGGCAGCTGGAGGGAGTTTTCGCCAGTATTGTAATTTCGGGATAGCAAGGCGCGGGTTGTGAAGGCGCCAGTTTTGGGAGCACGATATCTGAATTTTCAGGATATAACAAGACGCGGGTTGAATTTTAGGGACAAGCCTAACGTGTAGTAATATTGTACTTGTACGTACCAAATCAATTCGCACTTCCCTCAACCAAAAAGAAAACAAAAAAATAAAACTATTTATACCACACAAAGAGAGAGTCTTGCCCCGTTTTACTATACAAATGCTATTCAAAGCTACTCCCTCCTTCCATCTATATAGGGCCTAATGCGTTTTTTGATGCTAACTTTGACCAAATATTAGAGCAATGATATATGACATGCAACTTACACAAAGCACACTGTCGGTGTCAAAACCGGCGGATCTCGGGTAGGGGGTCCCGAACTGTGCGTCTAGGCGGATGGTAACAGGAGACAAGGGACAGGATGTTTTTACCCAGGTTCGGGCCCTCTCGATGGAGGTAAAACCCTACTCCTGCTTGATTGATATTGATGATATGGATAGTACAAGAGTGGATCTACCACGAGATCAAGGAGGCTAAACCCTAGAAGCTAGCCTATGGTATGATTGTTGTTGTGTCCTATGGACTAAAATCCTCCGGTTTATATAGACACTGGAGAGGGCTAGGGTTACACAGAGTCGGTTACAATGGTAGGAGATCTACATATCCGTATCGCCAAGCTTGCCCTCCACGCCAAGGAAAGTCCCATCCGGACACGGGACGAAGTCTTCAATCTTGTATCTTCATAGTCTTGGAGTCTGGCCAATGATGATAGTTCGGCTATCCGGACACCCCCTAGTCCAGGACTCCCTCAATAGCCCCTGAACCAGGCTTCAATGACGACGAGTCCGGCGCGCATATTGTCTTCGGCATTGCAAGGCGGGTTCCTCCTCCGAATAATTTATAGAAGATTGTGAACACCAGGATAGTGTCCGGCTCTGCAAAATAAATTCCACATACCACCGTAGAGAGAATAATATTTACACAAGTTCAATCTGCTGACATATTTTGTGGCGTGACGTCACACCACAACCAAGCTTTTACTCGAATCCTTTTGATTATACCAGCTCAGCGTGTTTAGCGAAGCGGTTTCGTTGGCACGTCTTGTTGAAGCAGAGATCGTGTTCACCTTATTCCAGGATTCCCATCAATACGGACGTGGGTAACCCAACCGCGCCATTGATTGCGGCGCTTGGGAGATAAGCGAGTTTTACCAGGCCAGTGGGGACGCATAGTTTCGTCCGCCCATATATAAGGGGATAAGGATCCACCTTTTTTACCTACGCCTTCTTCCTCCTTTGCTTATCCATCTTCGCGCACTCGAGCTCCAGCACCCAAGTCCGCACATCTCACCTCGACCATCTCTAGACATGTCCGGAGCAGGAGGCAAGTGGATGGCCTCCTCCGTTATGGAGGGGCACATCAAGAAGCTGCGCAGTGCCGGATATCTGTCCAGCAACATCGCGCACCGGCTCCCCAACGAGGGGCAGCTCATCCCCACCCCAGGCCCCATGAGAGGGTGGTATTCCTTCCCCATTTCCTCCGCGGACTGGGCTTCCCACTCCACCCTTTTGTCCGGGGGCTCATGTTCTACTACTGCCTGGATTTCCACGATCTGGCCCCAAATTTCATCCTCAATATCTCGGCGTTTATCGTCGTGTGCGAGGCCTTCCTCTGCATCCAGCCCCACTTCGGCTTGTGGCTAAACACCTTCAATGTCAAGCCGAAGGTTGTGAAGGGCAGCCAAGAGGAGTGCGGAGGCTCCATGGTGGGCAAAATGCCCAACGTCACTTGGCTCGAGGGTGCCTTTGTGGAATCCATCAAAGGGTGGCAATCGGGGTGGTTCTACATCACCGAGCCGCGTGACCCTAAATGGGCAGCGGCCCCCGAATTCAGATCCGGCATCCCCATGCAGCTCACCTCCTAGAAAGAGAAGGGCCTGCTATGGGGTAGTTCGGAAGAGCTGACCGGACTTCAGTCCTGTCTCCAAACCCTGGTGAACAAGAAGCTCAAGGTTGTCAACATGATCCAGGTCATGCTCGTCCGCCGGATTCTCCCCTGCCAGCAACGGGACTTCAATTTGTGGGAGTTTGATCCGGCACAGCACCGGACCTTGAGCGGGCTCTTCGACACTATGTACGAAGATGCCTGGAGGGTGCTGTTTAAGGGCGCCGAAGCTCCCGCATCCGCTACCAAAGATCGTGGATTTAGCTCGCAGCGTCCGGCTGGCGGGGTAAGCCATGTTATCCTTTATGGGACACTTGCTTTTCATGTTTTGACTTTATGCGGGATCTAAACTCCCAATACCTTTAACAGGCCTGGCAGGCGACATCCGGACAGGTTAACTGTCCGGCTCCCCTTCCAAAGGACCCATCGGATGCCCGTTTGACAGGGCTTCTGGTCCCGGCACTTTACGTAGTGCCGGAGAAGAAGGCCAAGAAGAAGGCCACAGGAACCCGAAGGAGTTCCCGGCGTCAGGTGGTATCGGACTCATCGTCCGATGACTCCGAGGCGGACTCCTCCAACGAGGACGAGGAGGAGAAGACTCCCCCAGCGGGGGGAGAGAAGAAGAGGAAGGCCTCCCCAACGAGGGAGGCCGAAGGGTCGAAAAAGGGAAGGACCCTTCTCCCGGACTGTTCCGCCAACGTCAGCGGCGGCGACGAGGAGTAGCCCTCAAGGGCCAAGCCCCTGGCGAGATCGTAAGTATCCGGACTCCTAGATGATTTACAATTTTTCTTTTTGTCGCATGGTGTCTTTCTAATGCCGCATACAACCCTGTAGTCCGCCCAAGGACGATCTTCCCGCTTCGTCGAGCGGGTCCTTGAGCACGTCAGATATGGATTCTCTTCCGACCGCCTCCACCCCCCGTGATGCTAATGACGCCGAGGTGGGATCCCGGGAGGGGACTCACCAGGAGGAGAAGGCCTCGGAGGTGCCGCAGGGCAACCTCCCGGACTTTGCACCGGACTCCGCACCGGAACCTGCAGTGGTTCCGGAGTCCGGCGGACGGCCCCTTCGTAAGAAGGGCAAGACTGTGACACCGGCGGCCTCCGTCCAACTGGAGGTGCCGGATAACTTGCTGGAGGCGCTCAACGGCGCTTCCATCGAAGAAGAACACCGCACTGTCATGAGTGCAGTGATTCAGAAGGTTCAGCTCGCCACGAGCGGGCTGACCGAGGCCTGCAGCAGCCTTCTAACAGGCTTTGAGGTAAGAATTTTAAGATATGTAATATAATACCGCATAGATAGTAGCCCCTGATGCTCGGTTCGGTGTTCGGAAACAAAAGCCGGACTGAGGATCTAAAAAGATATACGGAGGAGTCTTAAAAAATATGTCAATATGGGATTGCAGGCTGCGCTGCTGACCTCTGTCGCACTGACTGCGGAGGTCAATGCTTTGAAGCAAGGCCTCAAGCGGTCCGAGAATGAGCTCGACCGTGCCAAGAAGCAGCTCGAGGACAAGGAAGGTGAGTAACACCTTATTAAAGTTGTACCTTACAGAAAAGGATTTGGTTGCAAGAGAAATAACAAGGATAACATGGGCACTCCAGGGGCCACGAACGAGGTGGCAACCCTGAAGGAGGCGGTGTCCGTGGCCGAACGCAAAGCGGCCGCGGAACGAGCCGAGCGAGAGAAGCAGGAGGCGCGGGTGGCGGAGGTACAGCAAGAGCTCCAGGCTCTTGTGGAAAAGCACGAGAGTTTGGGGCGTGACTCGAAGACTCGAGAGTCCGAGCTTGCGTCGGCTCTTGAGAGTGCCAAAGACGCTAAGGCCGATGCCCACAAGGCCCTCCAGGAAATCGAGGATTTGAAGAAAATAGCGAAGGGTAAGGCATTCTTCATGCAAAGCAAGCATGTTAAAGTGAATTACCTGTTACTTACCCAAATTCGGAGCTCTCCAGGAACGTTCGCAGATCTGCCCCGCAGCATGTGCGATGCTGCCGCTTTCTACAGAGACGAGGAGGGGAGCTCAACGGAGAAGGTATTTTGGTCTCAGTATGCTGAGGCCGGACATCCGGTGCCCCTTAGCGACCAGCTGAAGCAGCTGGTCGAGCTCCACAAGGTGGCCGAACAGGCCATGAAGGGCCTTATAGTTCAGCTGTGGCCCAAGGAGGCCATGCCTGGGAGCTACTTCGGCCTGGTGCGGCGGCTGGTGGATGCTTGTCCATGGGTTGAAGTCATCAAGCACTCCGCCTGTATTGAAGGTGCCCGTCGGGCCCTCGCCCGTGCTAAGGTGCACTGGGGCAAGATGGACACTGAGAAGCTTGTGACGGACGCGCCACCGCCGGGCAAGGAGTATCGCACACCCGAGATGTATTATAAGGGTGTCCTGAAGGGTGCCCGCATTATTGCGGGTGAGTGCTCCAAAGATGTAATATTTGAGTAGACTCGCATTTTGTTATCCTGTGCGCCGAAAACTTTGTTCGTATGCGCTAAGCAACACTTGTTAATTTAAAATATTACCTTCTGTGCGGCCGTTTATCAAATCTGAGAGATGGCAAGACATCGGCTTCAGCCCCCATGCCACGAGTGCTGGGGTGTTCAGGATAAACTTGAGCGCTCTTGTTCCCATTTTTGGGTCCATCTAGGGAGGCGTTCAACACAACGAACAAGGCAACCGGACTTATAGTGCTTGAACACTCTCACTTAGCCATATAATTCTATAATTTTAAATTTCGGCGAAGCCCCTAGTGTTCGGAAGGCCGAATTCAGGGCGCTATCCACGCCTGGACCGGACAAGGCCGGTTCCTCACTCTAAGCAGCATAAGTCTTTAGGGACTCGAAAAAACCTCTCGAACAGCGACCGGCTCACGCCTCATCATGACTGTCAGTTTTAGCTTTCTCCACTGAGGCGCTCGCCCAGCTCAACTGGGGCGCAATCGCTGTGGTTCTCCCAGCGCTACCTTAGCCGATACAACGGAACGTAAGGTACCAAAACATGGGAGCCGGGCAAACCCAACTATTGACCCAAGACATGATTCGGAGCCGATGCATATAATGCTATAAGTTCGGGGTGCCGCACTTGTGAAAGTGTTCGGACTTGTCACACCATAATGTGGGGAACTTAAGCCCCTGGTGTATTTAGCCGTACCAAAGTGTACAAATGCAACATGTCATAAATGAACATATGTATAAGAAAGGAATGCAATTATAAGCAAAAAAAGCGATGCATTGTTTATTCAAGAAATACTGCCATGAATGTAGAACGATACAAATAATGCGGTAAGCAAGGGATGGGACTATTAAACATGTCCCCCTTCAGGGGTAGGCTGCGGAATGGTGTATAAAACAGATTTAATGCTCGTAATGGAGACCACCTGGATACTCGTCGTAGCCTTTCTCCTTTCCTGGCTGTTGCATCGTGAGTTCGGCAGGTCTACTGCCGGACAGGGCCTCTGGTGAACGGAGTCCTGTGGGTAAGAAGAAAAAGAAAAGGGAAAAAAGAATGACACACTTGGGAGCCCCTGGTGTGGTTAAGCCGCATTCTGGGCCTGTCGTTGTCATGCCCCTCCCCCTATGCCCATGGTATCTCTAGAGCATAATGATGTACGCGAAGGACCAGTCTTGCAATTTTGCAAGGGCTGGGGTTGGGGCCGCATTGCTACGCGTGCTCGGAACGTGCCAGGTGGTCTTTTTGTAGGTTACTCCAGGCACGTTTAGCCATGTCTGGTCGCTTAACGGCCGGACTCGAGAATTGCCTTAAGAGGCTGCACTGTACTTCTGCCGCGAGAGCCGCTGTATGTTCCTCCGTTCGGAGAGAGCGTTCAGTGTTTCCCTTGACCCTGATGACTCCTCGAGGGCCTGGCATCTTGAGCATGAGGTATGCATAGTGCGGCACCGCGTTGAACTTTGCAAACGTGGTCCGTCCGAGCAGAGCATGATAGCCGCTGCGGAACGGAAGTATGTCGAAGATTAACTCCTCACTTTGGAAGTTATCCGGGGATCCAAAGACCACTTCCAGTGTAACTGAGCCTATACAATTGGCCTCTACACCTGGTATGACACCTTTGAAGGTCGTCTTTGTCGGTTTAATTCTTGAGGGGTCTATGCCCATCTTGCGCACTGTATCCTGATAAAGCAGGTTCAGGCTGCTGCCGCCGTCCATCGGGACTCTGGTGAGGTGAAATCCATCGACGATTGGGTCTAGAACCAATGCGGCGAATCCGCCGTGGCGGATGCTGGTGGGGTGGTCCCTTCGATCGAAAGTGATCGGGCAGGAGGACCATGGGTTGAACTTCGGGGCGACTGGCTCCATCGCGTATACGTCCCTGAGTGCACGCTTCCGCTCCCTTTTGGGTATGTGGGTTGCGTATATCATGTTCACCGTCCGCACTTGTGGGGGGAAACCCTCCTGTCCTCTATTGTTCGGCGGTCGGGTCTCTTCCTCGTCATCACTATGCAGCCCCTTGTCATTGTTTTCGGCAATTAGCTTGCCTGCCTGCTTGAATACCCAACAGTCCTTGTTGGTGTGATTAGCTGGCTTTTTGGGGGTGCCGTGTATTTGGCACGAGCGGTCCAGTATTCGGTCCAAATTGGACGCACCCGGAGTAGTTCTTTTGAATGGATTTTTCCGCTGACCGGGTTTGGAGCCTCTGAATCCGGCATTGACTGTCGTATCCTCAGTATTGTCGCCGTTAATGCGGCGTTTGTGCTTGTTGCGACAAGACCTGCCATTGTGGTCCTTGGTATCCGGACTGCCAGAATTTTTGCTGAGGTTGTTGCTGCGGTCTAGCCAGCTCTCCTCTCCCGCGCAGAAGCGGGTCATGAGTGATGCGAGGGCTGCCATGGATTTCGGATTTTCCTGTCCCAGGTGCCGGGCAAGCCACTCATCACGGATGTTATGTTTGAAGGCCGCGAGGGCCTCCGCATCCGGACAGTCGACGATTTGATTTTTCTTAGTTAAGAACCGTGTCCAGAATGGTCGGGCCGATTCGTCTGGCTGCTGAATTATATGGCTTAGGTCGTCAGCGTCTGGTGGTCGCACATACGTGCCCTGGAAGTTATCAAGGAATGCAGCTTCCAGGTCCTCCCAACACCCAATTGATTCTGCTAGCAAGCTGTTAAGCCAATGCCGAGCTGGTCCTTTAAGCTTGAGTGGGAGGTATTTGATGGCGTGAAGATCATCACCGCGGGCCATGTGGATATGAAGGAGATAGTCTTCGATCCAAACCGCGGGGTCTGTTGTGCCATCGTAGGATTCAATATTCACGGGTTTAAACCCTTCGGGGATTTGATGATCCATTACTTCATCTGTGAAGCATAGTGGGTGTGCGGCGCCTCTGTATTGGGCTATATCACGACGTAGCTCAAACGAGCTTTGTCTACTATGTTCGGCCCGGCCGGACTTGCTATATCCGGCGCGATGGTTATCGTCGCGTATCATGGGGCGCCCGTGCGATCCGTAGATCGATCTTGATTGTCTTGCCTTATCCTCCAATATATCTCGCAAGTCCGGAGCGTTCCCCTGTGGCTTTGTGCTTTTCGAGCGATGTCGGGGTACAGTTCTAGTGGAGGGCCTAGAGGCCTCTCTGTCGCGGCCACGAGGTGGTCGGTCAGCCATATTGTGTGCTGGTGATGCAGGTTTATATGCCTCCTCCTCTAGTCGGGGGAGCAGCTTGCGTTTGGGGTAGCTTTTGGAGGGGCATTCGAGTTCATGCTCTTCGGCCGCAAGGACTTTAGTCCATCTGTCGGCTAATAGATCTTGATCAGCTCTAAGCTGTTGCTGTTTTTTCTTGAGGCTGCTTGCCGTGGCCATGAGCCTGCGTTTAAAACGCTCTTGTTCGACGGGATCCTCAGACACGACGAATTCGTCGTCGTCGAGGCTTGCCTCGTCTCCGGAGACAGGCATGTAATTATCATCCTCTACCTCTTCGTATGCCGCTCTCTCATTAGGGCTGGCTTCTCCTTCCTCCTGTGCTGAATCTTGCTGGAGGGGGTTGTCTTCGGCACTGTCTGGGGTGTTATTATCTCCGGTGCCGGAATCTCCATTCTTGTTGTGGCGGGATTTAGAGCGGCGCCGCTGATGCCGGCGCTTAGGCTGTTTCCTGGAGGGGTCTTCCTCCGCTGTTCCATCGCCATTCCCATTCTTTGGGATATCCACCATGTATATGTCATATGACGAGGTGGCTTTCCAGTGCCCAGTAGGCGTTGGTTCTTGGTCGTCTCCGGCATCGTCGTCCATACCGTCGATGTCTTCGGAGTCGAAGTCTAGCATGTCGGTTAGATCGTCGACAGTGGCTACTAAGTGGGTGGTGGGTGGGTTTTGAATTTCTTCGTCGTCCGCATCCCAACCATCCTGACCGCAGTCCGGCCAGGGCTCTCCTGATAACGAGAGATACTTTAGCGAATTCAGGATGTCGCCAAAAGGTGAGTGCTGAAAGATGTCCGCAACGGTGAACTCCATGATCGGCGCCCAATCGGATTCGATTGGTAGGGGCGCGAGGGGTTCGGAGTCCGGCGAGGAGTCCGGCACCTCGGAGTCACAAGCTTCACAAGGGACAAGGTTGGTATTCGGCTCCATCGCCATAGAGGTAGCAGCCCCCGAGGCGGCGTCTAGCCACCTGTCCTCGATCTGCGCAGCCGGCTCCGAATTGAGGGTCGGAGCGGACTCGTGTGCGGCCTCCAGGGCACTGTCCGGCAGCATAGCTAAATCATGCCCATCGTGACAGTGCGGCGCGCTCGGCTGTGGCTGGAATCCATCGAAGATCAAGTCTCCGCGGATGTCAGCCGTGAAGTTTAGACTTCCAAATCTGACCTGATGGCCAGGGGCGTAGCTTTCGATCTGCTCCAGATGGCCAAGCGAATTGGCCCGCAGTGCAAAGCCGCCGAATACGAAGATCTGTCCGGGGAGAAAAGTCTCACCCTGGACTGCTTCGTGGTTGTTGATGATCGAAGGAGCCATCGAGCCTATCGGTGACTACACAGAGCAACTCTCAATGAAAGCACCAATGTCGGTGTCAAAACCGGCGGATCTCGGGTAGGGGGTCCCGAACTGTGCGTCTAGGCGGATGGTAACATGAGACAAGGGACACGATGTTTTTACCCAGGTTCGGGCCCTCTCGATGGAGGTAAAACCCTACTCCTGCTTGATTGATATTGATGATATGGGTAGTACAAGAGTGGATCTACCACGAGATCAAGGAGGCTAAACCCTAGAAGCTAGCCTATGGTATGATTGTTGTTGTGTCCTATGGACTAAAACCCTCCGGTTTATATAGACACCGGAGAGGGCTAGGGTTACACAGAGTCGGTTACAATGGTAGGAGATCTACATATCTGTATCGCCAAGCTTGCCCTCCACGCCAAGGAAAGTCCCATCCGGACACGGGACGAAGTCTTCAATCTTGTATCTTCATAGTCTTGGAGTCCGGCCGATGATGATAGTTCGGCTATCCGGACACCCCCTAGTCCAGGACTCCCTCACACACCGTTAACTTCGTCTGTGAAAGGTTCTTTCAATGATATAATTTTCACATTGTGCATGTCATGTACTATTAATCTTGTCAATAGTCAAAGGAGGTCTTAAAAATCTCATTACGCCCTATATAGATGGAAGGAGGGAGTATGAATCCATGTTATGTCCGATTAAATTTTTTCGCTTGCTGTATAATGCATGTAACCTACTCATACGAACATTTTAGTGCATTCCAAATGTCTATACTACCGCTGTAATTCGAACTAAATTTGAATTCGTTTCTCTATTTCAATAAGAATCTACAATCATGATTGTTGCCAACTTCAACCATCATTCGTGTATTACCTTAATAACACACCACATGATTACTATAGAGATAGATATGAACTATGTGTACTACATGAACTCGAATTCTATTTTTTGAATACACTTGATGTTGATTCCAAATAATAGTACATTTGATGTACTAACTATATATTCATAATCTAACCATGTTCCATACGTACACCGTGTTTATCACACAAAGTATAGTGCCCTGCCCCCTACATTATGACAAGTATTTAGACCTGAGTTGCAAAAGCCACACATTAGCCCAAATTATAATCAACGTTCTACATTATGATATCTTCTTCAAGTATCCGTATCCACTTTTTTATAATGAATTATGATCTTTGTTCGTCTTTTACACCTTCACGATCCTCTTCTATCTGTAGCTAGCTAGCGCTAACTTTCTATCGTGCATGCACACGCCCGCCCCCCTCACACACCCTTAGTGTCCCCTCCATTGCGCACGTTCATTATTGCTCTTTAGGTCGTCCACCAGGGGTGTGTGTAGGCCCCCGGCTCCTTCTTTCTGGCACACACTGGCAGATATACCTCTCTAGCCAAGTGTGCCTACAACAAACACATATATACTTCCCCTCTTCTCTTCTCACCGTCCATGCCCCCATATGTCCAATACGATTCCACGCAGGTGCACACTCCCGCCCCTCTTTTCATTAAGCACATGCTCGCACACTCCTCCCCCCTCGACATGGTAGGCCTCTCGCACCACCTCCTAGCCACACCCTCTCCCCTTGTCTACCTCTCCGGACCTTATTTGCTTCTAACACACGCAGGCGTGTATATGAACTGATCTCCCTACATATAGCCAGGTCGACTATAATTCGTTTTCACCAAGCACCGATACACTTACCTCGCTAGTTATGTCTCTCCTTTTCTCGGACACACGACGGTTGATCTTCCTATGTAGTTACGCATGCTTACCACAACCATATCTTCTCCCCTCATCATCCTTGAATACCTCCCGACCCGTCTCTCACACGCACGTGCATAGACAGACAGACAGACATCCCCCGCCCTCTCCTATTGATATTGCACTCATACCCTCCGTTTTTCTAGCAGGCCTCTCCCACCATTTGTGAGACGCCACTCCACCACCAACCCTCCGACGCTCTACCTTTGTCTTTTTCCCAACCTTATTCCTCTGCTACACATATCCATGGATGTCGATCGACTCCCTCAATACATAGCTAGGTCTCTCTCCTTCCCCACACATATACTAGTCAGCCGGTCTCTACCCCCCCCCCCCCACACACACACGGATAGTCAAACGTTGTAGTTAGGTATCCATGCCATGGAGAAGAACTGCACCTCTACCCTCTCAAATTCCAGTAGGCCAGCCGCCATGTATCTTTGACGTGGGCAAGCACAAATTCGATGGCACTCTTTATCGATCGCGCAGCCACACACTTCATCCCAGTTTTCAATTCTATCGATATCTCACGTCCATGACTCCGTTTCACACACATTGCATATGTTACGCTTTTCTGATTGAGATATCATCAACACATTGCCTCTGTTTCTCACAAACCATCTCTCTCACACCCACCCACGTACGTACCTGCACCTAAAGAAGAAGTGCACGCAGGACGCACGTTGTCGGTGTCAAAACCGGCGGATCTCGGGTAGGGGGTCCCGAACTGTGCATCTAGGCGGATGGTAACAGGAGACAAGGGACAAGATATTTTTACCCAGGTTCGGGCCCTCTCGATGGAGGTAAAACCCTACTCCTGCTTCATTAATATTGATGATATGGGTAGTACAAGAGTGGATCTACCACGAGATCAAGGAGGCTAAATCCTAGAAGCCAGCCTATGGTATGATTGTTGTTCGTCCTATGGACTAAAACCCTCCGGTTTATATACACACTGGAGGGGGCTAGGGTTACACAGAGTCGGTTACAATGGTAGGAGATCTACATATCCGTATTGCCAAGCTTGCCTTCCACGCCAAGGAAAGTCCTATCCGGACACGTGACGAAGTCTTCAATCTTGTATCTTCATAGTCTTGGAGTCCGGCCGATGATGATAGTCCGGCTATCCGGACACCCCCTAGTCCAGGACTCCCTTAGTAGCCCCCGAACCAGGCTTCAATGACGACGAGTCCGGCGCGTATATTGTCTTCGGCGTTGCAAGGCGGGCTCTCCTCCAAATTCCATGTGCTTGCCGAATAGTGTCCGGCTTCCTTATAAATGTTGCGCTCCTTGGCTTCCACGCCCAATAATGGCCCTCTTCCATGTGTCATAAGAATGCGAAAGGCCAAGGTATTTTTGCATTTTACCCCCTAGCTGTGCGAATAAGCTGCCTGTAAGAGAGGCAGGAATCCAGATCCAAATCATACCATCCTCCTTCCGTGAGTACTCATCGGAGCGCTTCTGACAAAAAATCCACTCCATCATGGACCGTCGACGCGGCTCCTCCTCTCGTGCTCCCAGCCCTCAGCCAGGAGATTGGGGGAGATGTTCAGTCCCGCACAACGAGCTAGTGTCGCTCCAAGCGGAGGGAAACCTTCCTCCGGCCTTTATGGTCCCGGTTCGAGCCGAGCTGGCCACCTACAAAGGTGGAAAGCAGGCGGAGAATACCCCTAGTCCCTCTAAAGGAGAGTGGGTGTGTTTCGTCCTTATCTAATAAGGGGGCTCGGATTTCCCATACATCCGTTTCTCCGGGGGCTACTGGAGTTCTACGGACTCCAGCTTCATCACCTTACGCCCGCCTCCATTCTGCACATCGCGGGCTTCGTAGCTCTTTGTGAGCTGTTCCTGGGCATCGAGCCCCATTTTGCGCTGTGGAAGAGACTATTTTGCCTCGTACTCCGTTCTCACAAGGGGTCAATATATCAAGTGGGCGGAGCCGAAATATGGTGCATCGCCGGGACCGGATATCTATCCGGAACCCCAAAGAAGGCGTCCGAAGACTGGCCCTCAGAATGGTTAGATGCTCCACTGCCGGACCCAGTTCGGATCGGCCTCCCAGAGTTCAGAAAGGCTCCTCTGAAGAAACGCCTAAGTTGGCGACCGCGGAGCCCTCAACAGGAGGAAGACAGGAGCGTCCATTATTTGATGGGTCGGATAAGGTTGCTGGCCCATTCCAGATTGACCATGATTGGAGTCATGGACACGTGCATTATGCGAGGGGTGCAGCCGCTCCAATATAGGGGCCACCCCATGTAGGATTTCAACGGGGAGAATGACGCCACCCGTCATGGCTGCAAGGGGCGGGATCGGCCGCAGATCTGGTGAAGATCCTGTCCGGCTTGTACAAGAGGGAGAAGGAGGACTTCCTCCAAACGAGCCCATTGAATGGATTCTCCATGAATAACCCTCGGAGCTGGGTAAGCGGACGCTTGCTCATCCGATTCGTGCTTTCGAAGTTAAGCGCCTTACTTTATGATTTTCGATGCAGGAATTGCGCCGGGATGTGGAGGACATACACAGTCCGGCTCCACAACCCGAGGATCTGAGAAGATCCCTTGATCCGGCCTCCGAAGAGGATCCGGATATAAAGGTGGAGCTGATCGACGGGGTGTTCCACCAGCTTAGCATGGACAATGCTCTAGTCGCCATTACGGCTGACTACCCCGGTTTATCTCCGGCTTCTCAGGTAACTATGACCGGAGCCCTGACACCATCACTTCGTCTGTGCTTATTTCTGACCACCGCATACCAACAGTGTCTCGCAGGAGGTGCCTTCAAGGCGAGAAGTTGATCCCGCGGCGACTGACCAACCAGGGTCAGTTCGGCCCAGCAGGCGGAAGAGGGGTGCAGTGCGAATTGAAGCGTCGCTGCAATGGTATGACACGCCACCGTTTTTAGGAAAAAGGCCCCTGTGAGGTATATTGATGCTCATAACTTTTTCAGGAGAAAGAGCGCTCGCCAGACTGTGCCCGGAGAGGTCGCCAACCAAGCCTCCGCCAGCCAGGCTCCAACACCTGGTCCGGGGGGAAGGCGAGCGCAAGGCGCGAGCCGGATGCTCCTCCAACGGAGGATGCCGACAGGTTGTCCGCCACCAGGTCTGAGGTGGAGAGCGCCATGAATCAAAGGCGCCGCCGGACAGTTTTTCGTGACGCGTGTTTCTCCCCTGAGGCATTGAATGCCTTTAACGCGGGAGACGCGCACCTCCGTGCTGCTCAAGATGGTTTAACCAGAGCCACGGAGCAGTATGTGAAAGACATACGGGTAAGGGATTTTAATAGTTGTATATGCCAGTATCCCCCGAGACTTAAAGTAGTTAAAATAACTGATTTAAGGATCATTTGATATGCAAGATCTTACGGAGAAGAATACCCAATTGTCCCAGGAGCTACAAGAGTGCAAGGCCCAACTTGAGGCCGCACTAGCCGCCGCAGGAGGAGACACAGAGACCCCCTCCGGTAACACATTATTTCAAAAAGATAAGCGGTGTGCGGCGTGCGTATAAGTCTGACAATGATATTGCAGATGTTGCCGGACTGGATCCGGACAAGCAACAGCTATTACGCCAGCTGAAGGCCGGCGAGAGGGTGCTTATGAAGGTGCAGCAGGAGAGGAACAAACTCCAAGATGCCCACACCCAGCTTGGAGAGGAGCTAAAGGGTGGTCGGGCCCAGCTGTCTGGCTCCGTGAAGGAGAATCAGCGGCTTCGGTGCGGCATCTACTGTAAGTGCTTGAGCAAACTCTTTTGAAAAGAAGAGTTCGGCGAGGAAGTTGATTGACAGAAATGTGTATGTAGCTGTTCTCACAGGTCGCCCTGCGGAGGAAATGCCTGGTTCAATGGGTGACCAACTTCCCGAGCTGCTGCAACTGCACGAACGTGTTCGGCAGGCGATGAGTGGCGTCGCCCAGGCCTTATGGCCGTCCGTCTCCCTACCCGAGGGTCTTGGAGGGCTTGCGGAGAAGCTTCAGGGAGCACGGCAGCGCTTCCGTCTATGGAAGATATCGGCCTATCGTCAAGGCGCCAGGGAGGCCTGGGCCATGGTGAAGACGCGGTACAAGAAGGCAGATCCGAACCACATGGCCGAGGTCGGACCTATGGGGCCCGATGGGAAGGAGATCCCTGTGAGCTTAGTGTACGGCCAAGTAGAATTGGCCGCTAAGTATTCCCAACGGGACTGTAAATTAGACAGCCTGTTAGATGGGATTGAAGAGGAGTACAATCAGTCAATGTGACGATGTATTATTTTTGAAATGACATGTATAATGCCTTCTAGACGGATTGTAGATCGTTTGTCTTTGCGGACATTTTCGCTTCAACCTCGGGACCCTAGAGTCCGGAGTGTGTCCGAATACCCTCACGGTTATGAAAAAACCGGGGCATGCATGGAGACCAGGCGTAGGGGTCATTAGTGCTTTATCAGACAAGTGCCCAACTAGTTATGTTATATTACATGGTTAGTAAGAAGCATCTTCCAGGGAGAATAGTTCCGTTAGGGGTTCCTTTCCCTGGGAGGCATGCCCTAAAGTGCATGTACGGACTGCAAAAAGTGCAAAAAAGCATCTAGGGGCAGATAAATGAATAAATAAGAAATCATCTTTCAAGTCACCGACTGAATATTCCCTTAAGAACGCTAGGTTTCGGCTTGACCCAGTCTGAGGTACACATCCGGCTGACCCGGCAGTAACAATCGTAGAGGTGCTCCCTTTACCTCCTAGCCAAACAATCGGGAATGTGGGGGTAAGCACAGGAGCCAGGCAACCCAGCTTGGCCAAAACTTAAGTCATATCGATGCATATAATGGTGAATAAAAGGTACATGCGGAAGTTTGACGCATGTGTTGGGCATAAAGCCTGTATAAATAACCTTCTGTTAAAGAAGCCCCCAGGTATAATGAGTGCGAGTAGCACGTCAAGTGTGTGCGAATGATACGCAAATCAGCCCTTATGGGCTTTATGAAAAAGGTGGGAGAAAAGAGAGAAACAAGAGACAACTGAAGTATAAAATCTGGACAGAGGAAGGAGACGAACTCTAAGTCCGGCGCTAGGCGTAGAATCTTTGAAGGCGGGCTGCGTTCCATGGGTTCGGCTCGAGTCGGTTGTCCGATGCGTTTCGCAGACGGTATGCTTCGCTGGTCAGGACTTGGTCGATGATGAAAGGACCTTCCCATTTGGGCTTGAGTTTGTCCTTTTTCTTGTCCGGCAGGCGTAGAACTAGTTCGCCAACATTGTAAGTTTTAGCCCGTACTTCTCTGCTTTGATATCTTCGAGCCTGCTGCTGATAGAATGCGGAACGAGCCTTTGCCACGTTGCGCTCCTCCTCCAATACGTCCAAGCTGTCCTGCCGATCCAACTCGGCTTCTCTTTCTTCGTACATGCACACTCGAGGTGAGTCATGAATTATATCGCAGGGCAAAACTGCCTCTGCGCCGTATACCATGAAGAATGGTGTGAATCCAGTAGTACGGTTTGGCGTGGTCTGCAGCCCCTAGAGTACGGAGTCGAGCTCCTCTACCCAGTGCGTGTTAGATTCCGTAAGGGACCGCACTAATCTGGGTTTGATGCCGCTCATGATTAGACCATTTGCTCGTTCAACTTGATCGTTGGTTTGAGGGTGATAGACTGAAGCGTAGTCGAGCTTAATGCCCATATTTTTGCACCAGAGTTTAACCTCGTCGGCCGTGAAGTTCGTGCCATTATCGGTGATGATGCTGTGGGGGACACCGTAATGGTGTACTACCCCGGATATGAAGTCTATCACAGGTCCGGATTCGGCCGTTTTAACTGGCTTGGCCTCTATCCATTTGGTGAATTTTTCCACCATGACTAATAGGTATTTTTGCTTGTGGGTTCCCCCTTTAAGGGGTCCAACCATGTCAAGCCCCTAGACCGCAAACGGCCAGGTGATGGGTATAGTTTTGAGGGCGGTGGGTGGCATGTGGCTCTGATTAGCAAAGAGCTGACAACCGACGCATCGTTGGACTAAGTCCTGAGCATCTGCCTGGGCCGTCGGCCAATAAAATCCTGTACGGAAGGCCTTACCTACAAGGGCCCGGGCTGCAGCGTGGTGTCCGCCTAGTCCGGCGTGAATTTCAGCCAGAAGATTTCGCCCTTCCTCTTCGGAGATGCACCTTTGAAGGACTCCGGTTGTGCTTTTCTTATAAAGTTCCCCCTCATGGACCTTGTAGGCTTTAGATCGCCGAACTATGCAGCGGGCCTCATTTTGGTCTTCGGGAAGTTCCTGCCTAATTAAGTAGGCTAGGAATGGTTCCGTCCATGGGGCAATGACTGCCATTATTTCGTGGGCGGAAGGTGTTATGTCATTGGCTGAGCCACCGGTTGTGTCAGAATGTTCGGTGTTGGGCGGTGCGGTTGGTTTCGGATTGTTGTTTCCGGACTCCTCTTCCCATACTACGGATGGCTTAAAGAGCCGCTCCAGGAAGATGTTTGGAGGGACGGCGTCACGTTTTGCGCCGATGCTTGCCAACACGTCGGCTGCCTGGTTATTATCCCGGGCTACATGGTAGAATTCGAGTCCTTCGAACCGAGTTGACATTTTTAAGACGGTGTTACGGTAGGCTGCCATTTTTGGATCTTTGGCATCAAAGTCTCCATTTACTTGTGATATTGCAAGGTTTGAATCCCCGCGGACCTCGAGGCGTTGAATGCCCATGGAGATTGCCATCTGGAGACCGTGCAGAAGGGCCTCGTATTCGGCTGTGTTGTTGGAGTCTGTGTACATTATTTGAAGTACGTATTGGACTGTGTCTCTGGTTGCGGACGTCAAAACAACGCCAGCCCCCAAGCCAGCCAACATTTTAGAGCTGTCAAAATGCATGATCCAATTGGAGTATGCGCCATACTCTTTAGGGAGTTCGGCTTCAGTCCATTCAGCGACGAAGTCAGCCAAGACTTGCGACTTTATAGCTCGCCGTGGTTTGTAGGTTATGTCAAATGGTAAGAGCTCGATGGCCCATTTTGCAATCCTGCCCATCGCATCGCGGTTGTTTATGATGTCGTTGAGGGGTACTTCGAAGGCCACTGTTATCGAACACTCTTGAAAGTAGTGTCGCAGCTTCCGGGATGCCATGAACACCGCGTATGCTATCTTTTGATAATGCGGGTACCGGGACTTGCATGGAGTTAAGATAGTGGATACATAGTACACTGGTTTTTGAAGAGGGAATTTATGCCCTTCTGTTTCTCGTTCGACGATGAGCACCGCGCTTACAACTTGATGTGTTGCCACGATATATAACAACATTGGTTCGCCCAGGTTAGGCGCGGCCAGGACCGGATTTGTTGCCAATATGGCCTTTATTTCTTCGAGTCCGGCAGTGGCAGCATCCGTCCACTCGAAGTGTTCGGTGCGCCTGAGGAGGAGATAGAGGGGTAATGCCTTTTCTCCCAAACGGGAGATGAAGCGGCTTAGAGCCGCCACGCATCCAGTCAATTTTTGTATTTGTTTGAGGTCTTTTGGAATATGCAGCTGTGACAGAGCTCGGATCTTGGCTGGGTTTGCTTCAATTCCTCTACCGGATACAATGAAGCCCAGGAGCTTTCCGGCTGGTACGCCGAAAACGCATTTTTCCGGGTTCAGCTTAATGTCATATGCTCGGAGGTTGTCGAATATGAGCCTCAAGTCGTCTACTAGAGTTTCAACGTGTTTGGTCTTGACGACCACATCGTCTACGTATGCCTCTACTGTTTTGCCGATCTGAGTAGCCAGACATGTCTGAATCATGCGCTGATATGTTGCGCCGATGTTTTTGAGTCCGAAGGGCATCGTGTTGAAGCAGAATGGTCCGTATGGAGTAATGAATGCCGTTGCAGCTTGGTCCACCTCCGCCATCTTGATTTGATGGTAGCCAGAGTATGCGTCGAGGAAGCACAATAAATTGTGTCCTGCGGTAGTATCGATTATTTGATCGATGCGGGGAAGGGGGGAAAGGATCCTTTGGACAAGCCTTGTTAAGGTCTTTAAAATCGACACATAGGCGCCAGGATTTGTCCTTTTTTGGTACCATTACCAGGTTTGCTAGCCAGTCCGGATGTGTGATGTCTCTGATGAATCCGGCTTCCAATAGTTTGGCTAGCTCCTCTCCCATTGCCTGTCTTTTGGGTTCGGAAAATCGCCGAAGAGCCTGTTTGACTGGCTTGAATCCTTTTAGGATGTTTAGGCTGTGTTCTGCCAATCTGCGTGGGATTCCTGGCATATCTGAATGGTGCCAGGCAAAGATGTCCCAATTCTCCCGAAGGAATTCTCGTAGTGCGGCGTCTACATCAGGGTTTAGCTGTGCCCCAATGGAGGCCGTCTTTGTTGGGTCCGTTGGATGGACCTGGAATTTGACTATTTCATCCGCTGGTTTAAAAGAGGTGGACTTGGATCTCTTATCGAGTATCACATCATCCCTGTTCACCGTAGAGCGCAGCGCAGTGAGTTCCTCCGCCGCTAGGGCTTCGGATAGTGCCTCTATGGCTAATGCGGCTGCCTTGTTTTCGACGCGGAGTGCTATGTCCGGATCACTAGCAAGGGTGATGGTTCCATTGGGCCCGGGCATTTTAAGCTTCATGTACCCGTAATGGGGTATGGCTTGGAAAATTGTAAATGCCTCTCGTCCTAATAAAGCGTGATATCCGCTGCTGAACGGGGCCACTTGGAACGTGACCTCCTCGGACCTGTAATTGTCCGGCGAGCCGAACACCACATCAAGTGTGATTTTTCCTGTGCAGCGTGCTTCCCGGCTAGGGATTATTCCTCTGAAGGTTGTGCTGCTTCGCTCAATGCGGCTCCAGTCTATTTCCATTTTTCGAAGGGTTTCCTCGTAGATGATGTTTAATCCGCTGCCGCCATCCATGAGTACCTTGGTAAGACGAAAGCCGTCCACTATTGGACTGAGGACCAATGCGGCTGGTGCTCGGGCTGTTCGGAATTTAGGTTCGTCGCTGGCGTTGAAGGTGATAGCCGTGTCGCTCCATGGATTTGTTGTTGCTACTTGGTAGACTTCAGCGAGGCTGCGGATTGTTCATTTCCGCATATTATTTGATGCAAAATTCTCAAAGACTGTTAATACCGTACTAGTACTGTTGGGGTGGGTCTCTGGGGCTAGAAGCTCTTCGCCACTTTTGGCCACCTGCCGCAGTATCCAACATGCTCGAAGGCTATGAGTTGGAGTGGCGCCCTCTGTACTATGAATTTTACAGGGTCCGCTGAGCCATCCCTCCAGTACGGTTCCGTGCCCTTTATGGGGTTTTTGCTTTTTGGTTCTTGTCCCGGGTGCCTGAGCATGGTGCACCCTTCTGTTTCGGACTAGGGTTGTGTTCGGAGCCGGATTGTCCCAAAACTTAGTTTCGGTTTTCCGGACACTCTCCATCGCACAGTATTTTCATACTATGGATGCCAGGTCGGCGAAGTGTGTAATTTCGCGACGACTTACGGCGTTCAAGATTCCCTTGTCCTTGCAATTGTTGCAGAAAACTGAAATTGTGTTTTCCTCACGGCAGTCCTTTATCCTGTCCATAACCAGGAGGAATCTGGCCCAGTAATGATGTACTATTTCAGCGGGCTCTTGCCGGATTTGAGATAGATCGCTTATGTTTGGGTGGGCGGGTGGAATTAATTCCGGAACCCTTCCCAACTTGAGGCTCAAGGGCTGAAAAGTTTCCGAATTTGGAAGCTTGGTGTCGGTGTCAAAACCGGCGGATCTCGGGTAGGGGGTCCCGAACTATGCGTCTAGGCGGATGGTAACAGGAGACGAGGGACACGATGTTTTTACCCAGGTTCGGGCCCTCTTGATGGAGGTAAAACCCTACGTCCTGCTTGATTAATATTGATGATATGGGTAGTACAAGAGTAGATCTACCACGAGATCAAGGAGGCTAAACCCTAGAAGCTAGACTATGGTATGATTGTTGTAATGTATGTTGTCCTACGGACTAAAGCCCTCCGATTTATATAGACATCGGAGAGGGCTAGGGTTACACAGAGTCGGTTACAATGGTAGGAGATCTACATATCCGTATCGCCAAGCTTGCCTTCCACGCCAAGGAAAGTACCATCCGGACACGAGCCGAAGTCTTCAATCTTGTATCTTCGTAGTCTTGGAGTCCGGCGGATAATGATAGTCCGGCTGTCCGGACACCCCCTAGTCCAGGACTCCCTCAGTAGCCCCTGAAACAGTCTTCAATGACGATAAGTCCGGCGTGTACAATGTTCGGCATTGCAAGGCGGGTTCCTCCCTTGAATAATCCAGAGAAGATCATGAACACCAGGATAGTGTCCGGCTCTACAAAATAAATTCCACATTCCACCGTAGAGAGAATAAAATGTACACTTAGTTCAATCTGCTGACGTATTATGCGGCGTGACATCACACCGCCACCAGGCCTTTGTTTGAATTACTATACCACCTCAGCATGTTTAGCGAAGTGGTTTCCTTGGCACGTCTTGTCGAAGCAGAGATCGTGTTCCCCTTATTCCGGGATTCTCATCAATACGTCCATGGGTAACCCAACCGCGCCATTGATGGTGGCGCTTGGGAGATAAGTGAGTTTTACCAGGCTGGTGGGGGACGCATAGTTTTGTCCGCCTATATATAAGGGATAAGGATTCACCTTCTCACCTACGCCTTCTTCCTCCTTTGCTTATCCATCCCTGCGAACTCAAGCTCCAACGCCCGAGCTCGCGCATCTCACCTCGACCTTCTCCGAATATGTCCGGAGCGGGAGGTAAATGGTTAGCCTCCACCGTCAAGGAGGAGGACATCACCAAGCTGCGCAGTGCCGGATACCTTTCCGGCGATATCGCGCATCGGCTGCCCGACGAGGGGCAGCTCATCCCTACCCCCAGGCCTCATGAGAGGGTCGTCTTCCTCCCCCACTTCCTCCGCGGACTGGGCTTTCCGCTCCATCCATTTGTCCGGGGGCTCATGTTTTACTACGGCATGGATTTCCACGATCTGGCGCCGAACTTTATCCTCAACATCTCGGCATTTATCGTCGTGTGCGAGGCCTTCCTCTGCATCCGGCCCCACTTCGGCCTGTGGCTCAAGACCTTCAACGTCAAGCCGAAGGTTGTGAAGGGTATGCAAGCGGAATGCGGAGGCGCCATGTTGGGCAAATTGCCCAACGTCGCTTGGCTAGAAGGGACCTTCGTGGACTCCGTCAAGGGGTGGCAATCGGGGTGGTTTTACATCACCGAGCCGCGCAAATCCACATGGGCGGCGGCCCCCGAGTTTAGATCTGGCATCCCCACGCAGCTCACCTCCTGGAAAGAGAAGGGCTTGCAGTGGGGGAATCCGGTAGAGGTGACGGGACTCTAAGCATGTATCAAGAAGATGGTGAGCAAAAGGCTCAGGCTCGTCGACGTGGTCCAAGTCATGCTCATCCGGCGGATCCTCCCATGCCAAGAACGGGCATTTGATTTGTGGGAGTTCAATCCGGAACAGCACCAGGCGCTAAGCGGGTTCTTCGATACAACATACGAAGGCGCCTGGAGGGTGCTGTTCAAGGGCGCTGAAGCCCCCGCGTCCGCGACCGAAGACCGCGGATTCAGCTCGCAGTATCCAACTGACGAGGTAAGTGATTCAACCCCATTACGGGACACTTGTGATAATTAGATTGACTCTAGTGAGGTTTCATTCTGCCTCTTCCTTTGACAGGAATGGATGGAGAAGGCCAAGCTGCTCATCAGCCCGGCTCCCATGCCAGAAGACCCAGCGGACGCCCGTTTAACAGGGCTGCTGGTTCCGGCACCGCACGTGGTGCCGGAGAAGAAGGCCAAGAAGGTGGCCGCGGGGACTCAAAAGAGTTCCCGCAATCAGGCGTCTGATGACGACGAGGACTCCTCCCCCGAAGACGAGGAGGGGGAGTACTCTCTCCCGGAGGAGGGAGAGAAGAAAAGGAAGGCTTCCCCCATCGGGGAGGCCGAAGGGTCCAAGAGGGGGAGAACTATCCCCCCGGACAATTTCACCAACATCAGCGTTGGTGAGGATGAGTGGCCTCCAAGGGCCAGGCGTCCGGCAAGATCGTAAGTATCCGGATCCTTGATGTGTAATTTCTTTTATGTCGCGTAGTATCCTTCTAACGCCGCATTCTGCCCGTAGTCCGGCCAATGATGATCTCCCCGACTCATCGAGCGGGTCATTGTCCTTGTCGGATGTGAATTCCATCTCGACTGCCTCCACCCCACGCGCCGACGAGGACGTCGAGGTGGGATCCCAGAGAGGGACCCATCAGGAGGAGGCTCCGGGGGCGCCGTTAGGCAGCCTCCCGGACTTCGTGCCGGACTCTACTTCGGAACCCGTAGTGGTTTCAGAGTCCGGCAAGCGGCCCCTTCGAAAGAAGGGCAGGACCGTGACGCCGGCAGCCTCCGTCCAACCGGAGGCGCCGGATAACCTGCTAGAGGCGCTTAAAGGCGCTTCCATCGAGGAAGAACACCGCACTATCATGAGTGCGGTGATTGAGAAGGTTCAGCTCGCTAAGAGCGGGCTGACCGAAGCCTGCAGCAGCCTTTTAACAGGCTTTGAGGTAAGAAGTTAAAATTATGTAATGTAATACCGCATAGACAGTAGCCCCTGATGCTTAGTTCGGTGTTCGGAAAGAAAAGCCGGACTAAGGATCTATAACAAGATATACGCATGGTTGCCTAAAATATGTCAATATGGGTTTGCAGGCTACACTGCTGACCTCTGCCGCACTAACGGTGGAGGTTGACGTGCTGAAGAAGGATCTCGAGCGGTCCGAGCAAGAGCTCAGCCATGCAAAGAAGCAGCTCGAGGAAAAAGAAGGTGAGTAACACCTCTTTGAATAAGTACCTTACAGAAAAGGATTTTGGTTGCAAATAAAATTAACAAGGATAATATGTGTATTGCAGGGGCCACTAACGAGGTGGCAGCCCTGCGGGATGCTGTGTCCGTGGCCAAACGCAATGCGGCCGCGGAACGGGCTGAGCGAGAAAAGCAAGAGGCACGTGTGGCGGAAGTTCGGCAAGAGCTCCAGGCTCTCATGGAAAAACATGAGAGTTTGGAGCAGGACTCCAAGACTCGAGAGTCCGAGCTTGCCTCGGCTCTCGAAAGTGCCAAGTCCGCCAAGGCCGAGGCCCGTAAGGCCCTTCAGGAGGTTGAGGACATAAAGAAGATAGCGGCGGGTAAGGCATTTTCCATGCAAAGCAGGCATGTTAATGTGAACTACCTGACACTTACCCACATTCGGAGCTCTCCAGGGGCGTTTGCAGATCTACCGCGTAGTGCATTCTATCGTGGCGAGGAGGGGAGCTCGATGGAGAAGGTCTTCTGGTCTCAGTATACTGAGGCCGGCCATCCGGTGCCCCCAAGCGACCAGCTGAAACAGCTGGTCGAACTCCACAAGGTAGCTGAGGAGGCCATGAAGGGCCTCATAGTCCGGCTGTGGCCTGGACAGGCCATGCCTGGTAGCTACTTTGGCCTCGTGCGGCGGCTGGTGGATGCATGCCCCAGGCTGGATGTAGTCAAGCGCTCTGCCTGTATCGAAGGTGCTCGTCGGGCCCTTGCCCGCATAAAGGTGCAATGGGGCAAATTGGATGCGGAGAAGCTTCTCACGGACCCACCGCCGCCGGGCAAGGAGTATCGCACGCCGGAGAAGTATTATAAAATTGTCCTGAAGGGAGCCTGCAATATTGCAGATGAGTGCTCCCGAAATGTAATCTTTGAGTGAACTCGCTGTTTATTTATCCTGTGCACTGAAAACTTCGTTCATATGCGCCATGAGCAACGCTTGTTTAATTTAAAATATTACCTTCTGTGCGGCCGTTTGTAAAATCTGAGAGATGGCAAGTCGTTGGCTTCAGCCCCCAAGCCACAAGTGCTGGGGTGTTCGGGATAAACTTGAGCACTCTTGTTCCCATTTTTGGGTCCACCTAGGGAGGCGCTCAACACGACGAACAAGGCAACCAGACTTATAATGCTTGAACACTCTCACTTAGCCATAGAATTCTATAATTTTAAATTTTTGCGAAGCCCCTGGTATTCGGAAGACCGAATCCGGGGCGCTATCCACGCCTTCATCGGACATTATCCGGAACTTCGCTCGAAGCGGCGTGAGTCTTTAAGGACCCGAAAAAACCTCTCGAACAGCGACCAGTCTCTCGCCTTATCATGCCAGTCAGTTTTAGCTTTCTCCACTGAGGCGTTAACCCGGCTCAACCGGGGCGCAATCGCAGTGGTTCTCCCAGTGCCACCTTAGCCGACAGAACGGAACGTAAGGCACCAAAACGTGGGAGCTGGGCAAACCCAACTATTGACCCAAGACATGATTCGGAGCCGATTCATATAATGCTATAAGTTCGGGGTGCCGCACTTGTGAAAGTGTTCGGACTTTATCACACCATAGAGTGGGGAACATAAGCCCCTGGTGTATTATGCCGTACCAAAATATACGGGTGCCAGATGTCATATAATGAGCATATATATAAAAAATGTGATGCAATTGCGATCATAAAGGTGCTGCATTATTAATGAAAGAAAAAGTCTGCTAGTAGAGCGGACTGATACAAATAGTGCGGTAAGCAAGGGATTTGGACTAAATAAACATGTCCCCCTCCAGGGATGAGCTGCGGATTTGGTGTATATAATCGAATTTAATGCTCGTAATTGAGACCACCTGAGTGTTCGACGCGGCCTTCTTTAGTCCCTGACTGTTGCATCACGAGTTCGGCAGGTTCACCGCCGGATAGGGCTTCTGGTTAACAGAGTCCTGTGTACAAAAAGGAAGAAAAATAATAATAAAAAAGAAGAAGGGCACATTTGCGAGCCCCCGGTGTGGTCGAACCGCACTCTGGGTCCGTTGTGATCGTGCCCCCTCCCCTGTGCCCATGGTATCTCCAAAGCGTAATGATGTACGCGGAGTGTTATTCTTGCGATCATACGCGGGCGAGGGTTGGGGCCGCATTTCTACGCGTGCTCTGATCGCGCCAGGTGGTCTTGGTTGGAATTGCTCCGGGCGCGCTTTGCTGTATCCGGCCGTTTAACGGCCGGACTCGAGAATTGCCTTAGAAGGCTGCTCTGTACTTCTGCCACGAGAGCCGCTGTATGTTCCTCCGTTCGGAGGGAGCGTTCCATATTTCCATTGACCGTGATGACTCCACGAGGGCCTGGCATCTTGAGCTTTAGGTATGCATAGTGCGGCACCGCGTTGAATTTGGCAAACGCGGTTCGCCCGAGCAGGGCGTGATAGCCGCTGCGAAACGGGACTATGTCGAAGATTAATTCTTCGCTCCGGAAATTATCCGGGGATCCGAAGACCACTTCAGTGTGACTGAGCCTGTGCAGTTGGCTTCCACTCCTGGTATGACACCTTTAAAGGTTGTCTTTGTAGGTTTAGTCCTTGATGGGTCTATGCCCATTTTGCGCACTGTATCCTGATAAAGCAGGTTCAGGCTACTGCCGCCATCCATCAGGACTCTCGTGAGGTGGAACCCATCGACGATTGAGTCTAAGACCAATGCGGCGAATCCGCCACGGCGTATGCTGGTCGGATGGTCTCTTCGATCGAAAGTGATCGGACAAGAGGACCATGGGTTGAACTTTGGGGCGACTGGCTCCATCGCATAGACGTCCCTTAGTGCGCGTTTCCTCTCCCTCTTGGGTATGTGGGTCGCGTATATCATATTCACCGTCCGTACTTGTGAGGGAAAACCCTTCTGTCCTCTGTTGTTCGGCGGCCGGATCTCTTCCTCGTCGTCGCTATTTAGCCCCTTGTCATTGTTTTCGGCAATTAACTTGCCGGCCTGCTTGAACACCCAGCAATCTCTATTGGTGTGGTTAGCTGGCTTTTCAGAGGTGCCATGTATCTGGCATGAGCGGTCGAGTATTCGGTCTAGGTTGGACGGACCCGGAATGGTTCTTTTAAATGGCTTCTTCCATTGACCGGGTTTAGAGCCTCGGAATCCGGCATTGACTGCCGTATCCTCCTTATCGTCGCCGTTAATTCGGCGCTTGTTTTTGTTTCGACGTGACTTGCCGTTGTTGTCCTTAGTATCCGAACTGCCAGAATTTTTACGGAGATTGTTGCTGCGGGCTAGCCAGCTGTCCTCTCCCGCACAAAAGCGGGTCATTAACGATGTGAGGGCCGCCATGGATTTCGGCTTTTCCTGCCCCAGGTGTCGGGCTAGCCATTCATCCCGGATGTTATGTTTGAAGGCTGCAAGGGCCTCTGCGTCCGGACAATCAACGATTTCATTTTTCTTTGTCAAGAACCGTGTCCAGAATTGTCTGGCCGATTCGTCTGGCTGCTGAATGATGTGGCTTAGGTCATCGGCGTCTGGTGGTCGCACATATGTGCCTTGGAAGTTATCAAGGAATGCGGCCTCCAGGTCTTTCCAACACCCAATTGACTCTGCGGGCAAGCTGTTAAGCCAATGCCGAGCTGGTCCTTTAAGCTTGAGTGGGAGGTACTTTATGGCGTGGAGATCGTCGCTGCGGGCCATATGGATGTGGAGAAGATAGTCTTCGATCCACACCGCAGGGTCTGTTGTGCCATCGTAAGATTCGATGTTTACGGGTTTAAACCCTTCGGGGATCTGATGATCCATTAATTCGTCAGTGAAGCATAACGGGTGTGCGGCGCCCCTGTATTGAGCAATATCGCGACGCAGCTCGAGAGAGCGCTGTCTGCTGTGTTCGGCCCGGCCGAGGTTGTTGTATCCGGCACGACGGTATTCGTCGTGGGTCGTAGGGCGCCCACGTGATCCATAGATGGATCTGGATTGCCTTGCTTTGTCCTCCAATATGTCTTGCAAGTCCGGCGCGTTCCCTCTTTGCTTCGTACTTTTGGAGCGATGCCGGGGTATGGTCTTGTCTGGGGGCCTGGATGCCTCTCTGTCACGACCACTGGGTGGTCGGTCAGCCATATCGTGCGCTGGTGATGGAAGTAAGTATGCTTCCTCCTCTAATCGGGGGAGCAGCTTGCATTTTGGGTAACTTTTGGAGGGACGTTCGAGTTTATACTCTTCGGCCGCGAGGACCTCGGTCCATCGATCGGCCAGCAGGTCCTGATCAGCTTGAAGCTACTGCTGCTTTTTCTTTAGGCTGTTTGCTATGGCGATAAGCCTGCGCTTGAAGCGCTCTTGTTCGACGGGATCCTCGGGTACGACGAATTCGTCATCGTTGAGGCTTGCTTCGTCTTCGAAGGGAGGCATATAATTATGATCCTCAACCTCTTCGTCTGTCGCCCCCTCATGAGGGCTTGCTTCTGCATCCTCCTGCGCTGAGTCTTGCTGGAGGGGATTGTCTTCGGCACTCTCTGGAGTATTATTATCTCCTGTGCCGGAATCTCCATTCTTGCTGTGGCGAGATTTAGAGCGGCGCCGCTGACGCCGGCGCTTGGGCTGTTTCTTTAAGGGATCTGCCTCCGCTGTTTCTTCGCCGTCCCCATCTTTTGGGGTATCCACCATGTATACGTCATATGACGAGGTGGCCTTCCAGTGCCCTGTGGGCGCTGGTTCCTGTTCGTCTCCGGCATCGTCGTCCATAGCGTCGATGTCTTCGGAGTCGTAGTCTAGCATGTCGGTTAGATCGTCGACAGTGGCTACAAAGTAGGTGGTGGGTGGGCTCTGAATTTCTTCGTCGTCCGTATCCCAACCATCCTGGCCATAATCCGGCCAGGACTCTCCTGATAACGAGAGATGCTTTAGTGAATTCAATATATCGCCAAAAGGCGAGCATTGGAAGATGTCCGCGGCGGTGAATTCCATAACCGGCGCCCAATCCGGATCCATTGGTAGGGGCGCGGGAGGTTCGGAGTCCGGCAAGGAGTCCGGCACCTCGGAATCACGAGTTTTGCAGGGGACAAGATTAGTGTTCGGCTCCATCGCCGTGGATGTTGAAGCCCCCAGGGCGGCGCCTATCCACCGACCCTCGATCTGGGTGATCGGCTCCGGGCTAATGGCCGAAGCGGATCCGTGTGCGGCCACCAAGGCACTGTTCGGCGGCAGAGCTAGATCATGCCCATCGTCACAGTGCGGCGCGCTTGGCTGTGGCTCGAGTCCGTCGAGGATCAAGTCTCCGCGGACAACGGCCGTGAAGTTTAAGCTTCCAAATCTGACCTGACGGCCAGGGGCGTAGCTTTCGATCTGCTCCAGATGGCCAAGTGAATTGGCCCGCAGGGCGAAGCCGCCGAATACGAAGATCTGTCCGGGGAGAAAAGTCTCACCCTGGACAGCGTTGCTGGTTGAAGATGCCATCAAGCCTATCGGTGACAACACAGAGGAACTCTCAATGAAAGCACCAATGTCGGTGTCAAAACCGGAGGATCTCGGGTAGGGGGTCCCGAACTGTGCGTCTTGGCGGATGGTAACAGGAGACGAGGGACACAATGTTTTTACCCAGGTTCGGGCCCTCTCGATGGAGGTAAAACCCTATGTCCTGCTTGATTAATATTGATGATATGGGTAGTACAAGAGTAGATCTACCACGATATCAAGGAGGCTAAACCCTAGAAGCTAGCCTATGGTATGATTGTTGTAATGTATGTTGTCCTACGGACTAAAGCCCTCCGGTTTATATAGACACCGGAGAGGGCTAGGGTTACACAGAGTCGGTTACAATGGTAGGAGATCTACATATCCGTATCGCCAAGCTTGCCTTCCACGCCAAGGAAAGTACCATCCGGACACGAGCCAGAGTCTTCAATCTTGTATCTTCGTAGTCTTGGAGTCCGGCGGATAATGATAGTCCGGCTGTCCGGACACCCCCTAGTCCAGGACTCCCTCACTTGGATTGCTGGATGTCGTCCAACGAATCTGGTCTGCTGCCTGACTTTAGGTTCAGTACTTGATTGACGTTCGTCCCTCCGCAGGAATCCGGCATGGAGGGGTTAGGAGTCCGGACATAAATGGTTTTTAATACAGGGGGAGAATTGCCGCGTTGTTCTTCTACCACAGCAACGTGATGGGTAACCTGGGGAGAGTCAATCTCCCTCAGAGCGGTTTTAAGCCCAATCTGATTGTAGTCTGTAGCGACTCCCAGGGCGGCAAAGCGATCCAAGAGCTCGTTTACGGAAGAGAGCTCCATTGGATCTAGCTGCTCGGTAAATTCCGAGTTGACATGAAGATTGCTTTTGATGACCCGAGAGGTCATCGTCGGAGCGGCGGCCGAACAGGCGGTCACAAGAAAACCACCCAGCCGGATAGTTTGGCCGGCGGCCAAAGCTCCTTTGGCAATTGTACCGTCTTTAAAGACGGGAAGAGGCATCCTTCCTGATCGTGATGGCACAGAGGAACTCTCAATGAAAGCACCAATGTCGGTGTCAAAACGGGCGGATCTCGGGTAGGGGGTCCCGAACTGTGCGTCTAGGCGGATGGTAACAGGAGACAAGGGACACGATGTTTTTAGCCAGGTTCGGGCCCTCTCGATGGAGGTAAAACCCTACTCCTGCTTGATTAATATTGATGATATGGGTAGTACAAGAGTGGATCTACCATGAGATCAAGGAGGCTAAACCCTAGAAGCCAGCCTATGGTATGATTGTTGTTCGTCCTATGGACTAAAACCCTCTGGTTTATATAGACACCAGACGGGGCTAGGTTTACACAGAGTGGGTTACAATGGTAGGAGATCTACATATCCGTATTGCCAAGCTTGCCTTCCACGCCAAGGAAAGTCCTATCCGGACACGTGACGAAGTCTTCAATCTTGTATCTTCATAGTCTTGGAGTCCGGCCGATGATGATAGTCCGGCTATCCGGACACCCCCTAGTCCAGGACTCCCTCACACGTACTCACGTCGCGTTCCCGGTCAGACCCGCGCGAGTACACGGTGGAGTTTGTTTCTGTACGAAAAGGCAGCCCACGTGGTAATTTGACGCGTGTAGCGGTTGTTTACTCGAAGGAGGGTCGGGTACCACGCCTAGAATATAAAACGATTGCCGTGGGGAAAATGGAAAAATGGGTTTGTCTCTCATGAGTCTCGTCACACCATCTCACACAAGGCCGCCGTGGCCTCTCTCTCTCTCTCGGCGTTGGTCAGTGATCCGGTCGCATCCCGTCCGCCGGCGGAAAGGAAGGATGTGCATCGTCTCTCCGTTCGACGGCATTGAGGCAGCTCATCCCGATCTGCGGTACTCGCCGTTCTCTCTGACCAAGCTCCGGCGCGGTAGGGCCTTCGCCACTTGCTCACTGCCGCAGTATGGGCAGATCCCGGCCGCCGGCGCCCTCCTAGTAACATCCCGACGATCCTCAGGTACAGCTTCCTCCGGCCTTGCTCCACTGCCCATCTTCCCATGTTGCTGCATGTGGATCTTCTTTAGTTGTTTGCTATTGTATCTCGGCCGGCGTACTTTCCATCTTGCAATCTCCTCCTCAAACCATTTTTGATAAATCACCATGTGATATCTTTCCCTTTTTACATGGAACATGCTTCTTTTTTGTCGGCGTATGTGTCTTCAACTCGTGTTATTGGGCAGTAATTGTTTCCTTTCGACCTCCTTTTGCAAACAGGGCTATCCATTTTCACCTCGTTGCTATTGCGACCTTTTGGTGAACTGCACAAATCACTTTTCTGAAGAGTGTTTTGTGCAGTTCCACCAAAATTTCACACGGGCAACGTTTTTACATTTCTGTGGGACTGCAGAAAGGGAGATTGGTTTTGCTATCCTCCTCATCCAACTTTGTGCCTAATCTTCTCCAACAAGAAGTTAGTCCTAAAGAGAGATCGTAGAGGTGATCGGCTTCTATTTATGTGTGTTATGTTTCATCATCTAGTTCCACTATTATTGTAATCACACTGACTGGATACCTTTGCAAACAGGGATGGTCCGCCCGATTTTAGTGGAGCTGCACAAAATGATCGTATTGTGGTGTCCTTCATACACCTCTTTTTTGGCTACAGAGCTGGGTGAAACTAGTTGCCAAGCAATGAACACCATGCCAAGGAAATGGAGCCATGCCTACGAATAGCATCGATCAATTATATTTTTTTCTTTATTTGTACACATTCTCACAACTTTGTCTTCAGTTGTGATGTGAATATTGACACTGATCTGCGAACCATTGAGATGCATTAGCCATTGTAGTTTCATTTGTATTTGATGGAATGTTGTAACGAGATAATCTCGAGGCAAGACACATGAATCCTAAGTTGAAACCTTTTTTTCCTGTGGGAACCAGAGTTGAAACCTTCATAGCATCACAGTACAATTTCATCAAAATTATGCGTACATATAAATAAATCCTGAAGGATTGATAGCAATGCCAGAAACAATTCAACTTCGTTTCGCCGACATGTTGGACATCCTTCATCCGGCTCCACCTACCATGCAGCAATATTGAGTGCACAACACAACTTCAGGGAAAGATTCACCCCGGTCGTTGTGCCGCAGTAGTAATGACTAGTGAGCAGTCAAATCACACAGCCCCACCTTCGCCATAGTAAGTTGCTCGGACGAAGCAACCATCATTTCTCTGTTCCTTGAATCCGCTGGTACTCCCATATTCCCACAGTAATAAGTTGCTCAGGCGAATCAACCATCACTATATCCGCTCACATGTGATGACCACAGGAGCTATCCATTTAGATTGCATGTTAAAAAAATAAAGGTCGATAACTAATGCGGCAAACTTTCAAAAAAAAAACTAATGCGGCACCTCGGGCCAACGTGGCCAGATCGCATTTTGCACGAGAAATTACACACCATGTTTCATTGACATGTGGTCCCATTCCAACATATTAGTGAGACGACGGCGAGTAGTAGGAGTATTTCCGAACCGACGTGTAGGCCGGGGCGCCCCTTCGTGAACCGTGGCAAACTGGCAACCGTCCACCGACTCTTCGCCTTTCCCTCTCGATTTGGAACTGTTGTCGCACGCTCTTCCTCTCCCTCCTCCATTTTCCTTCAGCCCTTCCCCCTTTCTTCTACCATTGTTCGATCGTCTTCTCCATGGAGGAACAGGACGGAAACGACCCCATTATTCTTGCCCCGATCTGAAAGATGACGTGGTGGAGGAACTCATTGATCGGTGCGACGTCATCACCTCGGCTAGCATGGCAGGTTCGTTCAAGCCCATTCTCGACTCAACTAATAACATCATTACAAGGAACCCAAGAGTCAAGGAGCGGTTTGATCTCCCCTATCTTCTTCGCCGTGACCCTGATGACTGGCGCCGTCACGACGGAGGCCTCGCCCTGTGCAAGTTGATGCCGCTTGATAATGATACGTATGATGTTAAGATGCCATCGCTTGAGGGCAAGGCTTGGGCAGGCGCAAATGGAGATTGGGTTGTTTACATTGGGTCCAACTGCGAGTGGGAACTTGTGAATGTGTACACTCATGACCGGGTTCCACTTCCAAAAATATCAGCAGACTGTCCAGAGGTTGAGCACACTAGTATTGTACGCATGTTCAAATACAATCATGGTGACTGTCTTCTACGGAAGATAGCAATTTCTCGAGTTCCCAACCGCTCTTGGAATTACAACAACTATGAAGTTGTTGCTATCTTCGACAAGCTTGTTGCCGTCGTTGCTGGTTTGACTCGATGGACATTGCTCAAAAATCAGTTTCTGTACACGCATGAGTACTGTGATGCAATTCAATACGAGGGCCTTGTGTTTGCTGCCACTACTCGTGGCACTGTTTTTGCATGGAATCGTTATGATTTCGGTACGTTTGTCTTCCACCGTAATTATAATTGTTTCATCCACATGCATGCGGGTTAGCAAGTTTCCCTTTACTAATTAACCTTCTTCTTGTGTTTCCAAGGTCCTTTGAACATTCCACCACCTATACTTGAAAAAATTTCTAACCAAGGGGGAGATGACGATGGTGATGATCACGAGCATGAGGACGAGCAGCGCCCATATACTCTTTAGAGCCTGGCAACTAATTCCGATGGATCACCTCTTCTCGTGTGTATACAGCCCACTAATGATGTTACTGCTAAGGAAGCAGGTGTAGTCTCCCATGGTCGCACTCTCCGGACCTATTCCAACACCCGTTGCATGGTATTCGGGATGGATACTAGTGTGCTAGCGCCAACACCTTCTCCCTGGTAAAGAATTGATAATCTTGGAGAAAACTCGCTCTTCCTTGGACAAAACTATCCGATGATGGTGAAAGGCGATCCAAATGCTGTTGACACAACGTTACTAGCACCATTTATGAGAAGAAACTATGTCTATACCTCGGACATTAGCGTGGTTCCCTACCCTGGTACTGATATAGTAGGCCGCTTCAGCCTGGATGATCAGTCCTGCGTTGGTCTCGAGATCGACAATAGATGGCCCGTCCGAGAGAATCACTTGTGGTTCAAAGCAAGCGTTTCCAACGCTGAGGAATGGTTGAGTTGAAGTTCATTTCATTGCTTGTTATTTGTTGTGTGGTGAAAACTTTAGTATTTATAATGTATCCTCGTTGCCGATGTGGGTTGATGACCTGTTGTATGTAATAAAATGATATGCCCGTGATAAACTTACTAAATTTATGAATGGCTTTCGAGTTGCTTCTGTGAGTGAGTGGTGCGACGAGGCAAAACAATATTTTCCAAATACATAATTGTACGTGCATTGCAACAGGTTATCGAATGAGGCCAATCAACAATAGTAGTACACTATTTGTACTAGCTTCACATGCTTCACGCGTCGTGCGGGTGTTTTTACTGTAGCCATATTGTACGTAACCAGCACCTCGAATCCTCGATGCTAGTACTATATAGTAAGTAGTAGGAGTAGAAGGGTGGCATGGGCCAGAACAAGCATTCACGTCCAGGAGTACGGCACACGCCACCAGCACAACTTCCATCTGACACCATATTTCTTGGAGTCCGTGCTAGAGCAATCTCTTCAACCTCATCGTTTCTCTAACTCAGCCATCGCACGGCGGGCGAGGTGGGGGTTTGCCGATAGTTGGTTTCCTCAACTGCGATCCCACTTGTAAGGCCAACTCCAACGCTCTATCAATATATGGATGTACTCTTCTTCCCAATACAAAAACTTGCACCATTCTACTCCCTCTGTTGCACAATACATGCCTTCTATTTGTCAAAATATATATGTATCTAGACATGTTTTAGTATATAGGTACATCCATTTTTGGACAAATGGAAGTCAAGTATTTTAGAGTGGAGGTAGTACATAATAAAAATTTTAAGTTAGCACAACTAGTCTAATCTGAGAGCAAAGCCGAAGATTTGGTCGGGTTCTTCCTCCTTTTGCCGACATGTGGGACATCCAGCATCCAGGTTGTGTCATGAAAGAAAATAGAGTGGTAGTTGAAGCCACGAGATGCGCATCTTGGGTTAAACTGTAAATAGAATCTTACTACTCTTGAGTAACTCCAAAAGCGGCCACCGAAGATATTTCTTGGATTTGTTTTTCATCACCAGCACGTCGAGGTGAAAGATGTGCAGGTTCGGTGGGTCCGCTTGCGTTTTCACTGACATGTGGGACCGCATGTGAGCAAACAGACGATGGGCTCCGCGCATCCGCTGGCTGACTGAGAAGAGAGATAGAGGAGGGCTGAGCACAGACTGCAGGAAATTTGTTCTACGTAACCAGCACCTTGATATTTGCGTGTGGTTGTTTCTAGAATAAAAAAAGGAGGTACCCCTACTTATGTTACTCCCACTACGCCTAGCCTAAGGTTAGTAGGTGACCTTGCGCTTGGCTCTTCGCCTCTTCCGGAAGTTGATGGTTCTACAGTCATGCTTCTAGCAATCTGACACCAAATGAACTGCTGCACGTCCACCGCTTGTAAGCAAAAGTTTCTCCTCGTGCTGCGAGCCACCACGCACGCATTGGCGAGGAGAAGGCATAATCAAGCTTCTCGTCGTTCTGCGAGTTGACAGGACACATCAAAGTTATTTACTAGTAGTACGTACTCTCTCCAAAAAAGGGCTGACCATGTCATTGCTACCATCCCGTGCTCCGCCGTTGAGTACATGCACTATTCACGTGCCATCGAGGAGAAAAAATATAGCGTAGGTGCCATCGAAGTGCATGACTCACTTACGAAAAAGGGTTTCCCCCCGCTCCCCCCTCCCCCCGCACGACTCACTTACGCACTGCTTATCTGATTATCTCCATTTTCTTGCATGACACATGCACCTTGATGCTAGATGTCTCGCGTGTTGGGAAAAGGATGAACAAAGCTCACGTAAAAGAAAAGAGTTGAAGAGCATAGATTCCCGGCGATCGAGGAGGAGTAAGGAACCTTGCGGTGGAGCGTCTGCATTCCCCTGTTTTTTGCCGCCTGCCCACCTATAAACAACTAAAAGAACATGAACTTTTTGCTAACCACTAGAAACGGTACATCAGGATGCTAAGTTGAAGATGTTTTATACTCCCTCCGTTCCCAAATATAAGTCTTTTTAGATATTTCAATAAGGGACTACATACGAAACAAAATGAGTGAATCTACACTCTAAATTATGTCTGCATACATCCGTATGTTGTAGTCTATTTGAAATGGCTAGAAAGACTTATATTTAGGAACGGAGGGAGTAGTTTATATTGAATTGTTGATAACCACGCAACAAGCCACGCATGTACACAAGCCAACGCACTAACTCCATCCGATCCAACTCATGCACATACGCACACAGCATGGAGCACAACGCACTTACACAAGACATGCATGCACACACGCTTGGCAGCAGAATGCACGTGAATAACACATGCATGCGCACACACTCGGCTGCATGGAGGCGTGCGCCATCCGCGGCGATGTCCGGTTCGTCATGCTACGGCGAAGCTCGCACGCAACAGCGCATACGCATCTTTTGCAGCACCTCTTTGCCGTCGTTGCTCAACTACTAGTCGGAGACGAAGACGACCGCAGCCTCGTCCTTACAGCTAGCACCGATGGAAAAACATGCACGCTGCATGCACACGAGCACATGCGGAGTGCCCACGACGTGGTGGTGGTGCGTCCCCAGTCGCCTCTACTCCTTCTACGCACTTTGTCTATCAAGGCGACTGCATGCTAATGATGATGTGGGTGAGATCTTCTAGGACTCAGATGATGACGAGGAAAATTATGAGACACAAGGTGACGTACACCGTCAAGGTCCACGGTCAAGGGGGTGCTAGCAAGTGCTTAGATGTGCTTAGAGCAAGTACAATAGAGCTGAGTCAGCGGGCTATAAAGAATAAACAGTAGTATATTTCTGCTTAGTTGGAGGAAAGAGAAGAGGAGAGAGAAGGTAAGCGGGCTCTTCGTGAAGAGCCATCTCTAGCACGTGCTCCTAGGCACTTTGTGAGAATGAAAGGTGGGTCACAGAACAAAAAAGTAGTAGTACACTCTTTTGATCTACTATTTTACATGTTGACTATAAGATGGGCTGTAGATGACATGGCACTGGCTTATAGCCAGCAGCTGGCTATACTATTAATGCTCTTTAGATGAGGTGCTAAGTGCATTAAATGGCTTAGTAACTCAAGTCTTGAATTCATAGGTTCTTAGTTTATTGGTGCCACATCATATTTTATGCCTACGTGGTAGGCTTAGCAGCTATACATGGTGGAGCACTAGGAGAGGCCAAGGCTGGTCATAGTGGGGAGTAATGTGTACTGTAACATATTACTATGTTACTCTAAACATCTCTATAAACTGGAAAGGAGGGAGTAGTAACATAGACTAATGTCATATGCAGAGTATGGGAGCACATGATATTTCCCCGTCCGGACCGATCCCAACTTGGCTTCTCACCTTCTTGGCCCAACAAAAACCCCTCCCCCTCCCGCGCACGCTTCCCGCCCGGCGCCAGCTGAGCCCGCCGCTCCACATTGATGGCAAGTCAGGGCGACGCGACCTGTCACTGCTTCCGCCGTTGAAGCGGCGCGCCGACCGAGGTCACCGCCCGCTGCACGCCCGGCATTTCAGACTACACAGTGGATAGTAACTTCTATAGCAAGTACTACAATTAGATGACATAAGCAGGCTATAATGATTTAAATATAGTATTTGTGCGTAGTTGAAGGAGAGAGAAGAGGAGAGAGAAGAGAAGCGGATTGTAAACGTGTAGCCGGTTGTACTCCAACATACTTTGTGAGACAAAAGGTGGGGCCATTGTTAATTATATTGTATTTATACTAAAGGGACTAACAGACACCTTAATTACTCCGGTTTTTTTAGACAAACCTTGGTGGGGCTATTATTGACTTTTTTTGAGCTATTATTGACTTGGACGTTGGGTTTGGGGGCCAAAGGCCTACTATTATACTCGCATGACCGACCTGACATGCTCTACCCTAGCCGCCGCTATATCATATGGTTTTGCACTGTTCCAGATCTGAGCGCTGCCACGCGATTCTTCTCCAGCCCTCCTTCTGGCGTGCACTGCAAGAAGGGACAGCAGTCCTTCGAACCCTGCCTTTCGTGATCCTGTACGGGAGAGGGGCGATCAAGTTTTGGGGGAGCACACTCTTGTGACTGCTGCCAGCGACGACTTCCTCAACGATAGCCTTCTTCCCCGACCTTGGTAACCTCTTCATCAACAACATGAGTGACAACATCAACCACATCGGTTCTGCTCCCGCTGTACAGTATGTGATTCTATCCTCCTAGTTTAGTCCGCATCATTACTTTGATGTTTGCAATTGTCATCATGATCTATTTACTGCTGATTCGGATTAAATATCATACTAAATTGCTCATATATTCAACAATCCAATCCAAAAACCTGATCATAGGCAATTTACTCTGAGTGGTTTTGCTGCACTTTTGAAGCCGCCTACTTTTAAGGGGTGCAATATAAAAGGTGGTGCACAAGAGCAGTATATTGCTTTCAGATCATGTACTGCTATGACGCCACTAAGGGTAAGCCTGAGGGCGATCTTAATCCTACACAGCAGGAAGCTTTTCAGAACATGGATACCCTCTTCAAAGCCGCTCTGCTGAGTGTTCTTGATGATTCCATTGTGGATTCATATATGTCGTTTGACAGCGGCAAAGACATGTGGGCTGCGCTCGAGGCCATCTTTGGGCCATCGGGCGCTGGCAACGAGTTGTACGTCATGGAGCAATTCTATGACTACAAGATGACTGATGAGCGCTCTGTTGTTCAGCAGACTCATGAGATACAGTCACTCTCTGAGGAACTTGAGTACTTTAAGTGTGCGTTGTCGGACAAATTTGTTGCTGGGACCATCATTGCCAAGCTTCCACCTTCGTGGAACGATTTTGCTACTTCTCTGAAAAACAAGAGACATGAGTTTTCTGTTTTGGATCTCATTAGCACTCTTGATTTTGAGGAGAAGGCGAGAGCAAAATACACACGTGCTCGGGTCGGCGAGGGAGCTTCTAGTGCCCACATGGTACACGAGAAGAACTTCCAGCCCAACCAGCCCCAAAACAACAAGAACAAATCTCAGGGGAAAGGCAAGTTTGATGCAAAGAACAAGCCGTCACAGTCTACCAACTTCAAGAAGAGTTCTCATAACGGGAAGGGATACAAACCTCAATTTTGGTAGCACCGCACAAAATTTATATGGCTGCATCTACCTGCTGTCAGCTAACTTCATGGTGCTCCAGGTATTCCTACATTCGTAACTAGGTACAATGACCACCGCAAGATGAAATTAGCTTATTCGTACGTTGACTTGCTGAATGCAGTGCAGAACGATCCTATCATGTGTGGAGGAGCAAACAAGCAGTGCAGCCGAAGGTGGAAATCAACCAAGGACTTATGAAATTATATGTAATCTTCCTTAGGCAGGTCAGTATCCCCTTCGTCCAGATGATCGTGTTTTGTCATGCCGAGCTATTGATATGTGCTACTGTTGTGCAACACCATTTAAGTATAGCTACTGTTTTCCTATCTTTTCAGATTCAGGACAATGAATATGACATTAGGGGAACTGCACAATATGGACCCATGTTGAGTCATCTCTATTGCCTCATGTGTTTGTTGCAAATGTGTCAGCATCAATTGCAAGATGAGGCAGCTAGCTAGCTGTGGAGTTGCCAACATTCTCAAAGTGCTTGCAACATTGAGAAGAAACAAGCATGCCGAGGAAATTAATGCGTGCACAGGGAGGCCCTTTGCTCAGAGAAGCATCGACCGATTTTCTTTATTTCCACACCTTCTCACAGCTTTGTATATTGGTTATAGTATGGTGAATCATTGAGATGCATAGACATGCTGAACTTTTGTTCTTCTGAATGTTAGTTTAATGTGAGTGTCTGCATCCAGTACCGCATCCTCTAATTTGGTGGATGCACACAAAGAAAATAAATCTCCTTAATTTACTCCATAACCACCCTATTAAATAGGCCTAGTAACAAACCAGGCGCATGCAGTGGCCGGCGGGCACATGCATCCTGCATGCATGGCCAGTCAGCCAAGCCCATGCGCCAGCTCCAGTGCAGCAACGCAAAAGAAGAGAGCGGTTCTTGGGAAAAAGCGAGTAGTTAGTGCAGCGGGCCTTATAAACACGAACAACTCGCTCTCCCGCTTCCGTCTCCCATCCCAATTACCCCCTGAGGGAGTCCTGGACTAGGGGGTGTCCGGATAGCCGAACTATCATCATTGGCTGGACTCCAAGACTATGAAGATACAAGATTGAAGACTTCGTCCCATGTCCGGATGGGACTTTCTTTGGCGTGGAAGGCAAGCTTGGCAATACGGATATGTAGATCTCCTACCATTGTAACCGACTCTGTGTAACCCTAGCCCTCTCCGGTGTCTATATAAACCGGAGGGTTTTAGTCCGTAGGACAACAATCACAACAACAATCATACCATAGGCTAGCTTCTAGGGTTTAGCCTCCTCTGTCTCGTGGTAGATCCACTCTTGTACTACCCATATCATCAATATTAATCAAGCAGGAGTAGGGTTTTACCTCCATCGAGAGGGCCCGAAACTGGGTAAAAACATCGTGTCCCTTGTCTCCTTTTACCATCCGCCTAGACGCACAGTTCGGGACCCCCTACCCGAGATCTGCCGGTTTTGACACCGACATTGGTGCTTTCATTGAGAGTTCCTCTGTGTCGTGACCAATAGGCTTGATGGCTCCTTCGATCATCAACAACGACGCAGTCCAGGGTGAGACTTTTCTCCCCGGACAGATCTTCGTATTCGGCGGCTTTGCACTGCGGGCTAATTCGCTTGGCCATCTGGAGCAGATCGAAAGCTACGCCCCTGGCCTAAACTTCACGGCTGACATCCGCGGAGACTTGATCTTTGATGGATTCGAGCCACAGTCGAGCGCGCCGCACTGTCTCGACGGACATGATTTAGCTCTGCTGCCGGACAGTGCCCTGGAGGCCACACACGAGTCCGCCCCGATCCTTAATTCGGAGCTGACCACGCAAATCGAGGATGGGTGGCTAGACACCACCTCGAGGGCTGCAACCTCTACGGCGATGGAGCCGAATACTGACTTTGTCCCTTGTGAGGCTCGTGACTCCGAGGTGCCGGACTCCTCTCCGGACTCCGAACCTCCCGCGCCCCCTCCAATCGAATCTGATTGGGCGCCGGTCATGGAGTTCACTGCCGCGGACATCTTTCAACACTCACCTTTTGGCGACATTCTGAATTCGCTAAAATATCTCTCGCTATCAGGAGAGCCCAGGCCGGATTGTGGCCAGGATGGCTGGGATGCGGACGACGAAGAAATTCAAAGCCCACCCACCACCCACTTTATAGCCACTGTCAACGATCTAACCGACTTGCCAGACATCGACTCCGAAGACATCGACGGTATGGACGACGATGCCGGAGACGACCAAGAACCAGCACCTACTGGACACTGGAAAGCCACCTTAACTCATGACGTATACATGGTGGATACACCAAAGGGAAGCGATAACGAGGAACAACGGGACGCGGCGAAGGATAATTCCCCCAAAAACAACCAAAATGGCGACGCAAGCGCCGCCCGAAGTCCCGCCTCGATAACAACATCACTCATAATGACCCAGCCGTAGAGCAGGGCGAACTAGTGGGCGAAAAACAGGCAACCAAGCAACCAGCCGAGCTGGATGAATTGGACAAACAACCCATCCCCGACGAAAACAACAGTCCAGACGATCTCACGCCGGACACATCACCGGAGCATAAGAGCCTTCACAAAAGGCTCGTCGCCACTGCAAGAAGTTTGAAGAAGCAGAAGCGGAAGCTCAAAACAGCGGAAGACGTACTCAGAATGAGATGGAACAAAGTACTCAAGACCGCAGACAAATACGGCAATAGTCATCAAGCAAAGAGCTACCCGAAGCGCAAGCTGTTGCCCGAATTCGACGAGGAGGCCGTAGAGCCACCACAATCAAAAAGCAAAGAGGCCGCCTGGCCGGATAGACGACCAGATGACAGGCTAAGAACAGCAAGTGGCGCCGCACACAAGCCAGCACATGATACACATAAAGATCCTCACAAAAAGGATGGCCCGGTCAGGTCCATTTACGGGCCAAAAAAGAGGGCTCCAGAGAGCAACACAACATGCCGAGTGTTCGAAGATAACGGCACACCTAAATACAGTGGCGCCGCACACCCACTATGTTTCACCGATGAGGTACTGGATCATGAATTTCCAGCGGGATTCAAACCCGTAAACATAGAGGCATATGACGGAACAACAGACCCTGGAGTCAGGATTGAGGATTATATCCTACACATACACATGGCAAGAGGAGATGATCTCCATGCCATAAAATACCTACCCCTCAAGATCAAAGGGCCAGCTCGGCATTGGCTCAAAAGCCTCCCAGAAAATACCATTGGAAGTTGGGAAGAGCTCGAGGATGCGTTTAGAGCAAATTTTCAGGGGACTTATGTCCGCCCTCCGGATGAAGACGATTTAAGTCACATAACTCAACAGCCTGGAGAGTCAGCATGCAAATTCTAGAACAGGTTCCTCACCAAAAAGAACCAAATAGTCGACTGTCCGGACGATGAAGCCTTAGCAGCTTTTAAACATAACGTCCGAGACGAATGGCTCGCCAGACACCTCGGCCAGGAAAAACCAAGAACAATGGCCGTCCTAACGAGCCTCATGACCCGCTTTTGCGCGGGAGAAGATAGCTGGCTGGCAAGATGCAGCACCAGCGACCCAAGTACATCCGAGGTCAGAGATGGAAATGGGAAATCACGACGCAGAAAGGATCGGCGCCGGAGTAAAGAAAATGGCCCAAAGAACACGGCGGTCAACACCGGATTCAAAAGCTCTCGGTCGAACAACAAAACACTGCCTCTTAAAGACAACAGTGACGAGCTATCAAACCTAAACAAAATTTTGGACAGGATATGTCAAATCCACAGTACCCCCGGGAAGCCTGCAAACCATACCCACCAAGATGCTTGGGTCTTCAAACAGTCCAGCCGACTTAACGCCGAACACAAGGGGCTCGACAAACCAAGCAAAGACGATGATGAACCCCACAAGCAGAGCGCCGGAAAAGAAAAGACTTTCCCACAAGAAGTCAAAACAGTAAACTCACTTCACGTGATAATACGGAACAATAGTGCGGCACCTACTAAAGTACGCGCCGCACGGTCCACCCCAGCGGAATCCCGAGATTGGATGTCAAAACCAATTACTTTCGACCATCTGGATTACTCCAGAAACATTCGAAACGCAGGATGGACTACTTTGATATTGGATCCTATAATCAACGGACTACAATTTACACAAGTCCTAATGGATGGCGGTAGCGACTTAAACCTGCTATATCCGGACACAATCCGCAGGATGGGGATAGACCCGACAAAAATTCGCCATAGCAACACTTCCTTCAAAGGAGTGACGCCAGGCCCTTACGCCAATTGCACGGGCTCCATACTACTAGAAGTTGTGTTCGGTTCATCCGATAACTTCCGTCGCGAAAAGCTAATCTTTCATATCGCCCCATTTAAAAGTAGCCATCAAGCACTATTGGGACGTGAAGCTTTCGCCCGCTTTAATGCAATACCGCATTACGCGTCTCTTACACTTAAAATGCCCGGTCCACGCGGCATTATCTCTTTGAAAGGTCGCTTAAGACCCCGGACACGGCTAGGCGAGTCCGGCTTAAATAAACTAGGGGCTTCCTAGCTGCACGCCCCTTTACAAGGGGCTGTGAGCATGAACAATGAGAACCAATAAAAGCTCAACTTCATTCATTTCTTTTTTCATGCTCTATTTTAATACATTGCTCGCACGATATCTTTCCAAACTAAGTTCTTCTCTTTTACAGATGAACAGCGTGCTACGCCCGTCCAGGATACAGCACAACGGAGACACAGGCGTAGACGTGCAGCAGGGACCCGTTGCAAGGATTCTTTTCAGATTAAGACCCTGTGTAAACCTGTCTTACTGTCTCTTGTTGATCCACATCCCCCGGTTTCTCACCATAACCGAGGAGGAGGCTGGCGTTTTGGCATCAGCCGCGTCAGAAATTTTCGCCCGTACCTGGACATAAGGGGCTTAGGGCATCGTTCTGCCCGTTATCATAAAGACCGAATACCTTAGGGAGTGTTCGGCGTCTCGAGTTAGGCCTTATATGCATCAGCTCCAAATCATGTCTTTGGTCAAATGTTGGGTTTGCCTGGCTCCTGTGTTTTGCTGCCTTACGTTCTGTATCATTAGCTAACGCGGCACCAGGAGAACTACTGCGATTGTGCCCCGGTTCGGCCGGGCGAGCACCTCAGTAGAGAAAGCCGAAAACTGACTGTCATGATATAGCGAGAGACTGGTCAACCACTCGATCGACTACCGGAATGTCTAGAATTCCTCCGCTTTGACGAAGGACCGTTTACCGGTCAGGCACATACGCGCCCCGAATTCGGAGAGCGCGTTGCCCCCAGGGGTTATATCGTAGCCCCACCTTCGAACTCCTATGGCTAAGTGAAAGTGATAAAGCATTATAGTCCGGTTTCCTAGTTTGCTATGCTACCACCTCCTTCACAGGACCAAGACGTTGGATTAAAGTGTGAAAATGCGCTATTTTTGCAAACACCCCCGCACCATGTGCGTGGGGGCTGAAGCCGAAGACTGCCATCTTTCAGGTTATATACACATATACATTAACGGCCGCACAGGAGATATTTCAATACTTGAACGCACAAGTATAAAAAGCACTCATATTATAAATATGGTTTCACAAAACATACATGTCATTTGAACATAACATTTTTCGAGCACTACGACTCTATCAAACGAGCGCCCTGTAGGACTTCCCCAAAATAGTGCTCGGTGGGTAACCGGCTTTTGTCCGAACCCCGGGATGCAACATCAGTGGCATCCATCTCCGCCCAGTATGTCTTGACACGGGCGAGAGCCATCCGTGCACCCTCTATGCACGCCGACCGCTTCATCGCCTTGATATGCGGCACCGCCCCAAGGAACTGCTGCAATAAGCCAAAATAACTCTTCGGCTTAGGCCTATCCGGCCACACATGAGCCACCACATCCGTCATGGAAAATCCAGATAATCTATTCAGCTCAGCCCACTCAGCCAACCGATCGGTCAACGGAAGTGAATGCTCTGGACTGTGGAATTGAGACCAAAACAGCTCTTCCATCTCGTGATCCTTTTGGCTTCGGAAGTGCACAACCGCATGCACCGCACTCGCCGCCAAATCCAGATAAGGATCCTCTGCACCCCACAGCTGGCCCAGCTGAGCATACTTCGGATCTGTGAACTTCCTGCGCAGCAGAAAGGGCTTTCCAGCTGCAATGTCTCCGGCCTGACGCAGCTCCTCCTTTATAGCCCTTAGTGCGGAACGTGCATCCTTGGCTTCGGCGGTGGCCTTCTTTAGGTCCTCTTGCTTTGCTCGGCGTTCTTTTTCAAGAACCTCATAGCGGTCGGTAACATCCTTCAGCTTCACGGCCATTCCGGCCATCTCTTCCCTGCTTCGGCAGTGAGCAGCCTTTTCGGCTTTTAGCTCTTCGGCTGCCCTCGAGGCAGCCGCATCACTCCTTCTGGCCTGCTCCTTGGCTCGAGCAAGCTCTGCCCGAAGGTCCTCCACTACAGAGGCACCATCTGCATCAAGCATACATATTGTAAGAAGTGGGCGTCCGCGGAGAAACAACCTACCTTGTGACTCGTCGAGACGTTTATTGACCAGCGCGATGTCTGCATCCGCAACGTCAAGTTGCCGCTTTAGCTCGGCAGCTCTATCAGTCCGGCTGGCCACTGGACGATCCGCCACCTGCATAGGAAAGGCGAGAATTAATAACTGAGATTATGATCCTCGGCATGCTGTCGCTTTCGACAACATTCTGAGTCCCAGAGGCTACTATCTATACAGGGCGCACTCTATGTGCAAAACTGTCAAAAGGTATGTCATTTTTACGTACCTCAAAACCCGCCAGTAAACTTCTGACGGCATCATGCAACCCGCCCTCAGCGGACGAAATTCTTTCAATCACCATATTTATCAATATACGGTGATCTTCTGAGATAGACGCCCTCTCGAGCAGATCCTTCAGCTCCCCCGGCCGTACACCAGTAGGTGCCGAACTCTCCGGCCCCGCCGTACTTGGGGAGACCCTCCGCGACGACACTTCAGTGTCGTCCGCCCCGCCTGATGGCGTAGCAGATGGAGGTGTCTCGCTTTCCATCATCTCCGGACGAAGGTCCCCCAAAGACGAGCTCAGCTGAGAAGGACGAAGATCCGAACTACAAGATAACAACTTCGGTTATCCTCAGAAGCAAAAATAGGGATGTCTCTTATTACAAAACTCCCCTGTTTCTACTTACGGCTCACTGGAGGGCTGATTCCTTAGGGGAGATAGTGCGGCCGGGGTTTCCCCTGGCGTAGGACCCTCTGGTGAAGATTTCTTCCCCTGCTTTGAGGCCTTAGCCTCCGGATCTTCGGAAGCGGTCCTCTTCTCCCACTGGAAGGAGGGATTCTCGATCCCCCCTTTCTCGAAAGCCTCCTCAGTAGAGGCGGTAGTTTCTCTGTTTTCCCCTTCGCCCTCCTTTGGAGGTGCAACCTCCAGCATCTTGACCAACACCGAGTCCGGCGCGGTCTCCGAGAGGGGGGCCGGACACCGTATCAGTTTTGCTTGCGCTATCCACTCCTATTAAAAGGACGATTGGTTAAAAGGCAAATCCAAGAATATGCAAGCAAAAGGTATGTCCGGACACAAGGCTACTTACTTGAGCATCCGGGCGATTGCAGCTTAAGTCGGCGTCCTCGGTCAATTCCGGACACACTTCTTGTGATCCGAAGAACAATTTGTACATCTCCACGGGTGTTGTACCCATGAAGTGTTGGAGAGCTCGTGGCCCCTCTGGATTTAATTCCCACAGGCGGAGGGGGCGACGTTTGCAGGGCAGAAGACGCCGAATCAGCATAACCTGCATCACTACGACCAGATTGATCTCCCTCTCTTGGAGGTCTCGAATCCGGCCCTGCAATAGGGGTACGTCCTTTGACGGCCCCCAGTTAAGCCCTTTGTTGACCCAAGACATCAGCCGTTGTGGAGGGCCTGAGCGAAAGACGGGCGGCGGCTTCTGCCTGCTGCCCCTGAGAGCAGTAATATAGAACCACTCCTGTTGCCACAAACCGAGCTCCTCCTGGAAAGAGCCCTCGGGCCATGGAGCATCGGCCCTCTTGCTTACAACCGCCCCGCCGCACTCTGCTTGACGCCCCTCGATCATCTTTGGCTCCATGTTGAAGGTTTTGAGCCACAAACCGAAGTGATGGGTAGTGCGGAGAAAGGCTTTGCAGACGACAATGAATGATGAGATGTGGTGGATGGACTCCGGAGCCAAGTCGTGGAATTCCAACCCATAGTAAAACATGAGCCCCCTCACGAAGGGATCCATCGGGAAGCCTAAACCCCGACGGAGGTGAGACACGAACACGATGCTCTCGCCTGGCTCGGGAGTGGGAATGACTTGCCCTTGGGAAGGAAGCCTATGCGAAATCTCGTAGGTTAAGTACCTGGCTTCTCTCAGCTTTAGCACGTCCTCCTCCGTGACGGAGGAGGGCATCCACCGGCCCTGCAAGTCGGAGCCGGACATTGTCGAAGTTCCGAAGCGCTCGAATCTGGAGCCCTAAGTGTTGGAGCTCGGGGCGAGGGGCGGATTCGATTGAGGATTGAAGAAAAAGAACGAGCCCGGGTCTCATTATAAAGAAGGAGAATAACAAGAGCCGTCTCCGTGACCGTTTGGAACCCGCCTTCGATGGAGGGGGCGTGGCAACGGGCGCGGTTGGGTTACCCATGTCCGTATTGATGGGAATCCTGGAATAAGGGGAACACGATCTCTGCTTCGACAAGACGTACCAAGGAAACCACTTCGCTAAAAGCGCTGAGATGGTATAATAAAAACGATTCAAGAAAAGGCTTGGTAGTGGTGTGACGTCACGCCACACAATACGTCAGCAGATTGAACTTGTGTAAATATTATTCTCTCTACGGTGGTATGTGGAATTTATTTTACAGAGCCGGACACTATCCTGGTGTTCACAATATTCTATGAATTATTCGGAGGAGGAACCCGCCTTGCAATGCCGAAGACAATATGCGCGCCGGACTCGTCGTCATTGAAGCTTGGTTCAGGGGCTACTGAGGGAGTCCTGGACTAGGGGGTATCCGGATAGCTGGACTATCATCATCAGCCGGACTCCAAGACTATGAAGATACAAGATTGAAGACTTTGTCCCGTGTCCGGATGGGACTTTCTTTGGCGTGGAAGGCAAGCTTGGCAATACGGATATGTAGATCTCCTACCATTGTAACCGACTCTGTGTAACCCTAGCCCTCTCCGGTGTCTATATAAACCGGAGGGTTTTAGTCCGTAGGATAACAATCACAACAACAATCATACCATAGGCTAGCTTCTAGGGTTTAGCCTCCTTGGTCTCGTGGTAGATCCACTCTTGTACTACCCATATCATCAATATTAATCAAGCAGGAGTAGGGTTTTACCTCCGTCGAGAGGGCCCGAACCTGGGTAAAAACATCGTGTCCCTTGTCTCCTGTTACTATCCGCCTAGACGCACAGTTCGGGACCCCCTACCTGAGATCCGCCGGTTTTGACACCGACACCCCCGCTCCCCAATCTTCCTCACTCGTCCAGAAAACCCGCTCACCTTCTTCCTCACTCGTACAGAAAATGCCTGCTCCTCTTCTTCCACTCCTACAGAAATCCCCAGCCCTCCTTCTTCCCCACTCGCACTGCCACTAGGCTCGACTCTGGCTACTCTGCTCAAACCTGTGAGCTCGGCGCGACGCCCACAAGGAAAATGGAGTCGGCTGGCCCCAGCACCAAGAAGATGAGGCCCCCGCCAGCGGCGACGCCGGTTGTAGATCCTGCACCCGGTAGCGCGGGGAGAAGCGGCGAGCCCCCCCCCCCCCCCCACCCGGATCTGAGGAACCGGTAGAATCTCCGGTGGACCGCATAAGCGATCTCCTGGGTGTCATCCTTGAGGAGATCATCTCGCTTCTCCCCACCAAGGATTGCTGCCGCACACAAGCCCTCTCAACTTGGTGGCGCCCTCTATGGCGCACCGCGCGCCTCAATCTTGACTATCGTCAGATATCTGTCCTTCCTGAATTTGATATCATCAGAGCCATCGTCTCTTCTCACCAGCAGGGCCCCGTTCAATGCCTCTGCATCCCGACAAGCTACCTACTGTCCATACCCGGCAAGGTGGACGCTTGGCTGACATCCCCTGAATTCGGAAAACTCCAGCAGTTTGAGTTCTACCATTACCATAAAAGTTTCATACCACGAACATACCAAAAATTCATGCCCACACCACCGTTGTCCATCTCGCGGTTTTCCTCCTCTCTCCAGACCACCGCCTTCGCCCGGTGCCATCTACCAGACGATCTGGTACAAATGCTTCAACTCCCACTGCTAAAAAAAACTTTCTCTTGTGGTGGTTTATCTGTCAGAGGCCTCACTGCACAGCATCATCCACTCTAGTTGCCCTGCCCTGGAGCGCTTGCTGATTGTTTTGGGAATAGAAATCGGTATTAGTTGTCTCCAAATAAAGTCGCCTCACCTTAAAAGCATTGGAATTTGTTTTAAAGGACAGCAGCTCATCATCGAAGATGCCCCTTCACTTGAAAGGTTGCTCCTTCATAATTGTTATACACCTTCAGAAATAACTGTCGTCTCTGCGCCCAAACTGGAGACCTTGGGTGTAATTCGTGACCCGTTTAATAATCACAAGGAGTTGGTGTTTGGCTCCTCACTTTTCAGGTACTGTATATTATCATCTACACATTTGTAATCATATGCTGCATTTTTCATTTGTGCGCATAAGTTTTATATCATCTTGGAGTACATTTTGGGTACTAATATTATGTTGTATGCTCAATGAAGAGTTCGTCCATTGATAGCCTATCAATGCTGCTGGATTCTGTCAGGATCATATATATCAGTATGTATAGTTTTGATCTGGACATAATTATTGCCTTGCTGCTATGCTTTTGATCTCTGGAGAATTTATACATAGAGGTGATGATTTCATGCACATTGAAAGCCCGTATATATTCTACTAGAATTAACTGTTCAGCTGTCATTCTTTCGACATACTCTTTTTTCAGACCTTAACTGTTTTCAATCTTCATGTCTACTTAGGGAGAACCACATGGAGAAAAACATATAACCAATTGTTGGCATAATAAGCACAAGGATTTTCTCAGTTCTCATGACATTCGTTTGAGGACAATAATGACAGGATGATATGCATCCAACCAGGCAAACTGAAGCTTTGTCACATTCTTCCTGTTGAACGCGAGGTTACTATTGTCCATGAGGCTTAATTTTTACAGCAAGAGATTTCTCACGGACGAACATGTTGAACAGCAAAAAAAGAAGTTTCAGGTGGACAAATGGGCTTCTAAACGTGTTCGGCTTATATTTACAATAAGTTGTAGACATCCTGAAATAAATTTTTTTGCACAGGATGTTGATTTTATGGATCAGACCGATCCATTTGTTTGTGACTGCAAAAAAGAGTGGTTGGGTTAGATGTTACTATCATGTTCAATCTGGGTTTTGTCTAAAAATTTGATGAACAATTAATCCTTGGGATTTTTGTACCATTTGTATGATTGATTTGCATGTTGTTGCCCTCATACTCCCCTCCACCTGCCACTACACTGCCGCATCTTCCATGGCTCTTGTTCGCTCCCGTCCGAGGCCTTGCCGTCATTCTCTGCCTTGGTTAGATCACTGTACCCACCGTCGTCTGGCGTTGTCAACATGGTCAACAACCAAGAGGAATCAGGAGATGACTGTATGTGGAGAGGCTGACAGTAGGGACCCACCAGGGTCATTGCATTTCGCAAACAGGTGCCTCGTTATTACAAGCCAAAAAAATACTTCCTCCTAATTGTTTGACAACTAGGTTCCACGCCATTGTCAATGTAGTCAATAAACGAGAAAATTACACAACGAGCGGATAACACCAGGGACCCAGCAGCTCACCCAGTTGTTTTTCAGTTTCAGAGACGGAGCTCAACTGCGCGTTGTGCGGGGGCTGTGGCCCGTCTAGCCCACGCTTACGCTTTTATTAAGGACATGACGAGCCCAGTTGATATATTTTTTCTTTCTGAAATTGGCTAGCCCGGTTCTTTTTTTTGGAGAATACCAAAACCGAGGCCTACTTGCTTTTCTCAGCCCTGCTGGGCTGCAAATCTTTCAAGACGAGGAGGGATAAGAAATGGGCTTCCCCAGAAAACGGGCTATAAGTTGTAAGAAATGGGCTGTAAATTTTTAAACCAAAGCCAACCGGCAATTGCATTAAAATATCACTTTTTTCAGGATTTCTCTACTCTCTACTCTTATAAAAACCAAAGCCAACTGGCAATTACAGTAAAACATCATCTTTTCTCCCACAAGATAAACTACTCATACAAATGCATCTTCATGTTCCGTGCAACGAACGGGCATCTTGCTAGTTAAGATTCTAAATTTCATTCATTTTTTTGCAGAGAATTGTTTTTTGAATTTATTTTGATATAATTTTTTGAAAACTATTTTTAACGTGACTCGAAATTTCGTGATTAAAAGAGTTCGGACCCCCACCGAAATATGCAAAATTTCGTTGAATTTTTTAGCAGTGCCCAGAATATATGGTCTGTAATGCTAATAAAAAGAATATGGGCTTCAAATATCCTTAAGAATTAGCAAATGGGATGTAAATTATTGAAAATAATGGCTAATGGGTTGTATGCTATTTTCCACAGATTTGGAGGCTCACTTCTGGGCCTACTAGGTTGACGATGACGCTGTCCTAAATTTTTTTTTGACGCGTACGCAAGGCTTTGTCAACTTAGTCAACACACAATAGTGACTGTTGGATGTCCAGCCAACGGCCGTCGTGCTTCTTCAATCTCTGATCTTCCTGCTCCAACCGCCCAAACTAGCGCCGGCGGGGCTGCTTGCTCCCTCCTCCCATGGCTGGCTGTGCTACCGCCAGGCCATCCCTCTAACCACCCACACATCCTGGTATTTTCCGGTGACATCAGCCTCACCTCGCAGCCGACCAGTCAGCGCTCGTTCTCCCCTTAGCGTGGGCATCCGCTGCGGTGGCTTCGCCGGCTCCGGGTGGTTCTCTTCCTGGGCCTCGCCCTCGTCCACCGCGTTTGTGCTCTCGGCGCGGCGAGGTCAACATGGTCAGCAAACAACAGCCATCGGAAGAAGCTGACAGTAGGGGCCCACACAGGAAAATGCCTCCTTATTACGTGCAAAATAATGATTCCTCCACCTGATAGCTGGGACCCACCGGAAGGGTCTCTGTATTTTGCAAAAAAATGTTCCCCCCGCTGTCAGCTCAGACCCACGGAAATGCCTCCTTATTACGCACAAAAAAATGAATACTCCCCCTGCTAGCTGGGACTCACCTTGGTGGGAGGCTGACTTGTGGGCCCACTAAGTTTACGGGGACGGAGGGCTTTGTCAACTTAGTCAATATGAATGACTCTAGCTCTAGTGACCGTACAATGTACATCCAACGGCCATAGTGCTTCTTCAACCTCTGGTCTTCGTGCTCCAGCCGCCCAAAGCAGCGCCGGTCATGCCGGATGCTCCTGCCTCCCGTGGCCGGCTCTGATGCCGCGGAGGACTCAGCACCCCCTACTACTCCCACCGTTGGCCAGGCCATCCCTCTACTCACCCACACCCCCTGTTATTATGCGGCGACGGCAGCCTCACCCTCGTACTCCTCTTCGCGTGGGCATCCACTTCTGCGTCTTCCCCGGCTCCGCGTTGTCCCCATCCTAGGCCTCGCCGTCGTCCACCGCCGTGGTGCTCTCGGCGCGGCGTGGTCAATGTGGTCAACGACCGACTTCCATCGGAAGAGTACTATGCGTGGAGAGGCTGACAGCTGGGTCCACGGCGGCCGCAAGGAAGTGCCTCCTTATTACGTGCAAAATAATTATTCCTCCACATGATAGCTGGGACCCACCAGATGGGCCACCGTATTTTGTGAAAAAAATGTTTCCCCCTGACTGTTGGGACCCACCAGCTACAACTTCGCACGCAAGGAAGTACATCCGGGCAAAAAAATGATTCGCCCCCCTGACTGCTGGGACCCACCAGCTACATCTTCGCACGCAAGGAAGTGCGTTCGGGCAAAAAAATGATTCGCCCCCCTGACTGCTGGGACCCACCAGCCACATCTTCGCAGGCAAGGAAGTGCCTGACAGTCGGGACCCACCTGGTCGAAGCGTACGTAGCATTGTCATTCTGGTCGCGAACGTGTACGTACATACTGGTCGATGTAGAGGCGCGCACGTGTCATAGTAGCGGCGTGCACGTGTCATAGTAGAGGCGCGCACATAGCATGTACACGTACGCACAACGGCGAGGGTGCAAGAAAGAAAATACGGCCACGTACGTACATACGGGTAGGGTCTCGAACGCCTACTCGTGCATACGTACGGCGAGGGTAGTATACATGACTGGGTCAGAACGGAGAAACAGCTCGTCATCGTGTTCATGGGGAGGAAACGGAATGCGTCGTGTTCATGGGAAGGCAACGGAATGCATCGTGTTCATCGGGAGGCAACGGAATGCGTCGTGCTCATCGGGAGGCAACGGAACGCGTGGGAGTTAACCGTCTTGGACGGGACAGGCGATGGAAACGAGGCCTAGCATACCGCAGAATGGAGGAAATTCCTACGGTCGAAACGGGGGTCTTGTTGATCGGGAGGGCTGTGGCGTACCGCAAAATAGACAAAACAGACTTGTGTTGGAGTGCTACGGTCGAAACAGGGGTCCTGTTCATCGGGAGGGGTGTGGCGTACCGCAAAACGGGACTCCACAGGATACTGTTCATCTCCACCGTCGACCTCCTCCAGCCTGCACGGGCTACCGTAGACCTCCTCCAACCTCCACGGGCTCCTGTTCATCCAGCCTCCACCGCGCGCTACTCCACCAGCTACTGTTCAACCACCCCTCCACGGGCACCCCTCCACCGTCTACTGTTCATCCAGCCCTCCACACCACGGGGTCCTGTTCAACCACCCCTCCACGGCCACCCCTCCACCGTCTACTGTTCATCTAGCCCTCCACATCACGGGGTCCTGTTCATCTAGAGGCAACGCCACCGCTCACTATTCATCCAAACCGCCCCCGCAACGCTCACTGTTCATCCAATCGATCGGCTTCAGTTAGCAGCAGTAGCAAAGGAATCGCCCGATCAGTTTCAGTTAACAGCCATCGATCGATCACTCGGGTTCAGTAACGCGTAGCCTGCAGTGCAATCGCTCAGGTTCAGTTAGAGCCCAACGCCTCGCTCGGGTTCAGTTAGAGCCAACGCCTCGCACACACGCACGTACGTGTACGAGAGAAACGCGCATCGCTCGGCCCCCGACCTCCCACCGTAACCGACAACTCCCCGAAATTTTCCTCCCCCTCGCTTCTACCATGGTTTTTTCCATCATGGACGGCCCAAAGAATGTCATGCAGCTGCGTCTCCGGCCCGCCTAGGATGAAAAGCCCATTTTCTGTCATGATTTTTTGTCATAGAAGTAGGAGACCACCACATCTATGATGATACCGGGTTTTGTCACAATTATCGTCATAGAAGTGTCATATGTATGACAGAAAAAAATTCGTTCGGCCCAAAATGTCATGGACGTGTCTTTTTTTTGTAGTGAAAGTTGGCATGGTGTCACGTCATGGCACATATATGTCGTGGTAAAAACATTGTCCAATTTGGGCCAAACTTTATTACAAACCTCCTACAATCCGGAGCTTCTCTCAAAGAAGCCTCGTGGTTCCGATAGGGAAACGTGTCCCCCTTGTGGGCGAAACGATAATCACTACCTCTTTTTGCCTTGTATTTTCTTCTACGGGCAACATAGAACGACAGGATATCCATGCTGAAATTTAAAATTATTTAGGGTTCATTTGGCCTTTTTATACACTAATTGAGTTTCCTGGGCATTTAATGTCCATAATTCAAATCTGAATTACAAATACATGCTCCAGTTCACCAAATTGGTTACAAAAATTATACATGTGTCCTTGGCTGCATGTTTAGGTCCCATACCAGGAATGGGAATGAATTACAACCGTACTGGCGTCTGATAACCCACAAGGATAGGGGATCGTTTGTAGCCTTCTTTGATAATAAGAGTGTCGAAACCAACGAGGAGCTAAAGGTAGAACAAATATTCCCTCAAGTTGTATCGGCCACCGATACAACTCTACACACACTTGACATTTCCTTTACCTAAAACAAGTATGAAACTATTTTGCAAGAATAAAGCTACGAGTACTTTGCAAGAATAAAACTATGAATAAATTGCAAGGTAATAAAAGTGGATAGCTTTTGTCAGCGAGAAAGTCATTTGTCCCTAGGCAATCGATAACAAGTACAGGTAATCATTCTTGTAATTAAATATGTGGGAGAGGCATGAGCTAACATACTTTCTCTACTTGGATCATATGTACTTATGATTGGAACTCTAGCAAGCATCCGCAACTACTAAAGATCATTAAGGTCATGAAAGCCAACCATAGCATTAAGTATCAAGTCCTCTTTATCCCATACACAACAACCCACCTACTCGGGTTTAAGCTTCTGTCACTCAGGCAACCCACCATAAGCGAATCATGAACGTATTGCAACACCCTACAGCGGGGATCCGTCATGTTTGCCCGAGACGGAGGGCACCGTAGGACAGCATCATAAATAAAATATACAATCATACCAACCAAGATCATGATTAACCCGTAGGACAAAATGGATCTACTCAAACATCATAGGATAGCCAAATATCATTGGGAAATAATATATGGAGTTGAGCACCATGTTTAAGTAGAATTATAGAGGGAGAGAGGTGTTACACCGCTGCATAGAGGGGGAGAAAGTTGGTGTTGATGGTAGCAAGATTGTTGACGTAGATCGCCATCACGATCCTCGGCCCGACGGCGTTCCGGCGACACCGGGAGAGAGGGGGAGAGAGCCCCCTCCTTCTTCTTCTTCCTTGGCCTCCCCCTAGATGGGAGGAGAGTTCCCCCTCTGGTCCATGGCCTCCATGGTGGCGGAGGGGCGGGAGCCCCTTCGAGATTGGATCTCCCTCTCTATTCTCTTCTGTTTCGTGTTCCCCATATCTGGCCAAAAACCGTTTCTTATATTTTGGGAGATCCGTAACTCCGATTGCACTGAGATTTTAACACGATTTTTCCCCGGATATAAGCTTCCTTGCGCCCGAAGTATATCTCCAACCGACGTTCGAGGAGAGCATAAGACACCTTGGCGCGCCTGGGCCCCCAAGCGCGCCCTGGTGGGTTGTGGTTAATGTGGGCCCCCTCTTCTAATAATTCTAACTCCCAAAAATCACAAATACTCCAAAATAATTGTCCGTAAAATTTTATTGCATTTGGACTTCGTTTGCTATGGATTTTCTGCAAAACAAAAAACGTGCAAAGAACAAGGACTAACACTGGGCACTAGATCAATAGGTTAGTGCAATAAATCATATAAAATGTTGCCAAAAACATGTGAAAGTTGTATAATATTGGCAAACAATAAAAAATTATAAATACGACAGAGACGTATCAACGTCCTGGCTCGTCCTCAAACATTTGGAATCTCGGTTTTTAAATCCCCATAAATCCAAAACTCACCAGAAAGTCATGAAAGGTGGCATGGTGTCACGTCATGGCACATACATGTCGTGGTAAAAATATTGTCAAATTTGGGCCAAGCTTTATTACAAACCTCTTACAAACCGAAGCCTGTCACAAGAACCCTCATGATTTCGATAGGGAAACGTGTCCCCTTGCGGGCGAAACAATAATCGGTCCCTCTCTAGCCTTCTATTTTCTTCTACACGCAACATGGAACAATGGGAGATTTGCGCAAAATTATTTAGGGTTCATCTGACCTTTTTTATTCATTAATTGAGTTTTCTAGGCATTTAATGTTCATAATTCAAATCCGAACTACAAATACATACTCCAATGCACCAAAATGGCTAGAAAAAACGTACATGTGTCCTTGGGGTGCATGTTTAGGTCCCATGGAAGTAATGAGAATGAATTCAATGGTCTCGGCGTCTTGTCTTGGCCACAAACATTGTGAATCTCCGTTTTTAAATATCTATAAATCCAAAAATCACCAGGAAATCAGGAACTTCACATGGTGTCACTACATGTCACATATATGTCGTGGTAAAATAATTGTCCAATTTGGGCCATGCTATATTACAAGCCTCTGTCAAACCAAAGCTTTTCACAACTTTCGTGGTAGGGAAACATGCCCTTCTCATGGGCGAAAAGATAATCGCTGCCTCTTCTCGCCTTGAACTTTGTTTTCTACAGGTAACATAGAATAACAGGAGTGTCATGCTGAAATTTGAAACTGTTCAGGGTTTGTTTGGCCATTTTATATATTAATTGAGTTTTCTAGGCATTTAATGTAGTTCATAATTCAAATTTGAACTACAAGCACATGCTCTAGTGAAGCAAAATGGGTGGAAATCGAACATGTGTCATTGGGTGCATGTTTAGGTCTCATTGAAGGAATGAGAATGAATTACAAACTTCTCGTCCTCCTAAAACATTGAGAATCTCAGTTTTTAAATCCCAGTAAATCAAAAACTCATCCAAAAAACACGAAACTTGGTATGGTTTCATGACATGGCACATATATGTCGTGGTAAAAAAATCGTCCAGTTTGAGATAAGGTGCACACATTAATACCCAACGAAGTCCTTTTGAAACAAATAGCTGACACATTAACATTGCTAATGGTTGTATTATATGAACCGTGTGTTCCCATAACCATTTAAGTGCGGCCACACGTCCCTCTTTTCTTATGTGATAGTACTACCTTTGTCCTCGTTCATTGGTCGTCTTTATATTTTGTGCCAAAATTCAACCATACTCGGTGGCATGCGTGCAACTGTTTGATTAGATGGGACGAGCGCGAGAAGTCCGCCGTGCAGGCTCGACGGGACATGTGAGGGCAGTTCACCGTGCAGGCTCAACGGGCTGGACGCGTGCATCCTGTCCACCTTGCAGGCTCGACGGGACATGTGCGAGCAACAAGGCTGCCCATGCTCACCGAGAAGCGAGCTCTTTGACCTCCATCCACTAGCCGCTCGCCTAGCTCATAACTTCACCATTAATGGCGGCCGAGCCGCTGTTTAACACGTGGTTAATTAAAGCACCTGGACGGAGACTATTTTCTTGTGATCCCATGGCCCCGCTCAACGTTAGCATTTGCTTTGTTCATGTTTTCAACTCGTATTCCGGCCTAATTTAAAATGCCACATAGGGCAACTGATAATACAACGACAAATAGAATGGCAATGGATAATACGACGACAAATTTACAATGGCGCAGATAATAATTGTCTTACATATTTTGGATAATTTAAAATGCCACATGCGGCAAAGCCCGGAAGACATGGGGGCAAGAGAAGAAGGAAATTGCAGACAACGATCTGGGTCGCTACTGTCTCTACTCATTGATGGATCACCGGGCGATGACGTCATCCAGCTCCTTCTTCAATTCTTCATGACTTTGCTTGAAAGTAGCCACGAATTCCTCCACCTCCTGCTCGTGCTCGATCTGGAGCTTCCTCAAGTCACCCGTCAGTTCCTTGACGAACGCTGTCAGCATCATCCCCGAGCCACTTCTCTGCTCATGCAACATCTTCCAGCTGGCGGCTTCCTCCTGCTTCTCGGCGAGAGCCTTAAGGAGCTTCGCATTGTCACCCATGAGTTGCTCGACGAGGCCATCACCTTCTCAACTGAGGCATCGCAGATCTTGAGCAGCTCCATCAAGCCATCGACCAACTCCTTCTGCTTAATGAGGTCAGCAAGAATGTCGTCGGCGGCGGCCAAGGACTTCAGCAACGCCAGCTCACCGCGGTCGCCGATGAGGTGAGTGTGCTTGTGAGAACCCTCACGTGCCCGTGAGAGCTTGTTCGAGGACTCCGTGCGCGCCGGACATCTCTGTTGCGGCTGCCGCTTAGCGGTGGGACCTCTCGAGTGCTTCTGCGGCCTTGGTCTTTGCTGCCTGGTTATATCTCCATCAAAACTCCTCCTACTGGTTATGGCGGAACGACTTGACAGAAGAAACTAGTTTTGTGGGTGATGAGGAGAGGAACTCTGAAGTAATTTTCGAGTGGATAGTTTTTATAGCCCTGTGCTAAGTGTGAACACATATTAGTTTGAGCGGTGTGAACAGATTTGCAATTACTTATTGTGTTGTAATCTGCAATGTGACGAGAAACAAGGTCAAAATTTATTTATGGTTCTGGGCCTACAAATCCTGTTTCTGATGTTCTGGCTCATCGGAAACAGTTCTTATGGATCAACCGTATGCCACACATCGGAAGCCCGAAACCTGGGTCCGCGTTCTTGGATGTATGTGTACGTGTCTGCCCACTGTCACACACAGTCAAGATATCACCATCGTGTCCGATGGATGCGCCGTCGCGCCTCCCATGGGGTGCTAGAAGGTTGACCACGTGGTTGCTCGATGTTGAGGCGGACGCGGCGCGCTCTGCTCCTCGTTGAGGTGGTCATGGCGCACTCTGCTCGCATCCATCCGCGCGTTTTGCTCGCCATTGAGGCGGCCGCGGCGCGCTCCACTTTGGCCACCCTGCGCATGCTCTGCTCATCGTTGAGGCAAATTACAATGGCAACAGTTAATAATTGTCTTACATATTCAGGATAATTTAAAATGCCAGATGCGGCAATGCCCAAAACACTCATGACCTACATATGCATACAATTATAATAAAATATAGGCTAAAAGGCTGAGTTGACGGCCTTTCGATGATGGTCTTCTCGGACTCCATGATCAGCATAGCACCCTTGCAGCCGTTTATTCCAAGTGTCCCAACCCGCCTCCGCCTACGGAGCTGCTGGCGTTGGGAGGCTCTTGGGGCTGCTTGGCCTCTTCCATAAGAGCTTGACACCGTGCAACCGCGCGCAAGATATCTTCACGGAACCGCTCCATTTCCATGCCTCTGGCCTGGTAGAAATTTTGTCCATCACCTGCATCCTCAAGATCTTACGTTGGCGGTGTTCTACTTTGCCGGGCATGTCAACTCCGCCAAGGATGCGCTCGAGCCTGGCCACCACATCATCGGGATCGAGGTTGACACGGCCGCCGCGGGCAATGATGAAGCCACAGGCTGGCTATGTCTTGACTGAATCGCAGAGGTCCTCTGCCATTCCTTGCGGGGCATCAGGCTCTCGATGAGCACTAGTGATGGCGGCTCTTTGGGTGGGTCGTCGATCATGCTGTCGAGCATCTCTGGATCTTTTGTACGATGGATGGCAAACTGCTCATCACACCTCCTATGCAATATGTCGATTGTGCGCCCAAGGACTGTCACCACGATATCACTATCGGGGCCATGGTGCCTGCTGTAAGGGCATATTTATTCCCCAGTGGTTTTGGTGATTGATGACAATGCTTTTGCGGACTAATCGTGTGCGTTAAGTTCTTTCAGAGAATCATCCATTGGCACGAGACGAATTCCTCCCCTCGGTGTTCTATTCAAGACGGTGTAGCTCCTGCGTTTCGTTGTTGGTGGACTAATTTCGTAGGAGTCACCGTACTATTAAGAGGGGATCCACTTTGGTAAGACTAGGGTGGAATCAACACGTACACATCCTTATCACACCCGTCGTCTTCCCTTCGCATCTTTGGAGCTGCACTTCTCTTCCGTAACCTGCTTCGCCCTGTGCCAGCGGTAGTACCGTGATCTACAGCGGTAGTACCGCCGAAGCCCACCAGCGGTAGTACCGCTCCGCCGAGCGGTAGTACCGCTCTCAGCGGTAGTACCGCTCCGCAGAGCGGTAGTACCGCTCGCGGGTTTCGGCCGTAGTACCGCAGTAGTACCGCGCCTACTACCGCCTCGATTCGAGACGATGTTTTCTCGTGTCGGGTTTTGCGGCACTAGAAGCGGTAGTAGAAGCGGTAGTACCGCTCCGAGCGGTAGTACCGCTCCTACTCCCACGGTAGTACCGCTCTGGGCCAGTGGCCTGACTCCCTCGTCAGCGCGGTAGTACCGCTAGGTAGGGAGCGGTAGTACCGCTCTCAGCGGTAGTACCGCCCTTCCCTAGCGGTAGTACCGCCCTGTGCGGGGCTGCTTAGTGGGGTAACGGTTGGATGTGTTCCCTCACTATATAAAGGGGTCTTCTTCTTCCTAGTTGACCTACCTCTTTCCCCCAAAGCTCCATTGTTGCTCAAAGCTCCATTTTTGCCCGATCTCTCTCCCTGGCCAATCAAACTTGTTGATTTGCTCGGGATTGGTTGAGAAGGCCCAGATCTACACTTCCACCAAGAGAAATTTGATTCCCCCCACTTATCCCTCGCGGATCTTGTTACTCTTGGGTGTTGAGCACCCTAGACGGTTGAGGTCACCTCGAAGCCATACTCCATTGTGGTGAAGCTTCGTGGTGTTGTTGTTGTTGTTGGGAGCCTCCGATTGTTGTGGAGATAGCCCCAACCTTGCTTGTAAAGGTTCGGTCGCCGCCTTCAAGGGCACCAATAGTGGAATCACGGCATCTAGCATTGTGTGAGGGCGTGAGGAGAATACGGTGGCCCTAGTGGCTTCTTGGGGAGCATTGTGCCTCCACACCGCTCTAACGGAGACGTACTTCCCCTTAAAAGGAAGGAACTCCGGTAACACATCCTCGTCTCCACCGGCTCCACTCTTGGTTATTTCATGCCTTTACTCTTGCAAGCTTACTTGTTGTTACATCCCTTGCTTGCTTATGTACTAGTTGTTATTGCATCATATAGGTTGCTCACCTAGTTGCACATCTAGACAACCTATTTTGTTGCAAAGTTTAATTTGGTAAAGAAAAGGTTAAAAATTGTTAGTTGCCTATTCACCCCCCCCCCTCTAGTCAACCATATCGATCCTTTCAATTGGTATCAGAGCCTCGTCTCTTTATTAAAGACTTTGCCGTCCGAAGAGTATGGTTGACACCAACGATGGTGCAGAAGAACACTCCGGTGTGAATCCCATCTCGTCTTTGGCCGAAGGGGGAATCTCGGTCTCTCGTGAGGAATTCAATGTGGCTTTAGACACATTGAAAACCTCCATGACGGCCGAGGTTAAAAGCATGTTTAATGAATTTATAGAGGGACTTAAACTATCTACCGCGCTAATGAAAGTGGGTGATCCTACTAATAAGGTGACGGATGCTATCTCCGACAAGGGGGAAGCTAACACTGAAAAGAGTCCTTCTACTAGTGGTAGAAATGGCACCGACATCTTTGCCCATGTGGAACCCCCGATTTATGGAGGGCCAATCCCCTCCACTCATTTGAATCATGCCGGTCCACCTCCTAAATATGAGAAACATGAAGATTTTGATAATTGGGTCTATCGCTTTAAGCGTCATTTGAAACATGTGAACACTAACCTTTGGAGAGTCATTGAAGAAGGTTTTTATCCTCATGACCCAAGCAACTTCACCCCTCGAGAAGCCGTGGACATTCAATTCAATGAGAGTGCTCTCTTCATCATCCAAGATGCAATCCTTCCCGAAGATCTCCCTCACCTTCGACCCCATGTCGTGGCTAAAGAAGCATGGAAATGTGTCGAGGGTCTCTATCGTGGAAGTGCTAGCATTCAACGCTCCAACTATGAAGTGGTGCAAGATGAAGCCGATGAGTTTGCAATGAAAGAAGATGAACCTCGTGAGCTCTTTCGAAGAGTGACCAAACACGCGGTGGCACTTCGAGATCATGGAAGCAAGGACACGGATGACAATTGGATCAAGCAGAAGTTCCTCAAGGCCATGATGCCCTACAACAAGGCCATGTCCTCCGTCATTCATCAACGACCGGACTTCCACTCCATGACCTCAAGTGAAGTGTTGGATGAGTTCGTTGCAATGAGCATCTTGGACTAGACCGCTGACAATGCGGTGCTCCGTTCTCAAAGAGCAAAGAAGCCTAACCTTGCTTTGAAGGCCAAGGTTACTATGGAAGAAGAGGAAGAAGTGGAAGATGAGGAAAGCAACCCCGAAGACACCAAGTTTGACTACCATGAGCACATGGCCCTTGCTTCAAGACAATTTTGGAGCAAGAAGAGCTCAAGACCCAACTTCAACAAGAACAACTCAAGTGGCGTCAAGGGCAAGCAACGAGTTAGAACTTGCTTCAACTGTGGCAATGTGAGCCATTTCGTTGCGGATTGTCCTTACGAGAAGCGGGAAGACAATGGTGGCAAGTTCATTCGGAAAGACAAAGCCAAGTCCTTCCCCAACAAGAACAACTTCGCCAAGAAGACTCCCACTCGTGGGTTGGTGGTTCAAGAAGAATACCAAGAGGATGACGATGATGATGAAAATGAAGAAGCAGCGGCCATGGCGTCCATTGCCATTGCTACTCCCCGGGTGTCTCTCTTCGAATCACCCAACGAAAACATCACCGCTAGATTCCTCATGGCTAAAGCTTCAAACAAGGTAACCCCCAACATCACAACCACCATCATTACTAATCCCTCCTTGGAGGATTGCATTGATGGACATGTTGATTCTAATGAGGAAGTGAATGAATTTGAGTCTTTTATGAGTAAACTCAAGGGAAAGTCCAAGAAGCACTTTGTTGCTCTCTTGAAACAACTTGGTGAGGCCAATGACATGATCGAGGCTCACGAAGAAACCATCTCCAAGATGGAAGGTCATAGTCGTGACTATGCCGATGAGATATTGGATCTCTCTAATGCTCTTGAGGAAGAGCGTGTGCATTGTTTGACTCTTGAGGAGTCACACAATGATGACCACGCTAAGTTAAAGAAAGATCTTGATCATGCTCTTGTCATGTCTCGTGTGCTAACCTCCGAGAAGGCTAAACTTGGGGTTGATCATGCTAGACTCAAAGAGGAGTTTGAGATACTTGACAAGGCCCACAAGGTCTTGAAGGGTACTCATGCTAGCCTCAAAGAGTCTCATGCTCAACTCCAAGTTAAGCTAATCAAGGAAAAGGCCACCTTTCCTCATATGGTATTAATTGATAATGCATGTGCTACTAACCCTTGTTGTGAGCATGTGCATCTTGTGGAGGAAAATGCCAAGTTGAAGGATCAACTTGAGAAAGGCCTTGTGTCTTGCATTCAAGGTGAGAAAAGCCTCGACGACCTTTTGAGCAATCAAAAAGAAGTTGTGGCCAAAGAAGGAATTGGGTTTGCACCCAAGTCCAAGAGCAAGAAGAAGAAGAACAACAAGACCAATCGTCCTCCTCCTCTCAAACAAACGTTCGTGAAAGAGGGAGAGAGTGCTCCTAAGAAGAAGAAGGAGAAAGTGAAGGAAGTTGGTGCCCAAAAGGGAAAAAGCATTTCCTCAAACAAAGCTGGCGACTTTAACCCGTCATATGTGTTGTGCCGTGCTAGTGATGGACATGTTTATGCTAGATTTGTTGGTTCTTCTTATGAGTACATTGAATGGTCTATTTGGGTTCCCAAGACCCTTGTTACTAACATCAAAGGACCCATTACTAAATGGGTACCTAAACAAGCATTGATCTCGTGTAGGTGTTTGCTTCCGGTGGGGGATCATGGTTGCTTGATAGTGGAGCAACAAATCATATGACCGAGAGCAAGGACTTGGTGGTGGACGTGCAAGAGATTCCATCTATGCCCACCAATGTCGAGTGGGGTGATGCATCACATTCTAAGGTATTGGGTCTCGGCAAGGTTGTCATTTCTCATGATCTAACGATCGAGAAAGTCATGCTTGTTGAGTCCCTTGCATTCAATTTACTTTCCGTTCGTCAACTTGCACTCATGGGCTTTGCTACATTCTTTGATATTGATACCGTGGCCCTCTTGTGGAGAAAGACTCTTAAAGTAGCCTTTGTTGGGCATGTCGAGAACGGTCTCTATGTGATTAACTTTTCAGAGCGACCCACTAAGACCGCGACATGCCTAATGGCTAAAGTTGACATGGGATGGCTTTGGCATCACCGTTTAGCCCACGTCAATATGAGATCTTTGCAAAGTCTTCTCAAGGGGGACCATGTTCGTGGACTAACAAATGTTAGTTTTGCCAAAGATCGTGCTTGCAGTGCTTGTATCGAAGGAAAGCTTCATGAAAAGGCTCACCCTCCTTCAACCATCATCTACTCGAAGAGACCCTTAGAGCTCCTTCACATGGATCTCTTCGGGCCTCCATCTTTTGATAGTCTTGGAGGAAGAAAGTATTGCTTGGTGATTGTGGATGATTATTCAAGGTACACTTGGGTATACTTCTTCAAGAGGAAGAGTGAGACTGAACAAACCGTCATCAACTTTGCAAATGAAGCTCAACGTCAACATGATGCAAAGATCTTGACAATAAGAAGTGACAACGGCACCGAGTTCAAGAACTACACCTTGGATGAGTTTCTTAGTGATGAGGGGATCAAGCATCAATATGCGGCACCTTATACCCCTCAACAAAATGGTGTTGCGGAGAGGAAGAACTGGACGTTGATGGATGCGGCAAGGACCATGATGGCGGAGTTCAAGTCTCCGTACAACTTTTGGGCCGAAGCCATCAACACCGCATGTCATGCATCCAATCGGCTCTATCTTCGCAAGGGCTTCAACAAGACTCCTTATGAGATTCTCACCGGCAACTAGCCCAACCTCAAGTACTTCCGGGTGTTCGGTTGTAAGTGTTTCATTCTCAAGAAAGGTTTTCGTTTGTCTAAATTTGAGGCTAGAGCTCATGATGGCATATTTGTTGGTTATGCTACAAACTCTCATGCTTACCGTGTCCTCAACAAGTCCACCAGACTCATTGAGGAGACGTGTAACGTGGAGTTTGATGAAAATAACGGCTCCCAAGTGGAGCAAAGTGGTACTTGTGATGTAGGTGATGAAATTCCTCCCCAAGCCATAAGAAGAATGGGTATTGGTCAAATCCTACCCATTGAGGAACCCCTTGTGGCCGAAGGATAAGGACAATGCTCTACTCAAGTAGAGCCATCACCTCATCAAGACCCACACGCTTCTGAAGAACAAAGTGAAGGCCCTCAACCTTGTGAACAAGACCAAGGGCAAGATCAACCTCAAGATGGTGGAGAACCTCAAAATGATGCCCAAGGTCAAGTTCTCCCCTTCGAGCAAGTTCAAGATCAAGATCAAACTCAAGCTCAAGAACAAGCTCAAGATCAAGAACAAGCTCAAGACGGCGCTCAAGATGATCAAGTCAACCCTCCTCCCTCCACATCCGAGGAGGAATTAGAGCGTCGCGCCGCGAAGATTGCTTCCAAGCTCACCACTCAAGGCCATCTCATGGAAAATGTAGTTGGAAGCCTAAGAAAGGGGGTAAGCACTCGTAGACAATTAGCAAACTATTGTGAACATCACGCGTTTGTCTCTTGTGTTGAACCCCAAAAGGTCTATGAGGCGCTCGAAGACTTGGATTGGCTCAATGCCATGCATGAAGAACTCAACAACTTCGAGTACAACAAAGTATGGAGATTGGTGCCAAGGCCATCGGGGAACCACAATGTCATTGGAACCAAGTGGATCTTTAAGAACAAGCAAGATGCTCATGGGAACATCATTCACAACAAGGCAAGATTGGTAGCACAAGGCTACTCCCAAGTCGAGGGTATCGACTATGGTGAAACCTTTGCTCCCGTTGCTCGTCTTGAATCCATACGTTTGTTGATTGCCTATGCTTCTCATCACAACTTTAAGTTGC